>JAWLRI010000709.1:2333421-2417985 GCA_034781795.1 Crypturellus tataupa | reverse complement strand
CGGCTCGGCTCGGCTCGGCTCCGGGCCTGGCGGGGCCTATGAGGTGTTGGGGGCCTCAGCTGCACTGGTGCCACTGCCTACACTGGTGTGACCAGTTAGTGTCACTGCCTACACTGGTGTCACCAGTGTCGCTGCCTACACTGGTGTCACTGTTGATACTGGTGTCACCACTTAGGGTCCTTGTTGACACATGTGTCACCAGTGAGTGCCATCAGCTACACCAGTGTCACCAGTCAGTGTCACCATCTCTACTGCTGTCACCATCTACACTGGTGTCACCGCTGAGTGTCACCGTCTGTCTGGATGTCACCAGCTCTGCCGTTGTCGTGTCGCTGGCTGAGCTGGTGTCAGCAGCCACCTCCGTGTCACTGCTGATGCTGTTGACTACACCGGTGCCACCACCTAATTAGGTGCCATCGGTGCCACCAGCTAGTGATGTCCCTGGTTATACTGGTGTCACCAGCCAGTGACACCTTTCCTCCTGCATCTTCCAAAGCCCCGGCTCTGGCAAAAGCCACCCGATCCTGGCAGTGTTTATAATAATGATGCCGTCAGGGTATATAATAATATAAGAATATAATAGAAAAGGAGACATTAGCCGCGGTGGGAGGGCCAGGGCGGATCGGCACGGCCCGGTTCCGGGCCCTCGCTCGGAGCGTCATTAAACCAATGTTAATTCTCAAGCCCTAGCGCGCAGTTGCGGTTATCTGCCGTGCAGAACTACCACCTCTCCAAATCTCCCATCTGACAGGGTTATAATTAGCTTATTACCGGCCATACATCTGCTAATAACTTTTCCTCCAGCCCCGCGGAGTGAATTAAGGCACGCTAATAAACCGTGGCTGCTAATCCCTTTATGTGCCTCACACTTGTGCCCAGGCCCCAAAATTCAAGATACCATAAAAAAAGAGAAGGGGGGAGGATTTCTCTAGTCCTTCCTCCTCGTTCTTGCTCCCTGGCAGCTCCGTGATGGGAACCCAGGGGGGTTTTGGCTCATGTAATGCCCCTTTCCACCCCGTTGTTGTGCCTGCCACAAGTGCACTGAGCGCTGTCAGGCCTCAGTACCCCCGGGAAGCCGCTCTGGGTGCCTTGTGGCCACCGGGGCCGTCACTGTGGGAGCTCTGCTCCCACCATGGGACCTGGGCACCCCGGGAAGACGGGAGGTCCCCGGCACACAGGGCGATCCGGGCCGTGCCGGGTGGGAAAGCGCCGTGGTCCTGGCGGGGGGACCCGCCTCATGGACTGCCGTCGCCACCAAAGCTCGGCCAGGCCCATTCCGCCCCTTCCTCTGCATCAGCGTTGGGACTTCTTGTTGATCCGAGAAGGAAAAGCGCTTTCAGGAATGTGTTTGATCTCCTCTCCTATAGGATCTCTCTCCCAAGGAGCTGCGAGCAGCAGCCGTGCGGCCACGAGCGCTTGTGAGAGCCAAACTCACCGGTGCTGCCCAGAGATGTCCCAACCGCCCAGGGAAAAACTGCTGGACCAAACAGGCCACGGCGAGCCCAACACCTGGGGCACAGGACGCTGGTGGGGGTCGTGCAGCTACATCACGGCCAGGGAGTACGGGGGGCCTGAACTCCCCTGTGCCACCATGGTGGGGACCAAAACGTTGGGTACTACAAGGGCAAGTACCGCGACGTTGGGTGCCACGATGTTGGGTACCACCGTGTTGGGTACCACCACGCTGGGTACCACCATGTTTGGTAGCACCAGGATTGGTACCACCCCGTTGGGTACAACACCGGCAGATCCCACCACACTGGGTACCACCGTGTTGGGTACCACCACGGCAGGTACCACACCGTTGGGTACCATCATGCTTGGTAGCACCCCACTGGGTACCACCCCACTGAGTACTACCCCATTGGGTACCACGTTTGGTACCACAAAATTGCGTACCACAGCGCTGGGTACCACGTTTGGTACCACCACACTGAGTACCACCACATTGGGTACCACAGTGTTTGGTACCACCATGTTGGGTATCACTGTGTTGAGTATCACCATGTTTGGTACCACCACGCTGGGTACTACCCCATTGGGTACAACATTGTTAGATACTACCACATTGGGTATCACCGCGTTGGGTACCACCACATTGGGTACCACAACACTGGGTACCACCACGTTGGGTACCACCGTGTTTGGGTACAACACTGGCAGATGCCACCACGTTGAGTACCACTACATTAGGTACCAACTCATTGGGTACCACCCTATTGGGTACCACCCCACTGAGTACAACATTGTCAGATACCACCACATTGGGTACCACCGCGTTGAGTATCACCATATTTGGTACCACCTCATTGAGTACCACGCCATTGGGTACAACACTGGCAGATGCCACCACGTTGGATACCACCACATCAGGTACCACCACGCTGGATACCACCATGGAAATGCAACGGCCCCAGTGGCGTGTGGGACTGGAGCAACCCGCCACTCTCCGAAAGCCTCTCAGCTACGGGAATGGACCTTGGCAAGGACAAACACGCTGCCCGAGGGAGGGAGAGGGGAGAAAACCTGCAAAGCGCCTCTCCGCTTCCCTTCCTTATTATTATTTTTCATATTATTCCCCTTGAATTTATAGGAACGTCTGTCTGGGAAAATGACTTTACCTCTGGTTCCTTCATAAATTTTTAATAGGCAGAAATAGAACCAAGAGGGATTTAAGGGGAAAAAAAAAAAAAAAGCGTTAGCGTCAAACTCTGGCTCTGTTCATAATTAATTATACTTTCAGGGGGAGGGGAGGGAAAAGAGGAAACATAATTACAAGCTTCTAGTGAGAACATTCATTATGATGCTAATGCAGCAATGAGCACCGCTGCGCCCGCGCGCGCGCTCTAATTACTCTTCAGCGATGTGTGTCGCTCCCGCACGCTCCCCGCGCCGCGCGGGCTCCCAGCGCCCCGGTCAACGGGGAGACCAGGAATCGCAGCCCACGGGACGGGACGGGCTGGATGGCGGCTGCTCCGGGCGTCCCAGGGGTTCCTGGCACCGGCTCTGGAGAGAGGAGGTCATGGATGGTCTGTGCAGATGCAAATATCCGTGGAGAAAAGTAGGTGGGAATGGGGCAGAGATGCTTGAGTTAGCACCCACACCAAAGGCCATGGTGGGGCCGGAGGGGTCGCAGATGTCCTTGCACACGAGGAGGTCACAAACGTCCTTGCTCCATGAAACCCAACAGCTGAGCTCTGTCCCAGACGTGCTGGTGGACGTAATTTATCTTAATTCCAGGAAATCTTCCCCAGGGTGGACATTTAGGGACACATCACCTCCAATGGGGACCCTAGAGCAAAGGTGCTGCCAGCGAGGAGGGAGCCACCAAAACAAGAGCAAGGAGGGAGCCACCAAAGAGCAGCGGTGCCCGGGACAGCCCGGCACGTGCAGGGCATGGGGTGAAGGGAGAGCAGCGCGAGCGGCTTCAGGGCAAGACGTGAGGCTCCTTCTTTCACACACAAAAAAGGCCCCTGGCCTGGGCACTGCAGGGAGCTGCTGCCAATTCCTAGCCAAAAATAAAGAGCAAAAAGTTAAACACAGTCCTGGGCAAACCACAGCGTCAGGGGCCAACAGGGTTTGCACCCGCTCACTTTTGCGGTCCAGGGTGCAAAATACCCAGATGCCGCTGCACCTCCCAGGCGCTTTCCCAACCTAGAAAGTGGATTTTGGGGTTGACGGGATCGTCTAAAACGAGTTCTCGCTCAAGGGCAAGAAGAAAACCCCAGCGCGCCGTCGCCCTGCCCGGCCAGCACATGAAAGGGCCTCCCTGTTCCTCAAAAACGATGCTGCAGGAGCCAAGTTCCCTGAAAGAAAACAGATGACCTCTTGTTCTGGGAACAGCTGCGGTCCCTCCCTCGGACTCCAGCGTGCAGGGAATCCAACCCAAAGGCAACGCGATAAGCGGTGGCACCGGCACCGCCCCGGCGCCTGGGAGTCCGTGGCGCTTCCCGAATCCACACGATATCGATGCTGGAGCTGCTGGATGCTTGCGGCTTTAGTTGCCTATTTATTAGGATTGCATTGAAATTAGGATTGCATTGAAATTAGGATTGCATTTCTACTAAGATTGCATCTTTATTAAGGTTGCATTTCGATTAAAGCAGCAGGGCTGTGCGGGGGATCTCTCCCTCTGCCAAAGCAGCCCTGGAGGAGGAGGGTTTTCACGTTGAGCAAAACACTTTAGTTGGAGTCTAGTTAGTTGGGAATGGAGGAAAACAGGTAGCGCAGGAGCAGGACTCCCCCAGACAAAATATTATCCTTAACACTTACTTTTCTTTAATATATTCCAACGGGCTGCTGCTTCCACAAGCACCTCCAAGCGAGCTGCTTTCCAAAACACGTTTCCCCGACAGTTCTGTGTGCTGCCCTCTGCGCTCTGCAAACGCTAGGAAATGAATAGCACTTTTTTTCCTCTTTTTCTTTCTTTTTTTTTTTTTTTTTTGCTCTCTCTCATTTGAGAGTTTTCTTGGTGAGGATGAAACCACAAAACAGAAGGCAGCCTAAATGAAATTATTAACCAAAAGAAACCACTAAAGGAACTCGATTAATTTGCCAAGTAACAGAGCCCAGCGTGTTCTTTTAGGCAGCGCATCCCAAAGTAATTGAATCACCCCTTGGAAAAAAGAGAATGCAGTGGATGGTTGAGCGCAGGGGTATCCGCCCGCTATCCTCAATAAATCTCTCCTAATGAAGGAGGTGGCTTGCTTTTCTCATCAGGAACCTGTTAATTTTCTCCCCTTTTATGCAACTGAATACAAAATTCAAAATCTATCCACAGCATCTTCAAGGAAAAAAAAAAAAA
Source organism: Crypturellus tataupa (assembly GCA_034781795.1). NCBI lineage: Eukaryota > Metazoa > Chordata > Aves > Tinamiformes > Tinamidae > Crypturellus > Crypturellus tataupa. Next base: position 2,413,181 of record JAWLRI010000709.1, on the reverse strand, counting down.
GAAATCAAAGCTTTATCTCCCGTTTCATCTCGGAACATTAATTACGCTCTCCAAAGTGAGTTAAACCAGCAGCTTATTAGAAATATCGCAGGGTTTATTTCTCCTCTAAAACGGTATGATAAGATCCCAAATCTCGGATGGACACAACACAGGAAGAGCCGGATGGTGCCCTGCCCAATGCAGCAGGACCCAAGACGGGACTTTACTTTTCCAAGCAAGAGGATGGGAATAGCACAATGCCGCACAAAGCTGCAAATGGGCGCACAAAGCTTTTTCCCGTATTTTCCCAATGTTTTTCCCATGTTTGCCTTTTCTCTGGGCGGAAGTGGGTGACAAAACACTGGCTGCCACCAAGGCGGAGCAGTCCCAGAGGCCTCAAACCGCAGCGCGCAGGGAGAGCCCCTTGGAGAGCACGGCGGGAGACGCTCCGGGATGGAAGCGCACGGGAAGGAGCGCCCGGGGACAGGGGAAAGCGCTTCCCGCCCCGGCGCGCTCCTCATCAGCGCTTCGCTTCATATTTTACCCATTCAACTAATTCCGCTAATTCTAGGGAATTACAGAAATAATTGCTATTTTCCGATAGATACAGGCCTGCCTCTCAAGGCAGGAAAAAAAAAATAAGGGGGAAAAAAAAATCAATGGAGCAGTGTTTAAGGGAAGTCAAAATAAGCTATTTCCATCTCCTCGTTTGCAATTAACTTCAGTGCATAACGCAGTGGGAGGTGGTGCCTGGGAAAAGCGCCGCTCCGCTCATGCCCTCCTCGTTTTAAGTGGTGAGATCAGCAGCGATAGGAGCGCGCGGCAGAGCTGCTCCGTTCCCGGGTGTTTCGGTGCTGTTCCCAAAACACCTGGGCAAGCGGCACTTCAGGGATTTGGGGGCCGGAGGGACTGGTTTCCCCGCATTTTCTGCCGGGGCTTTGGGGTTTCCCCTGAGCTCCATGCAAACGATGTCGCTGGGAGGAGGTTTGGATCCAGCCTGGCACTGGGAAGCTCCTGGCAGCCTCTGCCCGAAGTGGAAAATCCGGACTGCGGGAGGATGCAGCACGGAACTCGCCCGGCTTTGGAGCGGCCTGTTCGCGTTGCAATGCAGCCAGCGAGCGCAGGGTCCTCGTCCCACATCCATCCTGGCCGGACAGGGGCAAAACCAGCCTGCGGCGCTGCGGCATCCGTCCAGAGCCGGATCCTGCTCCCCCCAGCAGGCCAGAGGGTGCTCCCATCCTCGGCACCCACTTTGCATCCTGCACCCACAGCGGTCAAGGCATCGCGGACACGGAAACCTACATGGAACATTCCCCTCCACGATGCTCTCTTGGAAGCATCTTCCTGATGGTGCCATTTCCACCGCTGTCCCCATCTCTCTGTAAGACCCCGTCTTCGGTTCAAGTGTCATCTTCGGATTTTTTCGTTCCCAATTAATATTTCTATGGCAACGGCATTTAATTTTGAAGCTGTAGCGTGCACCCTGCGCCACGATCAGGCTGGGTTTCCCAAGGTGCGCTCACTCCGTGCTCACGGGTGCTCACAGCCCCGGTTCCGCATCACATCCAAAGGGCCAAGGTTATTTCCCACTAGGAAACGTGACAGTGGTTGGGAATGGGGAGCGCAGGGAAAGGAGCTGCTGTGTTGGAAACCCAATATTGTCCCATGTCCAGTGTTCCCAGAAAATATCCTTCCCTGAGGATGCTGCTGCCCATAAACGAGCCAAAATAAGATGATGTAAGGCAGGGAAACTGCAAAATCACAGCCCAAAGGAGACTGGGGAGAAGCAGAGATCACAGCTAGAAGCACAGACTAACGTGTCTCTTCAGTGTCTCCTCTCACCCCCTCCTGATTTTCCAAGCTATTCCTCCTCCTCACAGTACCCCATGATGCCAAGTGCAGAAATCCAGCCCTGGGGCCCATCTCCTGCCTGGATGTCCTCTGTGATGGGAAAACTTCCTATGGGATCCAGGCATGAGTGAGCACACCCTGGAAACGCTCCATGCCACAGGCAACGGGCCTGGCTTCTTCTCCCTGCTCCTTAACCTCCCCCTGGACTTGTACGTAGGGAAAACCCTGACATTCGTCATGAGAATTTCCTTTGGTTAAAACCAGAGTCTCTGATTCTGTTAACAATTTCGCAACAGATAATGAAATTATGACATTTTCCAGTGGAAAAGAGGCTGTGAAGCTCTCCCGGGAGCTCCCCAGCATTTCCAACCAGCTTCATGCTACACAGAGCCCGTTTCTCCCTTTCAACATCCCTTGCCACCACCAAGGATAATACTGAGAAAGAAGAGATGCTCAAAGTGACTAATAGCTGGAGCTAAAGGCGAGATTATTGTTACCCAAAGTGCCCACAGCATCTCGTGTCGCGCAGATACAGAAAACCCACCAGCCCACTGCAAAGCTGAACATCCAGCCCTATAACCGGAGACATAAACGCTCTTTTCTCCCCAAGAGCAGCTGTCCCCTCAGCGCTCCCGTCCCGAGTCTGCTGCACCGATCTGCAGTTAAAACCTTTGCACTGACGGTGCTGAGACTCGTTAAGCCACACACCATGCACTAATTACCGCGCCCGGGGCAAGACTAGCAATCCAAAGAGCATAAAATTATAATGACTGACTGCGCAGAATTAGACCGAGCAAGATAAACAGTCCAAACACAGCGACGCTGCAAGGCCCTCCTGCAGGGACGCAAAGCCGAATTGTGGCCCTGGGGGGGAAACCGCAGCAGGTTCCCGGGAGGCTGGACTGGCCATGCCCACGCACCAGAGCTGGTCTGAGAGATGCTGCTTGTAGTGCCAGGCTGGAATGGGGCTGGAATGGGGCTGGAATGGGGCTGGAATGGAGCTGGAATGGGGCTTGCATCTGCAGCCGCTGCCAGCAGAGAGCTCAGGTCTACCCATTTTAAATGAAGGTGGGAGAAATTTCTTAGCCAAATCTGCAAATACTCACGGGTAAATCACAGTCCAGTGGGGAAAACCCCGTCCTTTGCTTGTCCCAATTAAATCACCCTGGCTGTGGAAAATGAATCCACACGCCCGTGCTTGCTCCTCGGTGTGTGGCTCTCGCCACAGCCGCATGGTCACTTCCATTTGGGCTAAAGAAAGTGGAGCAAAGAGCAGGAAAACATCACGGAGAAAGCACCGTCAGGATGCGCCTTGCTAAAGAGAAGGGGGAGGCACATTAGAGATGCAGCAAAACTTCCATAAATCCCCTATCTCTGCAGGTACAAACCGCCCGAGGAGCCCGTGGTTTGCGCTCGCAGAGATGCAGAGAGGCCGACATAGAAGTGCTGGCAGCAAGAAAAGTCAATCCCGAATCCGGCAGGAGTGCAATGAATTGCTCTTAAAAAAAAAAATCTAATCAGGAACTTTTCCTTTCTTCCCCTTATTTTTTTCTAAGCAAGTACAGCGTGTGATGGGTATAGCCTCAAAAGGAGATTTACTAGACACTGCTGTGACTAAGGCAAGATGCAATTAGGACAGGGGAGGAACATTTATCATTTGCCAGAGTGAATTAGGTGTTTCGACTTCTCAAAAGAATTGAACGCAGAGGGTGAATTTTTTTCCAATTTCTCTCACATCTCCAATATTATTAAGTTCAGCTAGAAAACACTCGAGACAAATTGACTCATCTGAGCCCATCTCTTTATAATTGTTACACATTTGAAATTGGCTTAGTTAAATGAATGCTTCACGCGCCGTTTGACAGACTCTGTTGTCTGGATGCGATATTAAAAATATCAAAATCAACACGAGAACTGGAGCAGAGCTTAGGGATATTGCTTTTTTTTCTGAGCGGTGCATATTGCTTTAGTCGAAACGCAGCTTATACTTATGGCTTTAAACACGGCTGCAGGCATAGATAAAGAGATATTATTCCTTTCCTATTAAAAGCAATGCATTTTTCTCCATTCTTTCCAGTTAGCAAGGGGCTTGCAAGCCGCGTGCTGTAAATCACTGGGTGGAGCAGCCGCGACTCTGTACACAGGAATCATCCGTATGATGTATGTGCACGGCTCCAGCCTGCACGGAGCTCAGCGCCGCTCGTGCAGCCGTTTGCATGCGGAGCATTAATCTCCTTTCACAGCGCTTGGGAAAAAGCAGAACCGCCTGCTGCAAAATGCAAAGGTCACGAGTAAGCGCCCGCTCGAGCCCCTAGGGCTTCTTCTGCAAAGGGTGATGTGGAGGAGATGCCACGGGAGCTGCAAGGCGGCTGCTCTGCCCCACTGTGAGGAGGGGACGGAGGGTCTGGGGACGGTCATGCATGGGGCACATCCCCATCGAAATCCAGGGTGATGCTGGGTGCAAGTGGGAGATGGAGACCAGAGCGGCTCCCGGGACGCTCATCTCCTTCCAGGTGCTTCCCAGCACGCTGCCGTGCGCACAAAAACCTTCCCGGGGCTCATCCGGCAGCTCCCAAGGTCCCGGGAAGGTCTTGGAGAAGCAGAGGGCAAGGAGGTGGCTCTGCACATCGCCAGCTTCGTGCCACATCCCGTTTCCAGGGATCCAGAGCTCTGCAAAAAGCCAAGGCCGAGTAAGTGCTGAGGCAGCAGACTTGGGAGCGGCTCTGGCACGCGTTAGAGACGGGATCTTGTTTCTTGTCACCCGCTCCTCGGCTCTTGGGCTTCCTTTCCATATTGCTTCATCATGAATAAAATAACCAGAGAGACAGAACGAGGCTGCCAGCCTGGAGATTCCCACCAACTGCAGGGCTGAACACTGGGATCAAGCCTTGAAGCAGGGGAGGATGAGGAGCACGAGCGGTGCCGGGCAGCCAGATGCGCATGTCCTCGCGCGGGCTGTGAAACCAGGGTGGTAAAACCAAGTTCGAACCTACAAGAAGGCAGGAGGGGAGCAATCCAGGCTCTCCTCATCCCCAAAATCCCTTGATTCGAAACCACGGCAGCTTTGCAACTTCCTGGCACAACTCGTGGCGCAGTCGCATGGATCAATCATGTCGGCGACGCTTTTTTGCAAACCCACACGCAGAAAAACACATCGTGAGCACCCGCTCGCTGGGAGGGCAGCAAGGGAGGGCCTCACCCTCGGTGTCGCATGTGGGATTCAGCTTCCCGGGGCTTTTACACTCGATTCGATGCATAAAAGCCCGTGTGGTTTAACAACTATGTAATGGGTTATATATACGATCTGTTAAGCAGGTGTTTGAGGTTTGGCAATTATCTAATAAGAGACTCATGCATATTACAGTAGATAAACTTCAATAAATATGTTCTTAATCAAGCGGAGAGCGCTCCGTGTACAATTACCGTCCGGGCCGTGTCATGATTTGGTGCAGGGCAGGATTTCCCGTGCAGCTCCGAATCCGGGTCCCTCGCTGGGGTGACCTGGCCACGGGGGCTGTTAACATCCTCACACAGGACCCGATGCCTCCAGGATGGGCTCGTGCACAGCTTGTGGGATTGATCCTCGCCTTCCTCCGCGGGATCTCCAAGACTGAGGGCTGGGTTGAAACCACAGGGATGGTTTCTGTCCATCCCTGCGGATATATGGTGAGAGGCGGGAGCTGCACGGATCCGCGCCACGAGGCATCGCTCCTGCAGCAAAGGGGAGCTCGATGTCCCCCGGGCTCCCATCTCTGTGGTCGGGCTGCATCCCAAAATCGCTCCAGGCTGCGGGGTGAAGCACCTCTGCCTGGTAATTAGCCACTTTCGGAGCAGGGGTGGGAAATCTAATTAGCACATTAGCGCTGGCTCTTCAAGCCATAAAACAGCAGGGTGATGCAGAGCCCAGCCGCACGCACAGGACCTTCCTGGACACAGCGTCAGCGGTGCCGGTGCCCATTTCATATTGCTCCAGTGCTGTAGAGTGCTATATTTTCCCACCATTACCAGGGTGATTGATTGCTGTATCACAGCCTGTTTAATTATTCCCTTTTAATGCCTGGAAGCTGAAGAGACAAGAAAGCAGCAGTCTCCCTGGCTGCGCTCAGGGTGACTCCGGAGCATCGCGCGCCCGGCGAGCAGCCCAAGGCCAGCCGGGATGGAGTGTCCCAGCCAGGAGCACGGTGCCAGGATGCCCTGAAATAACCAGCTCTGATGCTGACCAGAGCATCTCCGCTCCAGCGCTTTGTGCATTTGCAAAACCTCAAAATGGGACCCGGCTGCGTTCGACCAGCGGGCTCGGATGCACGGAAAAGACCTCGGCCTCTTCTCTTACACCCGCGCCGAGAGGCTGAGCCGTCGCCGTGCGCTGATGAATAATTGAGGGGCTAATGTGATTTCAAACTGAGCGCTTATTAAATGGAAACGTCCCTGTTGACGGATGAATTCCTGTAATTTTTCTCCGGTTGAGCTCCGGAGCTCGCTTTCGGCTTTGAAGCCGATGAGGTCACCCTTGCTGGAAAGAAAACGCTGCAGTTGAAAAGGATCCGGGCTTTGGGAAATAAAATAATAACAATAAAAAAGCAACAACAACAATAACAGCAGTAATAAAGCACAGAGATTTTAAAAGCTAGAGAAAAACAAACCCCAGCTTCGAGCACACGTTTGCTTCCCCTCTTCTCGCAGGAGCGGGACCCATGCGGTCTTACTCTCAGTGCCACCAGATCCAGGTAGCAACCACATCCTCAGGGTCCCCAGGATCCCACCGATTCATCCCGGGAATGTGGGAAGGGCAACGTGGCGGCCGGGGCTGGTGTGGGGCCGCGTGCCCTCCACGCCGCCACCGCACTTGTGCTCTGCCTTCCCTCAATTATAATTAATAGCGGTTCATTATCAGGAGGGGACCGTTTATAAGATTCAATTAGGCGCCATTTATTTTAATGCTTTTGAACACAAAATGAGTTTGATCTCAGGAAACATTTCATTAGCATAATCTTCCTGTAACAAGATCATCTCCTGAGCTTGATGCATTTGCAAGTCGGTACCGGGGGAGAAACGCTAGGTCCCGAGATGCCGAAAGCGGAGAAGGGCGGTGAGGGGCTTATCCCAGTGCTGCCATCGCCTTGGGACAGCGAGGAGGAGTCACCAGGGGCCTCCCCGGTGCAAAACGAAGCAGGATTTGGGTGGCCGGGTTTTCCAGTCCCCCCCCAAGGTGGGAAGCAGCGGGATGGGCACCGCGGCGCGAGGGTGAGATCATTCCTCTCGGCTGCTCAACCTCGGAAACTTAGTCATGAATCAGGAATGAAAACTTGCATCTACTCCAAGCAAAAACACTCAATATGGCAGGGCTGTTTTTTTTCCCCTCTCCAGATAATAATCTCTGATTTGTTGCCCATATGGAAGACGTATCGGTTTTCCATATACCGGATGAGTTATACATTTCATAAGCTAAGCTGTCCGTATAGTCCAAGTAATATGAAATCACTCACTTAAGCTGTATAGTGCACCGCCGCGTATTCGGGATATACAATTACACCGTGAACATATTTTTAAGTGCTTGGTCTTCACCGGAGCCCTGTCGGGAACTATTGCGTTTCCGAGAAGGATCCTGTGACACCCGGGAGCGCTCGGGGTGGGCGGCGCAGGGGAAAGACACCGATACGGAGGGAAGCGCTGCCATTTGGCAGGATCAGGTTTTAAAGCCACCTAAAACGCACGGGGTTGAATCTCCTTTGGCTGCCTCCGGAGATGAAATCTGCTTTGCTGGTGCTCTGTGTTATCCGCTAATAAAAGCGGCAGCTCCCAAACATTTTTAATGCATGGGCCATACGTTCTGTGAAATATAACGTACGCAAGGAAAACCCCCCCTGCTTCCCCATATGGGCCAAGCGGAGCCGCGGGTGCCAGCGCCGGGGCCAGATGGCCGGGGCCGCAGTGCAGCCGAGCACCGAGCGGGGCCAAATCCAGCCCGCTCACCCCACGGTTTCACATTGCTCCTTGTGTTTGACCCCTGCAACACGCGAGTTATCTGCTCCGGGGAATGGTTTCATTAGGGGCACCTGGGAATCTTGTTCCTGCAGCTGCTCCAGCCGCTCTCCTGCTGCAAATCCCAGGCTTGAATGCACAGTCCTGTGCGGCAGCAACACCCAGGGCTGCTCCATGAGGATGCACCGCTGCGGCCCCAGCGCTTCCATGCAAAACCAGCGCATCCCTGCCGTGGTGGGACACCTCTCCAAGACACATCCAGGAACAGGGGAGAGCTCAGGGGCAACCACAGGGCAGGTATGGGGAGCCCTTGCTGCACTGAGCCCTTTCCAATCCCATAACCTTCCCCATAACCAACTCCCCAAACCTTCCCAAACCTCATCCAGGCACACACACACCCTGCAAGACAAGAGCCGCTTTAAAACATTAAAGAGGAGGTACATGTCCAGCACCGAAGGGAACGGCCCTTTAAGCATCATCACTCATAGCGGGTTAATAAATGCTGCAGACACAGTATTGATTTTGCTGCCCGCTCTCCTGATTCGGCTCCTAAAAACCTGCCCTTATCCCCAGGCAGGGCCAGCGCGGGAGTCGACAGCCCCCGCGGCCACAATCTCTCCCGTTTCCCCAGCCAGACCGTGGCACTGGGGAGGATTAAAGGGAAGGCTGTTTTAAAGCCCGCCCCGGTCTGGGTTTTGGGGTTTTCCAGCTGCTCTGGCCGCTGGGGAAACCGGCTTGTGCTTTGGGCGGAAAGAGCCCGCCCTGGAGCATGTGAAATGTGAACTAGCATTAAAGTACAAAGACAGATTGCACGAATATATGTACTTTTTTTTCTATTCAAGGCAGCAGACTAAAAATACAGATGTGTCAAGAAATCAGAGGGCGGCCTTTCCTCTTCCCCGTCACAGCCACGGGATTCTTTTTATAGCCCCAGCATTGATGTAAAATGAGCCTTTCCTGCGAGGTCTGAAGCAAAGAGCCTCTCTCCGCAGGGAAACTGGCTCTTCCAGAGCCCACAGGGTACGGACGGACCTGGGAAATAACCAGGGGAGTCCCAGGGACAGCGGCCTCGGATGCACCTGAGCACATGCAATAGGCTTGTGCTGACCAGCTTTGCTGGGAGGAAACTGAGGAGGGGGAAAATAAGGCAAATATATATATTTTTAACTATACATACACACACAGAGGCCCCAAGGCTGGGTTGATCCCTTACCTGGCGTTCGCACCCCCGGGAAACTCCCGTTTGCTGTTTTCCAGGGGAGTTTCCACGGCTCCAATTTCAACCGTCTGCAGAGGTCCAGCTCACGATTTAAACCAGAAACACCCATAAATGGTAGGAGAGGATTTTAAAAGGAGCAATCGCTGCCATCGTGGGCTGAGTCAGTGCGCGGCGGAGGGAATTTGGCACAGGGAGCATCACGGGGAGGTGTCTGCACCAGGCAAAACGCCCTGGGTGCAATTAGCATTTTATAGCCCATCAATCATAAATCAGATCTAGGGGTCCAGCGCACTGCGATCTGCATTCGTGAGGAGCTTTGATAAATTAAGGGGGATTACTGCGGTCGCGCTCACGGAGATTCGGGTCTGGCACGAGGGGAAGGTTTTAAAATGGCAAAGTTTCTGCCTCCGCAGCTGCATACACCGGGGATACCGAGGAATTTAAAGCTGTTTAGTTCTGGGAGAGAAGTGGGATTAAAGCCGCGGAGAGGGCAGGGATCTCTCCTGTATTTGATTAGGAGTTTTATGATGCAAAGCAGCTTTGGGGAAGGCTCCAGCTCTGTGTGCACGGGATTATAGGCGCTGCGGCGTTAATTACCTGCGGTGCAATGACACTGCCGAGCCCCGCGGAGCGTTGCGCTCGCCGCGCTGCACATGCTGCTTTGGGCCCAAATCCGGCTAAAGCAACCTGGGATCTGAGCCTGACTCGAGCCCGAAAGCCAAAACCTCCAAGGGTTTGGAGGGCTCAAAGCTGTCACTGCTCCATTACGGAAGAGCCAAGATGCAGCCATCTGGGGCTGAAACCTGCTCTTCTCCCAAAGTGCCTTTTATTAGTGCGATTCATAGGCCAAAGAGAAGGGGAAAATGAAGTGGAGCAAAGCTGCAAGCGGCAGCTGGAGCCAGTGGTCTTGCAGCCAGGGAGCCCTGGACAGGTGCTGGCTGCAGGGAGAAGCCACTCGCATTAATTGCACCCAATTTGTGCTGATTTTGTCATGGTGGTGGTGGGAGCCCGATCTCGAGGCGATCACCTCCCCATTCTGCACCGTTCCCTCGCGGGGGTAAAAGATCGCGGGACACGAAGGCAACGGATGGGCACTCTGAACCAGGAGCTGCTCCTGGGACATAGATCAGAGGCGGCCGCAGCAGTTTGGGAATCAATCACGCTGCCAGAGAGGGCGAGTGGGAATGAGGTCCATTTCACTTGTCTATGAACCACATCAGACCTGCCATGAGCCTGCACCACAGATATATCCTCCTGCATACATCTGTCTGCATATATATATATATATATATATATATATGCATATATGTATGTAATTTCCTTCTAATAATAAAACATTTAGTCCTAGGTCACTGAGCAGAGGAGATGGAAGAGGAGCTGCAAAGCTGGATCTAAATTGCATCTTTTGACATCCAAAACAGCCCCCAACACCTTGGCTTTCCATCTGCTAAGAAGGGCCATGGCATTTTCCCTTCCTGCCAAGCTATGAGGATAAATTAATTCAGGATTGTGACAACAAGGCGTATTTTGCTGGTAAAAGCCAAGGAAACTGCTAAGGCAGATCATGGCGTAGTGTGAGGGCATGAAACCAAATCCCATTCGTCTCCCTGGGCAAACGTTGGCATTGGGGATGTCCCAAAAACATCCTCCGAGTGCCAGCTGTGTCCCCATCCCAAGGCACAAAGTGACGGGCATGGGAAGCTCCGGCCCTTGTGGATGGAGCAGCCAAACATGTCTGGCTCCTGGCTCGGGAACCGCAACAAAATATGATTAACGAGGCGCTGCAGACACTTCTAATTGCAATCGTTTCCCCTGGTGAATCTAAATAGCTCTCCTGAATAACAGCCTCTCCGTGATCAATAAAGTCGAGTTACGGCTTCAGCAGGCGGCTCTGGGGCGGGGGGGATTGGAGTTTATTGGAGTTTGAAGGCGTCAATCGAACACGCTGGCACTGGAGGGGTTGTTCCCTCTCGGGTTTGCACCCCGGTGCGGGATTCATCCCTCTCCCTATTCCCAGGAGCTCAAACGTCCCAAAGGTCCAAGGGAAGGTTTAGCACCCAGGGCCGGAATTTTGTGCTAGATTCACCTAAATCCACCTAAATTTGTGCCTAAATCCAACTTGCACCCAAACAAGGCTGCCTGAGGCCAAACGGGGAGGGAGCTACTGGACACGCTGCCCACAGGATCAGCACATGAGGCTACAAATCATCTCACGGAGGGCAGCAGCTTCCTAGGGAGGCAGCAGGATCTCCCCAGAGAGTTTTTATCATTTTTTTTAATGCCAAACCAAATATTGATTTTTAATATATATATTTTTAAGCTGGTTATCTCATTTCCTGACCTGAGACAGAAGCAAGCGCCCCAGTGAGAAGCAAGTTTCACCTCTCATTATTCCCCACAACTTGCTGACGCATTTACAAGATTTTACGGTCAGATAAAACCGCCTTTTGTTTCTAAATCCAGCCCCTCAAGAGAGCCTTTGAAGTGCAGAACTTTTCCTTTTAATACCCAGGGCCCTACCTTTGCGGGAATTCTCTGCTGGAGCTCCCCAGGGAACAAAACCTCCCAAAAAATTGGGAAGGAAGGGTAAGAAACTCCTAACTCCTGTGCCCCGTGGAGCTGGATGCAGCACCACAAGGAGGATGGGAGCCCAAGAAGCTGATGCGAAATTGGGTTCCCCCCAGAGCCCCCTTTTCCTGTAGGTTTCTTGATTTTATACCAGCACGTGACTTACTTCCAACACCCATACATATATTTTTAAATAGACAAGTGAGCAAAACGTTGCTAAGCTGGAGAGCGGGATGTTGCTCCAGGGCAGCCTTTACTCCCACCGCACGTTCAAGCTCGGAGCTACAGACACTTCCCGCTTCCTCCTAACGTCTCCTTTGGCAGGGAAAAAGGATTAGCGCGCATAATCAAATTGCAGTTTTAGCAGAAACCACCCGTTAATTCAATCAGCAAGGATATTATATGAGCGAGGGGAGAAGCTGGTACATGGGGACGGTGCTGCTAGAGAGCCCGGATGGTTTGGAAAGAGAAGGGGAGGAAGAGGCTGCTTGGGATAAGGTCTGGGAGTGCTGGAGCTCCCGGCGCCTCTGCAACTCCCCAAACATCCACATTTCTGCATGGGCACCACATGCTAAAGCCAAGGGAGATATTTTAAGGAAAACTCAGTACGGAGGCACAATCACACTTGGAGGGACAAACAAAAGGGATGGAAATGCCTGAGGGACTCAACGACGAGCCCTGAGGGACGGGTGAGAATCCGTCCGGGAAGGCGCAGTCCAGGGAGAGCTGCATGGGCTGCCGAGGAGAAGAAAAAGTCTCTGGTCTGAGCCCAAGTAAGGGCCCCTCTGGCAGCCCTGCTCCGCTCCACGGACGCGCTGATGTCGTTATCCAGCAAAACTCGGGCGCCGTGACGAGAACCAGCTTCTCCCTTCCTTGGCTCTTGCCTTGCGCTAGGAGGGAGGTTTAAGGTATTGGCTGCTATATTAAGCACAAAATGCAGCCTAATGGCCCAAAAACGCAGAATTGGCCTTCTGCCTCCTCTTCCCACCCATGCTCCCAGCGCTTTTTATTCAAGCAGGTTTTCAAGCATGGCTAAAATCCACCACTAGCACTCATGGAAAGAGAAGGAGGAGGAGAGTGACAGGCTCATGCAAGCGACTCGCCAGCGCAGGCTCGGGATCGTGCTAAATCTGTGCAGTTTAAGCCCCTTTGAAGCTCATCAGCTTATGTCTAATAGAAATTAATACCGGGTGGCCCGGCTCAGTGTCCCTGAGGGCAGGCGCTGGCTCTGGGGAAACCGTTGGCGCTCGCCCATGGGTTTCCCCCTCCTGAAGCACTGCGGGTTTTCCTCATCCTGCATCCCTGCAGCGGCATTTCCTCCCTTCCATGTGGGAAAAGCCAGCAGAGGATGCAGCAGCGCTGGGACACAAGGGGAAGGGATGGAGACGCTGGGCTCAGGGATCACGGGGGCAGGAGGGGGATTTGGGGATCTGCACTATCCAAACACCCTGCTGGCATCAGCCCCCTTCCACAATCTCCCTCCCCACGAGCTCTTAGCACCTGCATGTCCCAGTGACCAGAAATACCCAGGAACACATCCCTTCCGTTTAAGCTACACATGCAAGGAGGTGACTTTGCAAGCCACACGTGCACCAAGAGTGGGACATCGCAGCAGCATCGTGCAGCCCCAACACAGCAACAAGCCCTGCGCTCGAGCAAGTCGAACGAATCAATCTGTGCAAGAGGCAGTAGCAATTTAACAGGGGAAAGGAAAGGACTGCAGATAACCCTTAATGACACAAACGCGTGCTATAATTAACAGTTCACATGCAGGGGAGATAACCCCGCGGCAGCACCACTGCTCGCGAGCAGCAACGCGGTCATTTGTATCCTGCGGGGTCTGGCAGCGGGCGGGAGGTCTCGTGTAAATGACAGCACGTCAAGGAGGGAGGCAACAGGCAGCAAACAAGAACTGGTGCTCGCTCAAGTATCTTGTATTTAAATAGCATGAAGTGGTGCACGAGCTCTGCCCTTCCCTGCCCGATGTGTGCAATCACCAGCTACAAAGAGAGATTTTACATTTTTCCCCCGCAAGCTGCACGTACTGCAGTGTCAAAAGCACCATGAGTGCAAAGTGAGCCCCAGGGCAGAGCCACCAGCCTGGGCCACGTTAGCAATTCCTCAGCGCAGGTGGAAAGGTTTGCTCATGGTACAGAAAGAGTGCCAGGCTCGAAAGCAATTTATAAGGCGCGTAGCAAGAGTCTTTTCCTCCATAAGCACATTCAGAGCTTTCATTGCCAAGCTAAACATTATTCTAACTGTGAAACCGAGACCATAATACATGTCACAGTTGGAGACTAGCAGGCTTTTATAACCAAATCTGGAAAACAACAGCCACACACTTGGTTTTAATACATCGCTGCTTTTCCCTAACTGAATCTTTCCAGCAGGTAAGAAGAGGAAATCCTTCTCTGGGGCCCAATAAGCTGCTCGGACACCAAAGATCCCTAAGCAAATCAACCAGCATTTAGGAAGGACACTGGACCAGCACAGCGCTATTAAGGTTACTGCACTTTTCCAACCACTAAAATCGCAAGTAAGCATTAAATATGTTATTGGGACTATCAGCACGCACCATTTGCGGTCACGCAGTGCATTCCCTTTATGTCTCCCTGAGGCCGGAACAAACCTGACTTCTGGATCATTTGCAAGAAAACTCTCCAAAGATTACAAATCACCTGCTGCCAGCACCATCAATCTTTAAAATTAGCTAGTTGACTGTTTTCTAATGGCCATAAACATGTTCACTGATACAAATACTTTTTAATTAGCTCACTGTAATAGATTGAAGTGTAGAGGAATGCTTAATTTTTGTTTCTTTTTGATGCAAGTCAATATTATCCCAAGATCCTTGAGAAAATCCAAGTCTCCTGTCCCTCTTTTCCTCCAAATCCATCAGGATGGGGCAAAGGCCACAAGGAGACCATCTCCCAATCCCCTTTTCCTATCAGGAGAAATAGCAAAGGGAAGGAGGCTCACACCATTCGCCTCCCCTGGAGCTGGCTCCACATTTTGCAAGGAAGACATTTTAATTTAAATCAATGAGTTATTGATTCATTTCTCCTGCTGGAAAGAATGAGAACAGTGTGTATTTCTGCCACTCGATCTGTACTCCTGCTGACCTCAGGCTTACAGTACAAACCTGATGTAGAATATTTCCTTTCCTAATAGGGGAGCTTTTATGGCCTTGGACCTGAGCTAGCAGAAAGTCACCGGGGAAAGGATGCCTGAGTAGGAAATCATGGCAAGGAGGGTAATTAACGTTCAGCACATACGCTCAAATTAGCCTATCCCTGAATAGGAAGGAAATGAATCACGAGTTGAGCTTTTATAGAGCCTCGGGGTCTTCTCGGGAACTTACCAAATTTCCTGGTGCACCGGGACTGATAAAGAGCTCGGGAAGAGCACGGAAACACGTCGTGGAGAAGAGTCTGCTAACGAGGACTTGAGCTCCAGAGACCTCAGCTCCTTAAGAACCAGGAGGAATCGCTGGAAAAAGGACACGGTGAAACCTGGAGGTCCTCGATGTAAAGAGTGCGGAGCTGCAGCACCTGCCCAGCCACCATGGGGGAGCCATCCCTTTCCCAGGCATTTTGCATTTGCTTTTTGGGATAACTTTCCAACAACAGGTCCTTTGTCTCCCATAAATCCATTCGCTCCATCTGGATATTCATGACCCTAAAGATACAATCCAACATTTGAAATATCACTGTTACTTCCATGGCAACTAATGCCATGTCATGAGGGATTACGATGTCCCACCAAGGCAGCAGATGACCACAGGCACCAGAGATCATGTTTTACTGTAGCTCTTCCCCAGAAATAATGAATTTCAATTAAAATAACCAGAAATACAGTCTGGTTGTGTAATGGGCTCTAAACTGAAGGGGAGTTTCTACAGTTTTCCGTGAGATACAAGCATGTCTTGGGAGTTTCGTTTCGCCCAGCCTATGGAATTGCACCCTTTGAATTTTGACTCATTATAAAGCGTATATCAATTTAATGTCTCTAATAAAGCAGAACTATAAAACCACGAGCAAGCTTCCAAAAAAAGCTGCTGTGTGAGTCAGGGTGCTGGCCTGGGCGTTAGCTGGTTGCACAGCTTCAACTGAGCAGATGGGAAGACCCCGGGGAAAACAGCACCCGACGGAAAGAAGCACGACGGGAGGGACTAAATGCAGGGGCAATGGTGTGGGGAGCAAATCTATCAGAGCAGGGAGCACCCTCGGGCACAGGACTCAGCTGCCAAACCCTCCTGCAGTGAGGAATGAGGTCTGGGTACCGCGGGAAATGTCTCCGAGCAGGACAGGAAGGGTAGGGCGCAGGGCTGGAGAACCCCTCGTGCAGCATCTCTTCTTGCAAAGGCTCGTGCATGGGCAGGTATCGCATGTGAAGCCTGGGTTGGTTGTTAATCAAGGTGTTTCAGTGAAGAGGGCCACGCATCAAGGGCAGTTTTTCTCCTTGGCACGATAGTGGTCACACAGAGACAGGCAGAGCTTCCGGGAAGCCTGAAGAGCTGCTCTGGGCGAAGACAAGAGCTTCCTGATATCATCTGGGTAATGATTTTGAGACTGTTTGTATAAATGACCCTTCCGGTAAAGTTAAATGACAAATTATGTTCCAATAACTTTCACAGCACTGATCAAAAGACATTTTGGTGACAAGCATGAGATGGGAACAGTCCAGACAGTGACAAATTGGAAGTGCTGCCCTTCATAAGGAGCCAACGATGCCACATGTCAGAGCCTGCAGATTAAACCTGTGAGTGGTTGTGAGCATCCCAGTCACCGCATGGAGCCGTCAGAGCCCCTTTGGATCAGCGGGAGCCTCCTAAATGCAAAAGAGCCCGGAGTCCTCCTCAGAGTGAAATGCAAAAAGCCACATTTGTCCCATAAGAGCATCCTAAGCTGGCAGCAGTGCCCTGCCTTCAACCCCTCGCCTGTTTTTTGGGATAGTTTCCCCCAGGAACACGGGCTGGGGGTTGCATTTTGACCAAGGTCCAGCAAGGGTGTGATGGTGAAGGAGGAGGTTCAGCAGACAGCACCGAAGGACTGCGATCTCTGTGCTCAACCCAACACCAAGGATGCAACGTCTCAAAGCTCAAAAGCTCCCGAACGGACAACCAGGGGAATACTCCTCGAAGTGCCCTACTGCTGAAAGGTGGGGATATTTCTGAGGGTAGAATCTGAGCTTTGAATCATGATTAAACCAGGCAATACGAGCGAGCCTGCACCGTGCTGCTGCCGGGGCGAAGGCTCCCCGCGCACCTGCGCTCGCCGCAGAGCAGCCGGCCCCTCGCGCGGCCTGAGCGCACTCCAGAAGCCATAAGCAGGTTTGCCAAAACGAGCCCTGCAGAGCAAACAATAGGCCTTTATAGCATCCAAACGCGCCAGATGGCCGGCGTGATGATGATCTAACTTTAAGAGCTGCATTAATCTGTCGTGGATGAAGAGCAGGGATAAGGAGCGGTCCAGCAGCCCTGCGCTCCGAGCGTGCAGCCGTGGGGAGAAAGGGTTCGAGGTGATGGGATGGAGAGGCCTCCCCGTCTCCCTGCCGCTCGCGGGTCAGCCCTCGTCCTGCCAGGACCGCCGAGGGTGTTCAAAGCCGGTCAGCGCGGTCCTCAGAGAAACGCGGGAGGAAGCGGCGCAGAGACAAAAGGATCTGCCAAAGTCCAGAGGGAAACGTACTTCTGGTGCCAAGGAAAAGCAAAGCGTGGAGATAACAGAAGGGTACAGCAGAAGAAGGGGGGGAAATAAAGTAAAAATAGCAAATGCTGGTCCCTAGTGTACTGCGGAGAAAAGCCTCTCGCTGAGACAGCCCTGCATGCGGCACCCCCTGCAAGGATGACAGCAAGAGAAACGATGCCAAAGTTAGCAGAGAGAAAGGGGGAGAAGCACCAAGTCCCAGAAAGGTTTTGTCTATAGATGGTAGAAACAGGCCACAGGGTGCGAGAGGTAAAGGGGGCAGGAGGAGGGTGGAGGACACCCCAAGAAGATGCACAGGCCACTGAACACCAGCTGCAAAGCGGGACGAGCAGGGGAGGTGGCCTAAAGACCTCGGGGTTCTGGAAGGAGAGACAGTAAAACTGTAGCCAGCGAAGCCAGAAATCTGCATTCTCCAGCGCTGCTGTCATCATCCCAACGGGCGGTACAAATCGCAAGGAGAAAACCAGAGAAAAGGCAGAGATTTTATGGAGTACAAACCAACAGCGATTTCAGCTAGAACCAGCTGAACTCATGAGCCAAACACCCCCCAGTCAGGAACACGGAGCTCCCGCAGAGCCAAAAACCAGGAGTTCTGCCCAGAGCAGATGGAGGCTGGGGGGGTCCCAGCCCTGGGGACCGCGGGCAGGGCAGGACTTGCAGGCACCGAGCCCAGGGCACAGAGTCAGGCGACACCTGCGCCCTCGGCTGCTCCTCCAGCCACGACACGAGAGCAGCAGCGACAGGAGGAAACGCAGCCATGAAACAAGGGGGAAGGAGGCGTCATGCCCCAAAGTCAGAGCCCCCATGTGGGGTATTGGTGGGTGACTGAGGCACAGGCTGCGTTTGCAAGGGTGGCAGAAACAGGGAATTAGCAAAGCCCCCGTCTCCACAGGAAGGGCGACGTCGTTGCCTTGCAGAGGAGCACATGAGCCCATCCGAATGCCTAAAGCTTAAGTAACACATCTAAAAACAAGAAACCATTTGTGCCAAGGACAGCAAAACAGCGGCATCAACTTTCTGCACACGCGAGTCTGCTGCTCTGCATCATCTTGCAGTGCCGAGGGCCGAAAGGGCTGGGGACGTGTGGCGGGGAGAGCCAGACGCACTCAGCACAGCCCCAGCGTGCAGCGAGGCAGCAGCTGAGAACAGAACAGAAACAGGCTATTTTCAACTTAAAAGCACCAAGTGAGGCATGAAAGTGCCAGTTTCTAGTTCCTGGCTTGAAAGACTCCAAGATCAAGCTAAAAAGGAGAACAGGCACCGGGTCAACCTTTGATCAGGATGTCCCTGGAGAAGAAGGAAAGAGGGGAGTTTGCTCTCCCTTTCCAGCAGCCTAAACTGCTGGAGGACCTCAGTCCTCGCTGGTCCCACCGAAGCCCTTTTTGGATCAAAGAAACAACAAAATACAAGTCACCTCTCGGGTGATCCTCACTCACCAGTCAGCAGTCACGCAGCCTGTAAATATTTTGTGTGCAGATTGCAAACGCACTTGGAAACCTGCCCGAAAAAGTGTCCCCAGGCGGAAGATGCTGCTGGACACCACAACGCGCTGGGCGACCATGCAGAGAGCTCATGGCAGGCGCGAGGAGCCGCTCCAGGCTGCGTGCGCGGCCGAGCGCCGCATGCCCCAGGCTGCCGCGCGCCTTGGAGCCCGGCCAGCGCGAAGCTGTTTCCACTCGCTCATACCTGGCACCAGGCTGAGCTCTCGGAGCAGCCTGGAAAGAGTTTAACATCTCCCCAGCCCGTGGAGAGCCGCGTGCAGCTTTGCACACTCGCGTTCGGCTTTGCACATTCGTGTCCAGTTTTGCATACTCGCGTCCAGCCTTGCGTGACCCACAAAAAGGATGCGCTGTAGCTTGTCCTACAGGTTCTTATTGCCTTGCAAGGGGCAGAAATAAAGTCTGAGCTGTTTTCAGCTTGTTTCCTAGCAATTTCTGTGATTTGGGCTCATGCAACACATCGTGGACGTGCCCACTGGGCAAGACAGTATGGGGAGACAAGGACGGGCCGGCTGAGCTGCATGGGATTTGCAGCTCCAGCTTTCAGGGGCTGCTCCGGACCCTGCGGATCCCCAGTAATGCCGGTCTCGGAGCAGCCGGTCACCGGAGGACACCAGCGAGGTTGTCCTGGGACATGGCAGTAAATCAGCACCTGGCACCCAGAGCGCAGCTCCGAGCACGTTTCTGCACAGCTCCATCTCCCCCTGTCGCCCCTCCCCGCATCGGACGCTGCAGATTTTCCAGGCTGAACACTTGGTCCGGGGAAGAACTTCTTGTGATTTATTTCTCAAGCCAGAGCTATCCCTTTCAAAGGAGGATTCTTATGCCAAGTCCCAGCTAAAAATAAATAAATAAATAAATTCACGTTCGTTAGTCAGCTCACTTGGCCGGAGCTGCAGTAAGAACGTAATAAACTTTCCATATGTCTCTGATAAACGGGACAGCTTAAGTTATGAGCAGAAAAAGGCATCAATTTTAAAATGTCAAAACTTACCACGCAGCTTGGGCCAAGCACTTGTTCGGAGCAAGACGGGGAAGGAGCTGGGTCCAAGTTTAGAGGCAAAAGCAACGGTGGAGGACACGCCAGCTCAGCGCTTGCTGCTCTTTTTAAAGCCCATGTTTTCCCTAGCAAAGCCCACTAGCTGCTGCATCACCCCTCCGTGCCCATTCCCTGGCTGGATTTTCATGCCTCCCTCCCAGTGCAGTGCTTGCTCCTTAAGGAGAGCAGCGCTTGCCCTCCTCCCTGGGAGGCTCTCCTTTTCCCTGGGTGGCTTTTGACTTTTCAACGCCTGTGTAAACCATTGCAACCTCTGTAGCAAGTCAAGGGAACCTGACACACGCTTTGCTGAATTACGGGCTCTCCGTGATTTCCCTTCCTCACCTGGTCTGTATGTGAACGGCAGCAGAGGAAGCCTGGAGGGACGAGCCCCGAGAAGAGGCTGCTGTAGCATCATTGCCACTTGTCATGTGGGCTTTTTGCAGCTTAATTTGGGCCCACAGGTGAGACCCCAGCACTCCCAGATGCAGGCACAGTCCTCAGGGAACCGGTCCCCGCCCTCAGTTTGGGGCATCCAAACAAAGCCAGACTTTGCCCAGGAGAGGGAATTCGGGCATTATCTGCCTTAAGGAGCAATATTCTTTCAGCACTTTAATTAGAAAGCAGCAGGCAGGAACGGCGTGTCTGATGTTCAGCAGGAAACCAAAGCACAAGAGCGAGTCAGACGTATTCCTGCCCGGCTCCCTTAGCAACCCCGGGAAAGTTTCCAAACTCCTGCACCATTAACATTTAAGGAATCATCTCTGAACTCAAGTACTTAAAACAGTGAGGAGAAACGAGATGCTGTAAATGGATTTGTTCAGCGTGGGTCACTTACTGACAGGGTGTTTAAATCAGGCCTTGCTGCTTTGCCGTGACAGCAAGGGCTGTCAGGGTTGTTTATCATTTTAAGTTTTCCATTTTTTTTCCCCTCCTCTTATAAGTGCATTTTAGCAGGGCCCACAACACGCAGGCTCTGCCTCATGCTGCACTAAAGCCCAGCTATGGTTATAGACTGCTGTATATTCAGCGCTAGCATTAATCCCGGATGAAGAACCCAGACTCGAGGTAGCTTCAGAAAAATAGCCCTGCTGTTTGGAGAGGGCACAAGGCACTCACAGCCTCCGCAGTCCAAACATTTGCTAGATGTGTAATTCTCCCCACTTGGAAACCCAAGGAGAAAAGCATTTCTAGAATAAAAATGACACTTACTGACGCAGAGTCACCACTCTGCAATTTACTACCGGGTATTTCAGCAAGTCAAAATTCACCTGGTCACTGAGGGCACAATGAGCTCGTCACTGAGTGGTGCCCTTGCTCCAGGCACCGTGATGCATTGCCAGCAATCACGGAAATAAAAGCGCTGGAATATTGTTGTCCCAGGATTAATGCCTCACACTGCAAAAACAAACGTCCCGGCGTCGCCACAACGCTCGGTTGTGATAAATGATTTGACTTTGCCTCCACACTTCTGTAGCAGCAGGAGACCATTATCCTGAGACAATGTTTTATTCTATTGACATTATCTCTTAATTATAATGCGAGCGATAGCAAAGGGGGAGAGCGCGAGCGGGAGCCCACCAATCGCTCACGCGGCGTTTCTGCCGTTTATCCTGTCAGGGTATCTGGGAGAGATTTTACTACAGCAGTTTATTGACCTGCTAGACTCCAGCACGCAAAGGGCCCATTACGGCGGGCGCAGGATGCTCAGCTCACAGGAGTCAGCAGGCCATGGATTTTTATCTAGTAGCAATGGGTTTGAAAAAACGGAAAAAACAACAACTTTTGCAGAAGCGGGGTGCTTTCTAGAACGACAGAAAGGTCACCTACATATTTTAAAATGCAATTTCAGCAAGACTCAGAAGGCGCTTGGCATTTATAATATCTCTGATTATAGTTAATATTCGGATGAAGATTTGGGAAGGGATAATAAACCTTATGCTTAAGGGATTAAGCCAGTCAGTATCTTTCAGCAGTGAGGATGCAGCTTGAGAGGAGAAATATGCCCTCACCTTTGGGATTTAGGGCTGGAGTGGGACCATGGGGCACCCCGGAGTCACTGTGGTTCTGCCCATGCTCCTAGAGCTGTTCACCTTCTCTGAGTGAAGAGAAAGAACTGGGAATCTGAAGTAGGTAAACACACACTATGCAATAAATTAAGAAGTTCAGTTAAAAATTTTTATCCCTGAAGTTATCCTTTCCAAACTGTATACAGTCTATACATAGCACTGGAAAAAAAAAAAAAAAAACACATAATTTTGTATCCACACAACATATCATGTTTCCAATCTTCAGTTGTACTTTACTAGAAATACAACATTAGTGTCAATGACAAAAAAAAGGGAAAAAAATCAAAAACTTATTTTAAATTGTTTTACTTAATACAGTTTTGAATTCTGTTATTTAAAGGTGGTTTCAAGAAATCAAAATGATAACATTGTGATCCATAATAAGTCTTTCATCTGGCAGTACCTTTTAATTTGTGTTGAGATGATGTCTTCTAGGACTTATTCTCTGATTATATTGGGTATAAATTCAGGCTGGACTGCATCACTAAGCTCTTCTGCATACATTTCATATCTACCGGTCATCTGCAAAAGAAAATCATAGCTTAAATTCAGGATTTGAACTATGAAAGTACCTCAGCAGAAAATACTCATGTCCATCCTTTTCTGGTTTGCCCAAATAGCAAAATCATAATTCACTCAATATGCAAGATTCCCAGTGCCTTGGCACAAACTATCTTACTTTCACAGAACTCGGACTGCCTAAAGCTATACTTTTACCCCCCCAAGCAGCAGAAGTGCATTTCTACTCTAAAAAGTGAAAGATTTAAATGGCCATCTTTCTGTCCAGCAGTGCTCCTTTGTGAGCAGACTGATATTTGACATCTAATAATTACTTAAAACTATTCTGATTATCCTAGATAGTCAAAAGCCAAATGTGAAGGCTGGATTTTTTTCTCTTGTGCATCAGCAAAATTCTCTTTTAAGTCAGTTATGCCAGTGAAAGAAGTGATTTTTACCTCAAATTAAGCCTTCAAATTATTATTGTGCAACAGATTTGCATAGATGTCGTTGAGGGTATTTGAGCTGAAGTTTACTTAATCCATTAACAGTACAAAGTATTATTGCTGTATGGTATTACAGGAAGCTAATAAGTTGAATTATAGTTTTCTTCTTCCTAAGGGCACAGATTGCAATGCTGACTCCATGAGGGATAAACTGCTTCTTTCTTACCCAAATATACTTTAAAATGGAACGAGCACAATTTAACTTTGCTGCTGATGATAAATTTAATCAGAACATTCTTCTAATGTCCTCTTTAGGTACTACTGGATGCAAATAGCAAATATTGGAGCGGGTTAAATAGGTGACTACTTGCTATCAAGATTTTTCTCCATAGGGTAAATTAGATTTCATGCTTCCTTACTACCCAGATTTCAAGAACTACCTTTGTCTGGGCCACAAAGGAGAAGAAAAGGAAATAAATATTTCCTGATGTATAAACAAAAGCCATAGTCATTGTCCAAACAAAACTGTAATGTGCTGAAAGCACAAGACTCAAAGACAACAAAAATAAACAAAATTTTATACAAAACAGCTAACAGTCAGCTTTGCTTGCACTGTTTGTTTTTCCTACACAGTACAATTGCTTTTGTTTCAATGCCCCTACTAAGCTGCTACAGGCAATGCTCCATCTGCTTCCTGACACATTACCCACCTCTACACTCTAGAACACAAACCTCAGATTTCAGTAATAAGGCAGAATTAAATGACATTAAATTTAATGTCTTAAAAAAATCAAAGGATCTCTTGGCAGAATTTAAGTACCCTACCTTAAAAGCCTTATACTTATCACAAGCCCTGCAAAAACTAAATGCAATTCTGCAGGCCCAAACTTTTTTGTTTAGTCACCATATTTTGTTTAGCAGCATTAACAAAGAAATTCAGTTTTAACTAGGAAATGACCATGTTCTAGTCTAGTTTTTATTAAGACTCAGCATTTCAAACTCTCATAATACTTACATTTTTGTATCAAATTGAAATCAGAACACTGATTAATCATTGCTCAGTAATATAATGCATAAAGTAGTTCCAGATAAAATTATAAAAGAAGCATCTCTGTTTGCAATAACATAATGCACGAAATAGTCATTTTTGATGTATCTTATCTCAAATACTAGCAATATCACTGAAGAATATACACATACTGTATTAGTTGCTACCCAGGAGCTTTAGTCTTTTTAACTTCTGCTAGGATTCAGTGTTGTACTAGCACAACATTTGCAGGGCCTGCTGAAAACCTGACCAGATTGAAATAAGAAAACAGCTTGAGATTTTTTTTTTTAAATCTACATCTTCACTAAACCAGTATATGACACAGCCTCCAGATAATTGCCCCAGCACAACCAAAGTGTTAACAAAATGCACTGCTGAAGTGGCAACTTCTTAAAAGCTGCTGCTGAACAAACTGTATTAAATTATACCCTCAGGAAAGATGATCCAAATTAGTTCTGGCTGAGAATTAAGAAAAAAGGAAAGTTTAAAGCCTTTTAGAGAGGCTTGCAGTCACCTAAATCTCGTTTAGGAAAAATTCACAAGTGAGTTAGGATGCTTGAGAGCTGAATATAGACGGTTCTGTTCTGTGTGGCTTCAACAAGCCATCAAATTCAGGAAGCTGACTGCAAGAAGTTTATATTCAGAAAGCTCCTATAGGCAAAATGATTTTAGATTCCTTTTTTTTTTTTTTTAATAAATTCCACAAAAAATGAACAATAATACACATCAGTGTTAGGTTAGTAGATTAGACCCAGTCACTCACAAGTCAGCAGTAAATGTCATAGGAACACAATATACGAACCGCACACAAAATGACAGTTCCTGTACCAATCCTTCAAGTTTTTGGCAATCAACACCTAGGGACCAAAGGTTGGCCTTTCATTTCAAAGTTACTGTCCTAGATTCCATGAATGTGCCTATCCCGTCATGCCTTTAACCTCCAGAAAATCCTGTTCATTTTGCAATTTAAGTTTCATTTGCTAAGCAAATGCTTCCTTTTAGCTGTTGCAGCAGCATATGATTATGAAAACTGTTTGATCTAGTATTATATGCAAGTCAGTCTTAAAAAAGGGGGCTGTTTCTTTATAATCAGGCTTACCTTAAAATTCCATTTGTCACTGACTTGCCTGCAAAGATTTAAATCCATCTCTACCACCAGAAGTCCATCCTGAGTGCGTGACAGTCCTGGAGTTCTACTGCCATCTGGTGCAGCCACGTAACTCGAGCCATAAAAATGCCCCAAGTCATGGTGCGCTTAATGAAATTTTTAAAAAGTATAATACCATCTGTTAATACATATACAACTTAACATGTATTTTCCTGTAAAAGGTGGTTCACAATATCATTAGGTAGCTCACTCTTTAAGCAAGACACCAACCTAAAGGGTCACATCACGATCCCTAAAAATAGTTTTAAACTATTTGTTAACTTTCAGTCAGCTTTCACAAATATCAAAAATAATTTTTAAACGACAGTATTAGCTTTTAACTTACGCATTATTTTGCTTTCTCAGTACTAAGTCTGTATGTAAGTAAAAGTTTTGATTCTATTTTTATTTATTTAGAATTTAAATGAATGCTAATGTCATACTTTTCCAAAGCAGCTGAAAGATATACGCATTCCATGTTCAATACAAGATCAGAGCTGAAACACTAGGATCTGAAGCAGGTAAAAATCTTACTTAAACTTACATAATATATAACAGCAATCCCAACTACCTCAGCATTGGCTACAATAGCTGCCTTGGCACAGGGAGCAGAGGTAACATTTCTTCAGGACCTCCCAGTCAATTATTAGCAATGTGCTTTCTGAACATACCTTTTCTACCATCTCCAGAAGTGAAGGCATTTTTGTAGTATTCCTGCAAAATAAAATGAACATCTAGGTGGCAGTATAATTCCATTTCATTCAATAAAGCCTTACTAGTCTATCATATTAAGCATAGAATTTTACACAGATCTATTAAAACTTTTCTGGTTACTATCTGCCCTGTCTGAAGAAGGGAGTCACTGGAGGGGACCTAGCTTCTAGAGTCACCTTAGAGACCTGTTAGGAGCTTATGAAGGTTGGAAAACAGCAATTTTTTGGAACAACTGCCTGTGATTCATTCCTAACGTTTTTGTGAAGATGAGGAAAGAGCAGAAGAACATGGGTAAGAACAAATCTGGATTTATGAAGAAAGTTTTCTTTTTCCTTATAAAAGAAAATGCATTTAGGGTTTTCAGGCTAATGTAAAAACAAGAATAACCTGTTGTGGGCACCATTCACTTTGATTATAGGATTTAGGTAGCCAGATATAGGCAATACCTGAATAAAAGCAGCCACGTCTGCACCACAGCCTTGAGGATAGATATGGTTCACTTTCATTCTAGCTAAGGGAACACTAATTTTGTCACAGAAACTAGGAAAATTAGCACAAAGGGTGGGTGCTGATTACAGAGAGAGCAATTCAGGAACAGGAAGCAGCTGCCAACAACAAGGCAACCCTCAATCTCCTTGCTAGCACCAGTGCATCACTGTCCATCTTCAAAGCACATCATAAGCACTAAAAGATAGAGACCTTCCACAGGAAGGTGTGTATCCTAGTGCTATTTAATTCATTAATGAGAATTAACACATGCTAACATACAAATTTATGAAGTGAAATGACAGTGAAGATACTTACTGTTCCTACTCTGTTGATGGGACATGTAAAGCAGTGATTAGCTATGGCAGCATTTCTGGCTTCAATTGGCCACATTGACTCACTGCAATAGAGGAACAAGAGAAAGTGGATTTTATTTGTCTACTCCAGAGCAGTCTTTTGCATTTGGATTATTTATCAGTGTGGGACATGGTACATTTCTATCAAATAAACCAAAATTATTTACAGAAACTGATCTTGCTATTAAAGTTTAAAGCTCCTCACACAGTCAAAATACATATATTTTCTGCTCAAAAACAGGTATAGAGAATTTTATGTGATACCTAGCGATTTAAGAAATAAGGATTTCTCCTGGCAAAAAGAAAAAACACCTCAAGATTTTCAAAGCAATTACAATTAATATAAAAAACATTTACTCTACTAAACAATGCAAAGAATTTACACATGTGCTTTCCGATTTTATTCATTTTCAAAGACCCAAATAATACAAAAGATCAAAGTACTTAATAGAAGGTCTGGAAGTTCTCAGAGTGCCAAAGTGAAGATGGAAAAAAATGTGTATAAGACAGTTATGGCAAGTGCCATTAATCTCCCAATCAGACTCAAGAATCTTAAGAGATGGCCACATCTGATTGAAAGAACTTGGTTTAATGTTTTTTTCTCTCTATTGCTCCGAGTTTGGCTGCCAGCTATTCTAAGAAAAAGGGATTTTATTGAAAAGTTCCTGCAAAGTACTATTTCACAGAAGAAAAGAGACAGGAAAAAAGAGCTATAGCCAAGAAGTTACCCCAGAGACAGTTTTCTACACGGGCCTCAAGAGTCCTCTTCCTGCAATAAAAATTATATGCTTAAAAACAATCAAATGAAAGGCAGTAATTAGGAGAGTGAAACACCCAGAGTAGAATGACGTTCTGCATGAAGACAGCATAATTTCTGTTTGCTCTCCTTTTAATGGGCTATAAGTGGACAAACATTACAAACATTATTCTAGTACTGATATTCACAAAATGATCGCAAATTATTGTATATTCATTGAAGTCTTTTCAAAGGATATTTTCCAACATTACATAAACTAAGAAAGACACTCTAATATTGAAAAATAAAGGCACTCTGAATGGCAGAATATTGGATCTAACCTACAGTTGTGCTTTGCAGACTCACAAATACCGGTTCTCTGAACTAGAACTGCTTGTGGATATGAAATTTTTCTGCCTCTGTAATCTGTTTTTCACAATTTCCACCCTACCGTGAATAATCTGTGTTTAGAACTTTTTCTAGCTAGCAAGCAACAAAAATTACTATGAATATTCTCAAACTTTCTTATAGAGCTCTAAAATTACATTAGATAAGTGCAAAGAGGGAGCTGGGGGAATCCTAAAGAAAATGTAAAAAGGCTTCTCCTCTCTACAATTTACAATGCCTTCATCCTCTTGCATTCTTAGTCAGCAAATCTGCATTGCTGAATACTTTATACCTTTAGATTTACATAAGTTGTACTGGAAAAATCTCTTCTATATTTAAAGAAATAAAAGATTTTTTTTCCTTGTAATTAGTGTATGCACCCAAGTCCATCTGAACACAGAGACAGGAGACATGAGAGGGAACTTAAGTATTTTGGGAAGAGATCAGTAGGGTTGTTTTTTTTTTTTTTTTTTTTTTTTTTTGCTTGCAGCTCAAAGCTATTTGAACTAAAAAACAACAAAATATGTTCCTGTTGAGTTCCTAAGAAAATTAACTCTGGTGCTGGAAACTCAAAGACACTTCAGCTAGCACCAAATGATGACTTGAACTCAGAAAGAAAAGGTCTTTGTTCCAAAGAACTCCATACAAAGCTAACCACTTATAATGAAAAGGATAGTTTAAAACAGTAACACCTAAAATCCTTAGTAAACTACCATCACCACCTCAGTCACATACATATAAACATCTTACACAGATAAATTGCTTTCCAGAGTCTACCCTCACTATCTGGGGAGGAAGCACAATTATTGCATCATGTATTAAGCTTGAGCTGACACATTCAGGAATCCTGCACCTCAACTTGAAAATACTCCAATCTGTAACATGGAACTATTCAGCAATAAGGCAAAGAGCAGAAGACAATGAGACTAGCAGGAAGCCACGGTGATTTTGTCAGGAGGAGTCAAGGTTTCTCCATAAGAAAAGTTTTTAAAAAATTATTTTACATCACATTGCATCCCAAAGAATAAAGAGCCTGCGCCAGACACCATACTTTGGAAGCATGGCAAGTTCAAAGGTTATTATAATGAAATGCGACTCATGCTGATACTGTAAAAATACCAAATACTCAAGATCACATTATTCATTAATCATTATGGGCTAAGAACTCTATCTTCTTAGCTCAGAGAGCGAGGTTTCTTTAGGAAATCAAGTCAGTAGGGTGCAATTAGTGACAATCTGGAGAAGATTAATCTCAAGGGAAAGTTTACACTGGTGTAGTCTGGTTCAAGGGGCCTGAGAATTGTAAAATTATCAACAGTAATAGGGAAAAAAAAAAAAAAAAGAAAAATCCCAACCTTTTCTGAGAAAAGGATTTGTCAGCTTGGCTCTGAAGACTGCAATTTAATAGTGCATTTATTGGCTCCTAGGTAGAGGACGGATCTGGCAAGCTAACCTAAATGTAAATTAGTGCTGTCTATCATAAAACAAAAATACTACAGAAATACAGAGGAAAAAAAAAAAAAAAAAAAACCACACACACAAACACACTAAAAACCAGCCATTAGTTTCCAAAAGGCCAGCTGGATGCTGGCTAACGCTGTTTCAAAGCAGAAGACCTGCAGACATACAATTAAAGCTCTGGAAAAGAACTAGTGATTGGAAGCAGACTGATAGCCCATACTCCACATGAAGAATGTGAATTCCTTTGTAAGGAAAATGGAGGTGATACCTGAGGTTCTAAGACCTGAGCAAGGTACACCTTGGAGCAAGGTACACCTTGAAGCAACCTCTGAGCAAGAGGTTCAGTTAACTCAGTATGCAACAGCCTGAAGCAGCTCATATTTTACCTGAGTGATCCGATAGTGGCTGAAGGGTTAAAGATGATCTCTGCCCCATTGATGCTGTACATGAGCCAATTCAGAGGGTGATGGCGCCCATAGCAGATATTCACAGCAATTGTTCCAAACTGCGTCTGAAACACTGGGTGTCCAGTATTTCCTTCCATGTAGTAGGTAGACTAGAAAAAAAAGCACATTTCTTAAAAAGAAAAAACTCTCAGTTTTTGACTCCAAGTTGTTCTGACACTTTACAATGCCAGATTACCATCTTCAAAAGTCAAAAGCCAGTGAGCAAGAAGCCCTTATGTTGGTACACAGATGCAAGAGAATAGTGATTTAACAGAAAGTGGCTCTCAAGTTGATAAGATCAAATTCCAGTTTATTTCTGTTTCGCTTTACTCTTACTAAACCTAACACTGCTTTTGACACACACATTGGAAGCTTCTACAGAAGCTTCAGAGACTCACAAACCGCCAAAGTGCAGGCACCTCTCTTTTTTAGTACTTTTACTACGTAAGTAAATTGTCCAAAGAAGTCACAATCCTTGGTCTTACTAAGCAGAGAGAATATGAACTCTGTAAAATGAACAAGCAATTCCTTTATATTCAACAGTTAACACCAATACAATAATTTTATGAACGTTATATGTAACGTCAGTAAATAGTTAAGATGGGTTATTTGAATTTCATTATGACTATTGCTCTAAACTAACAGAAGGCCTTAAAGAACAAGGAAAAAATCACAGGATAAACCTAGATAGCACTCCTTAAAGAACCCGGAACAAACTGCTGCCTTCAAAGATCTCATTTCCCATATGCTGCCAGTTTTATCTTATCAAATCAAAGATTTCTAAACAGTTAAAAATGCAGCACGGGTTCCTATAAAAGACTATGGTGAAGAGAAGCAGATGACACAACTATCAAGAGGGACAAACATCCCAGGGACTAAATGAAACCTACAGAACTGGGTCTACCCAGGTAGAAGAAAAGAATAAGAGCATGAGTGGAGTCATTCAGTTCCTGGAAATCACCGATTTAACCTACAGTGATATAAAACAACCAATCCACACGCCACAGGTATGAAAAAAGAAAGGGTGCTAAGAATATAAAACAAACAAAAAAAACCACATCATTTTTCTGGTACTTTAAAATCCTCTATGACCATAACTTGAGTTCTCTGTAATTTTAGTGCCTGCATCTCAAGGGTACACTAGGGGTAGAACAAGCAAAGGCCACTAAAATGATTAAGGAGATGGAGTAGCTGCCCATGAGGGGAGACTAAAAGGCTCAGTGTCTTCAATATGCTGACAGAAGGATGATTTGTACTAATGAAATGCACAAATAACAGAAGCAGTAGATAATATGAATGTAGAAATCCTGAAAAAGCAGCAGATATCTTTGAAATTAGTAGTCTTGTTTAAACCAAACTTTTTTTGTTTGTTTTTAAACGTAGCATATAGAGCTCTTCTGGAATTTGCTCCTACAAGAACAAATCTGTGAAGGCCGATTTTATCAGCAAGTTCAGAAGGGACTGGACAAAATCATGGGCAAAAGGTCCACAAACGGATAAGAAACAAAATAGCCAGGAATGTATTATCTAACATTCCTAATATGACCACCATGGATACTGAGGGAGTGCAAACGCTGCAAACAGTGGCCAGACTCATTCCTCAGAGCATATCCTCGTGATGATCTCAGAGGCAGAAGGTAGATAACCTACTGCTCTGACCCAGTGAGGCATCTCTCTAACGGTATGAATGGCATGTTGTAAAATAATTCACTTTTTCTCCTGAAACTGTCTGTCCACTGTATCAGTAACTGCTACTAGTCTTGAAGGAAACAGAATCCCAGTGTCAGGCCTATAGCAAGCACAGTAAATGCCGAGAAAGTATCCAGAAATCCAGAACCTCATATAAAAGTCAGAGAATGGCACGATGGAAGCAACAGATACAACTCTGAGGAGGAGCATGCTCAGAAATCAAGGACTAGAGGTTCTGTCTGCCTGGTACGTGTGATAATCTCAGGTTTGTTATTTATTCAGGTCTCATGAAATTACAGATTACCCTGGACATAGATTTTTATCTTCTTCCACGTCTGTAGAGAGCACGCCATGTGGTGGGTACTCACATAACCCTGCTTCAAAACAGTTCTGACTAAATATTTTTTCCATTTTTTCTTCTATTCTGTTTTCTTTTATTACAATAGGGGAAGAAAAACAAGAATGTTAATTGCTTCAGGGAATTCATCAATTCTTATTCTTTATTCCTCACCAGAGGTCACAATCATCTCCAAGCAACTAACTGTGATGTCTCAAGAAGGATTGATTTTTGTTTATTTATATGCCCTCCCACACATGGCTGAATAGGTTAGAGACCAGTCTCTTTCCCCTTTGCATTTTACATTGATTCATCAAGGATGATTGTAACCAGGTTCCTTTTCCAATCTGTTCTACAGACACAATTTTTACAGAATAAATTTCAACTTCCTGGGGGGTAGGTTTGTTGACTAAAAATACAAAACAAAATGGAAAAAATAGATGAGTATAATCCTTCCTTGGAGTCTTGTCTGCTTCTAAAGTTTCTCTACCAGAATTGGTCAGCCTTAATTCAATTCCAAAAGTTCTTCCTACTTCTATTATCCTCAAGATAACAATTCACAAGCAGAATGGGCACAACACCTTCCTAACAGGACTAGTCAAAAAAATCAGCACTGACCTGGTATAATAAAATAGATACAAGAACTGTCAACTTGTTGTGGTTTCCTGGCTATATTTTAATAGATTGTGTCCTGTGATAATTCTGGGACTAACTCATTTTATTAATTATATAAAACCTTTAAAATAACTATAGTAATACTTCACATGAAAAAGTAAACATTTTTATAAACAATTATGAAATAGTTTATATTCTTTAAGTGCCTTTCATCACGGTTCCATAGCCAGAAAAGATTATTCTTGTAATTTGTTGATGCTCCATAGACTACTGTCTGGAAAATGGAAAGACACTGTATTTTAGTAACAGATTTTGTGTGTGTGTGTGTGTGTGGTTAAAAAGAAAGGCATCAAGAACACCTCTTTGGAAATAAAATCCTCAAACTGATTTGTATTTATACTTATATTTTACACAGGATTGTTAGTTCTTGTTTTGCTAGCCAGAAGACAGCTCAGACAAAATAATCCAAAAAAATGTAATTGTTAAACATAGAAGTCAGGCTCTTGCCTGTCAAGCCTGTGACAGAAATTCACTCTGTTAAAAAATATTAACAGCCTCCTCAGAAGAAATATAAACCAGTGTAATCAGGTCTAAATTTCCAGATATCTTAAAAAACAAACAAAACAAACAAACAAACACCCCCATCAAAAAAAATCCCACATCTTTAATAAGAAGGCAGTTTGGGTTCTGCTCACTTTAGTGATTGGAACATTTAGAAAGAGAATAGAAGCAATTGTGGGTATATGGTTACCAGTGCTTTGGAGAAACGCCTCTGTTAGTTACCTACTTCAGCTGACAAGGAGAGATTAAGTTAGGCAAGACAATGTATTTTTAGACTTTAGTTAATTTTTAATCCTGATATTTCTACATGTGGTAACTCTACAAATAGATACACACATTTCAGACCAAGCAATCTCTTTCTCATATTGCTTTTACTACCATCTCAATTTCTGAAGTAGATTCTACAGCATAGTTTAAAAACAGCTGGGGCTTCAACAGAAGTGATTAGTAAACAGAATATGTTATGAACCAGTGATTCACTCAAAAGTGTAATGATTAAGGGATTCCACTCAGAGAAACGTGTGCTTAAGAACCGTAATTTCCATAACAATCTCATAGCCAAAAAGAGATCAAGACTATAAATATTACTCATATCTGAAACATGACCACTTCATCTCCAAATTAAATTCAGTTAAACAAGTGCAAAAATTCTCTGAGACCATC
Organism: Crypturellus tataupa; assembly: GCA_034781795.1. Lineage (NCBI taxonomy): Eukaryota > Metazoa > Chordata > Aves > Tinamiformes > Tinamidae > Crypturellus > Crypturellus tataupa. The sequence continues at coordinate 2,379,683 of JAWLRI010000709.1, read as the reverse complement.
ATGCACAAGTAATATAACACAGCTGTGACTTAAAGATTTTTGTTATAAAAGACCTCAATAGTTTTATAATTGCTATCAGGCCAATAAGACTATATTCAGTGTCACTTTAAGGGTCAACAGTCTCCATTCTCAATAAATAAACATTATATTACTATAATAATGTAATTTCACCTGGGAAAAACTTATATGATGCTTAGTGAACCACATTTTCCAAAAATACATTTGATTTCCTTCTACTATGGCTCTGATACAAGATAGGCAAGAACTGCAAAGTAAGACTAGCTTGATTTGCATAACACAACATCTTACCTCATTGAAATCTCCAATTCGAGGAATGTGATTTTTCCTACTTTTGCCAAGGACAGCTCCAGAATTAGAAATGACGACTGCAGTATTCCAAAGAGTTCCTCCATGTATTTCATCTCGCTCCAGGATTGGAGATATAACAACCATATTGTATTTCTTTGCCAGCTATACAAATTAATATAATTTTTCTATTACACATACAAGTCTAGAGCAATTAATTATTTCACCTTATGTTCATACAGAAGCAATAAAATATTTTCATTTGCTGCATTGACTATTATAAAGTGTTAACACTTAATCACACTGGAACCACCTGTGCTGCCAGTTTCTTCAAAGATGGATATATCACTGAGAGCCTTCCACCTAAATCATCACTCAATCAGAAAGACAAGGTACCAATTAGAAAAAAAAAATTTAACAGCAGCACTAAAATTACAGGGTTGACATCTATCTTTATAACAGGAGGTGACACTGCTTTCATTCTGGTATATGAATTTGTTTAGCACCTTAGCTAGCTAAAAAAATGTTCAAAAATATGGGAAATTTTAAAATACTATAATATATTAACTATAAATGTTAACAAATATATGTGTGAGTGAGAAATATAGCACTATCTGGCTGCTAGTTTATTAGTACATTGCTGTCTTTTCTTTCACACCTCTTTTTTTTAAATATTTCTCCGAGCTTCCATAACATCTCAGTGAGATAAGATCCATAATCTTACAGTGAGAATCAATCTATACTTGCCCTAGATCAGACCGAAGATAAACTGGCTGTCCATAAGAGGTTAAATAGACCAGGTCATATCTGAACAAATTTAACTCCATAACAACCTTTTGTGAATACTTTATTACAGAAATCATAAAAACTCCTTATTACAAAAATTAGTTGTCAGAATACAAAAATATACTATCACTTTTGCAGTCGGCAATCTCTGGAAAAACAACAACCAGTCACAAACCTCCACAGGTGCATGAAAACATTCCTGACATTTTTTAATCATTTCACAGAGAGATGTAGAAGATTTCTGAGAAAGCATTTCTTGTCCAGAAAGGGCTAGCTGTTCTCCTCAGGACCATGCTTCACACAACTATTTTTTAATGCTCATCTGTTCTATCCAAGAAACACCTTTTCAACAGAAATTAAAGGTATTTGGCTAGAAAATTGCTTCTCACTGTAAAACTCAGGAATAGTTAAACGCAGTCTTTAAATGCAAAGTAATTTAAAGAATAAATATGGAGCGTAGGTAGCGTTGATCAGTTCTGTCTCACCCACTTCCTTAATATTTGTCAAAAGGTAAAAATTTAATTTTATTATTTCTATTTTATTGGTACTAGAAGCCCTTGCTCATCTGTGGCAGTTACTGGTTTGGAGATAGCAGGGAGGTGAGTTTGGCACATTTTGTTTTCTTTATCTGTTTACCTCTTGGCAGAGTTTTGTTGTTGGCCCATCCTCTGCCGACTCTGCAAATTCAGTCCAAGGAAGCTTCTCTCTTGTACAAAACGCAAAGGGCATGGCTAGAAAACATCAATGCAAGGCACACTTTACAAGAGCATGTCACTCAGGAGACCCAGGGATAGTTCTGTTTCTATGAACACATAAATAATTAAACATTTCAGAAGAACTGAAATGTTCTTGCTCAAAGTACAAATCTTTTTAGTACTTATTTAGCAAGAATGAGGAATGTTGGGCCCATATATAGCCCACTTATTGTGCATTATTAGTCCTAAAGGAGATGAAGATCTAAAATACATCCTAGTCACCACTATACACTTTCTGCAAACAACCTATTTCACAATGAGGTCTTCATTTCAGTTTTGGCTCCTAATAAGCTTCAAGGACTCCATTTTAATAAAATTTATTTTAATTAAAATTTATTTGTATTTCTTAATATATGTCTACATGAAAAAAAGTTTTAAGAGAAAAAATGAGGAAAGGGTCACAAAGGATGACACACAAAAATGGAGTGTATATTAAGTTATTGCAACATATACCCCTCCTCACAGACTTCAAGCAGATGTTGTACACAGTTCTACAAAGACTTTTTGTTTTCCTTTTTAAAAAATATAGTAACAGTCAACTGTTGTAACTTGGAAGACCTCTATTGTTTGCCTACAAGCCATATTTCAAGCCCATTAAAACAGAAAGAACCTGATCTCCGACAAGCCAGAAGGAATCTGAGAAAATACTCACTCCAAGCCTCCTGGAAACAAACTATGTTGACCCCACATATTGCTGCCACCTCCACAATCTCCTCGATTCGTTTGTGCAGCGCAGCCACCTGATTGTGAGATTCACACTATAAAAGAGCTGTATGTTCTAACACACTCACCTATTAGCAGCCTGGTTTTACAATCTTCATTCACATTAAATGTTTTTATCTTGTTCTGTACTTAGTCCCACTGCTTTCAGAGAAAATACCTCAAGAAGTAATAATTTACGAGCACTGATATCAGAATTATGACCTAAGAAGTTAAATATAGATTGTAAATAAATTTAGGTGGTAAAAATAAAGCTGGAATTTTCCAATTCTACAGTTGCCACATTTAAATATCTAAGCCAGACACTGTAGATGATGGCCAATGATGGCTCTACATCTTAAAAGAAGCAGGAAAAAACCCTTTAGTTGCTTCATGGAAGCAACTGCCTAGCAATTAAGAAGTTTAATTGCTTAAGCAGTTCAGAAAATCTGAATTCAAAATAAAGTACTCAGAGTCTTACAGCATGAGGTAAGGATAGACCATTTCCTCGGTTAACTTGGTTAAGAGCAGCAAATCCTGCTGACATACGTGGATCTTGGATACTTTCTAGAAGTTATTAACCCCAAAGTGTTTTCTCATTCCCTCTGCCCTGAGATCTAAGTAGATTATTACCAAGCAAAATAACAAAGCATTTATTAATTTTAAAAAATTTGTTTCAAAGTATTTTTTCCTTTGAGCTTGTTAAAAATGAGCACAGATACAGTGTTTTTTATTGGTACTTTCAGGTATTAATAGCAACAACAAAAATGGATGCAACACAGTAATCTACAAACTCAGTAACCATACACTGATTTTGTGTATACTTACCGAAACAGTTATCTAGTAGGCCCATCTTGTGAACAAAACTATTACTCCAGGAAATACTTTATGTGTGGTAGTTTCTTTCATTTTTAAGCAAAACTTAAGTCTATTTCTACATAAATGTGCTTTTTTTCTCCTGTTAAAATGTTAAGATATGACAGTCACCTTTCAACATAATTTAATTTACTGCTGTACAAAGAGTAATATACCTTTATTCATCCATGTTTATGCCAATGGATTCTGCTATAATGCAGGATTTTTCAATCAACCCAAGAAGTGCACCTATGTTTTCCATCGATTATAATCTCTGCTGTATTCAGGAAAATAAGCGTTGCTTCATTTTACAGGCAAACACTTTTCAATTACAAAATCAGTGATTAAATATTTAGCTACGGGCAAACTGCAAGTAGGTTGGGTAAGTCACTAGATAAACACACCACAAACGCATTTCTGAGGAACAATAAAATTTCATGTGTCATTCTAATTTCTCATAATAAAGAATGTTAAGAGAGCACTGGGCCCTATGTTGTTGCCATACAAACATTATGTATTTCAAGATGGAGATTAACACCAACAACTGAAGAGTGGTATTTCTCAATCCAATAAAAGAGCTACAAGCAAATGGCCCAGATCGCAGCTTTTCTACCTGGATTGCCACTGCTGTGTCAGTGGGAAGCGGGATTTTATTCTGTATCAGTCCTACTCGAACAACGCGGGGCCTTCGCAACTGCTCCGGAGCAGCTTCAAATCCATAGCCCTGCAGCTCAAAATCTCTTTCCTGAGCTGCGGACGTGGCAGCAGCTGGTAGACAAAGTTTTCTGGAATAAAAAAGGAGGCAAAGGTGTTTCAAGCTGAGCCAGTCTCTCTTCCTTTTGGGGTGCTGTAGGCCCAAGGGGTAACAGCACCATCCACCCCGCAGCCCCACTGCAGCCTCAAGCTCCCGCGCACAGGCTGTGGGAGGGAAGGTGCAATCATGGCAGCCTCACAGCTCTCCTCCACAGCCGCAAAGGCGTACCCTTGATTTTAATCACTTGCATTTGAAGAGATTCCCACCTTACTAAGAAATCACAGAGCTCACATCTACATGCTCCTACCTGTAATGCCCAGGTTACACTTTTCCTCCAACCTACAGCACTTTTATCCATATTTGGCCCCTATTTTAGTTACCCCAATCCCCAACACCACCTCTCAACCCCTCCGCGCCCACCAGCCGCCCCCTCACACCCCTCCACTTCCCTCCACCCCAACGGAGGGCTCCCCCGCAGCCCCCTCGGCGCGGCCGGAGCCGCCCTCCGCGGCGCGCACCTCGCCTCGCCGCCGTACAGGATCCGCTTCACCTCGGCGAGCTCCTCGGGCGGCACGTAGCGCTCCAGGCACGACTCCACGGACCACGCGGCCGCCTCCATGGCGCTCCCTGGCCCGGCGACCGTTACGGGCGACCGTTACCCGCGGCCGTTGCCCGCGACCGTTACCCGCGGCGGCCACGCCCCTTCCTCGCCCCTCTGAGGCGCTGGGCGCGCGACGCGGCCCCGGCCCCGTGTCCTGCGGTCCCTATGGCCATCGTGTCCCGTTACTGCCGGCCGACACCTCCATCTCAACATTAGCTAAAAGCAGAAGCGTCTTTAGGAGGAGTTTGTGAAGATTCTCCTCAAAGAGGCTTAGAAAGAGGAAAGAGATCCGCAACTACTATGCTTTCTTTTTGTGGGAGTCTGTTTTAGTTGCAATAAGACACTGAGGAGCAGTCTGTTTGGGCCTCTTAGTTGCTCTGTAGACTTTTGCACTGATCTTTTTTTGCATAATATTTAAAGATCTACCAGCTGTGAGCTAAGGAAATCTTCCTCATGTGGCTCTTAAATGGACTAGCAAAGTAATTAAGGATCATCAGATGAAAACTATCAGGTAAGGATCAAACAAAAAGTCTTATCTGGCTCAAAAAAATGTGTCTGAATATAGGGTATTTCACGTTGGTTAGGTATTACGGGGCCATCCTGCTTAAACCAATTATTTGCACCAAAAGTAACTACTGGCTGCTCTTTCTGCTTCAAAATGTGATTGGGAAATGAAGAACGGAAGCTCACGGAAAACTGAAGAGGGTTATGAGGAAGATAACATCCGAATGAGAAAAACACCGAGTCCAGAGATGCTACAACAGTCTAACTATTTCCCCCTATTTTGAGCATTGCTTATGTGTCTTCTGCAAGCTGGAGCAACGTTCTGCACTGAGCATCTACAGCTATCAGGTATTTTAGGTTAAATATTAAGCTTTTCAGGCTGTCTAATGTTTAAGCAGAAAGAATGCAGGGATAAGCAGGTTTCATCAGGGCATTTTGAGATGTGATTTCCTTTCATCTACTTTTTTTTAACCCTACTGGATATTGGTTATATTGGTGTCCTATATTGGTGTCTTAATGTTCATGAAGCAAGGACCTAAAAGTCTGTTCTGAGAAATCACTTTTCTTTCCCACACATACTACCAACGTATAATAATAAGCAGTGATTGATAGTTACGTGGTAGTTTTCATCTGATGATCCTTAATTGCTTTACTAGCTAATTTAAAAGGCACGTGAGGAACATGTCCTTAGTTCATGGCTGGTCTTTAAACATGATGCAACAGAAGACCACTGCAAAAGTCGACAGGGCCACTAAGAGACCAGAAAGTACATTAGTTTCTGTGTCCGTATTCCCAGGATGTCAACCAACAGACAGAGTCTTTCCAAACAGATACTTAGAAAGAAGCAGGAGGGCCTGGGTTTGTCTGGGAACTCATCACATTTCTTCTGATGGGACTGCAAGCTAAAGGGAAAAACAGCAGGTCTGTTTTGTAAGCTCCTGAAGGAGGTCACGTAACTGAACTTTTCTCCTCCAGCTTCTATTCTTAGTGTGAACTTTCACTGACTTCTCTGTTGGTGCCTTGTTTATTTGTAATTTGTTAGGTTGTACTACATGTAGGAAATGGACTTCATGGCAATAAAACTGAAGGCCCTGAAAAGAATACTCATGAAGAGTTGAGATCTGGGGGAAAAAAAAAGTACATTTCCTGTGCAGCCACCATCCTGCAACAACATTATAAGCCCAGACAGCAAGAATAGGAAATGACAAGCCTAGAATTACTAATAATGATGAAAGGAGATCAGGCTATTCCATAGGGACCGTGCGTATATAAAAGTACAACTCTAGCCAACACAATAAACCTTCAAAGCACGAAATGTTAATATTCAGCAGGAAAGTAACCTAATAAAGGAAGATGCCTTCCATACCCCAGACAAAAGCATATTAGAGAGCGCTTGGATATAAATCTCAATGTTCCACCTCAATCACTACAGCTATATTTTAATTATAATGCTAGAATCCAGATCTTAATGCTGGTTTTGACTTCTTCAGAGCTCTGTATTCAAACTTATTCCTCACTCTGAACTACCTGAACTAAGTCATTATTCTGGGAAATGGCTGAATCCTCTGGCATAAGCCCAGGCTGTGGTTATTAGTTTACAGAGAAAATTAGTACAAACCAATTCTGAAACATGCATAGTTTTCCTCTCTATTGCCCTCAGTCAGGGTGGTCCAGCATGTCAGATAAAAAAAATGAGGACCACATGGGTGTAGCTGTGTAGAAAGCAGTTTTGCTACTGTGCTTCTGTGTCGAAAACCCATGTTGTACAGATAACATCTCAAAACACAAATTGGGTTTTGTTAATACTGGTCCACAGTCTGTGCTCCAAGACTGTTCCCAAGAGTTCCCGTAAAATCCCACAATAGCACCATGGCATTAGTCAGAAGCACCCTGGAGAATGAATTTAAGAGCCAAACATCTAGAGTTCAGGCCAAAATTGGGAGAGACCCAAGAACAGATTTAAACAAACAAACAAAGTCTTTCCACTGCAGCCCTGGATAAGAGCAAAGGCTGAGCAGCATCCCAGGTCAGCGCTGGTAGACAGGACTGCAAGCAAACTTTCTGCCTTTCCCTCTAAATCAACAGTATGTAATTATATCTGAAACACACAGCTTCTTACAAACTGTGCTGCTATCTTGTAAATTGTGTTTCTGGACGCTTTCTTCTGCTGTCATTCCTTGCAGTGAATCACACAGAGCTCTCCAGAGCAGTTAAATAAATCGATAGCTGGCATCCTTGATGCAGTGACTGTCTCATATCATCCATAGGGTCATGCTCCTTGTTATTAACACCTATCAGGGGATTTAAAAGTGCACATGGACCCAGACATGCCCTGCAAGGCCATATGATATTGATGGCCCTTTTAAACCTTCTTTCTAGCTGCTGCAGCACCCTTTTAGAACAGCCTCGTACACTGTCTTTTTCCAGTGGCCACCAAGTGAAATACTGAATTGTGCTGCAAACTACGTCACTGAGATCTCTCAAGCAGATGCATTGCTTTGTATCTAATACAGATCACTTCATGTAGAGATATATAAAAATATTATTTAGAGACACATTTTGATTCATAACATTTCAAATATAAGATGTAGACGCTGAAGGGTAATCAGCAAAATGAAAGCTATGAGAGCTCTAAAATGCAAGGAGAAGATAAATACTGCTTCATGGTACTTAATACTCAGCTAGAAAAGAAGAAGACAGGAAACTTACTTTCTGTTCTGCATTGCTTTCTAGATCAATACAAGCAAACTTCAGAGGTGCTGTGATGTAGGAAAACTAAAACTCCCTGTTTTGAAGACACCTCAATGTACTAGGACCTCCCGCTAGTAACACAGATGGTTTTATGCTGGTTACAGGCATAGAGTTCTTCTACTGACCTTTAAAATCGTTCATACTGGTTTTAGAAATGGGCTCCTGTTCAGATTCTAAGTCCAAATGGGGGTGAGGATTTTGATATAGGTGGAAAATTGTGGTCTGCTTTTAAATGTCATGCCTTTTTGGCAGATTCTGCGAAAGCTGCAGGTGCAATACAAGCACCTTTAGAGAGGAAGACCCAGCTTACAAGCCTCATAGAGTTGGCTTTGTCTCATCTGGTCTTGGCTTCCTGCCATTCTCGAGACTGATTGAGGGGAAACGGGCTGAAGAACTGAGGAAGTTTATTTTTGACAATACAGTTAGTCAGCTCTCAGACATGCCTGGGGCCAAAGCAGTCCCAAGCCAGCACCAGGTCTGGGGACCGAAACGTAACTTTTCAGTCACCTTTCCCTGCTTCCACACGTCCTGAGCTTCATCAGATGGAACAAGAAAAGCCCTGGTCACAGATTGCAGAGAGTTAATGTGGCCTTGACAGAGCCCTTCCATCGCAAGCACTTTATACCTAGAAATACTGTCTTTATACCTAGAAAAATGTCCTAAAATTGTCTTTATACCTAGAAATATTCTGCTTGTTTGCTTCAAGTCACACCTGAAAAGGTGCATTGCAGCTGGAAGAGATACATAAATTGATGACTTTTGCCAGTTAACAAAAGAACTCGGAAACATTCCCAAATTTAGTTGCTCCTGGAAAATATCTATCTATCTCCCTGGTGCACAGGAAGTGTATTAAAGAAGTAATAAACAGTCATAAAAAAACTTTTAATGATCTAACATTTAAGATCAGCATTGTTGTTCACTACCATAACCTTCTGCTAAATTATCACCACCAAGATTGCTCATGGGCTCAAAAGGTCATGTTATTTTTACTGTTGAAATCATGGAGACTGGGAAACAACTGCGTGTAAATCGCTGATAAACTGGAACAAAGAGAGAAGAGAAAAACACTGAACATATAAGAATGCAAGTAAACCAGCAGGAAAGGAGGGGAGGGGAAGAATCTCACAGAGAGTTTATTAAAAGAACAAAAGAATAAAATCTGGTGCATTTGTTTTCCATGGGTCCAGGAAGCCCGGTCTTTAAGCATCTACTATAAATAGAATGTTCTAATCCTTCATCAAAGCTGGCACTTGTCTAAACCAAAACGAGTGAATTTTAGGTGGACTCTGGGAAGGGAAAGATGTCCTTCCCCTTGAAGTAGAAGAAAAATCTCTGTTCTGAATCCTTGCAGAAAAAAGATATTCCATAGTGCAAGAATTGTAGAGAAAGAAGCAGAGGTTGCAGCATGGTTTCTATACTGAGATGTCCCTGGCAAGAATATAGTTAGAGAGAATAAGAAAATATCTAGTTTAGGGATGAATAATCTGATTTTGAGGAACTTCAGCTTATCACATGGCTGACCTGAAACTCGTCATAGAATTCCCGTCCGAGGAAGGGCTGCATCTGAACCACATAAGCTTTGGAAAAGCATTTCATAGAGTCCATAGGGATATCATTTGAAAAATAACAGGAATTTCTCTGAAGTTCTAAAATGGACCATTTACAGTCATGAAAGCTTTTTATAAACAATTTTCATATAAAGGAATCCCAGAGAGGCCCCCAAAATAAAAACAAAGGCAAAAATACTGGAGACTTTTATTACCACTGAATAAAATTGACCAAAAAACACATTTCAGGGAAGAAGTTGCAAATTGTTTCAGCAGAGCTCCTTACAATGGCCCCAAAGCCATAATTCTTCAGGCAAGACAGCTTTGGCTAAAAGCTTAGCAAGAAGCAAAGTGGTACGGAGTGAGTCCATGCTCCACTGAGTATTGATTAAATCCTGTACCCATACATCCATAAAGGACCATGAGAAACTTGGATTAACCAAGATCAACTTTGGTTTCACACTTAGCAGTGCAAAAGCAGTAATAATAACCACTTACAGTCAACACACGTTGCATTTCTGGACAGGTATTTTAGCTGTGACGTGCAAAATTATAGCAAGACATCAGAGCCTCTTCCCTCACAAATAACAAGACCCTTCCTACCACTAGGATAATCAAGCGAATCCCTTTGATTTCTACATTCCCACGGTATTATGCTCTCTATGGAGCAGCTTTCAAAAATGCCTTTTTTTTTTGAATCACTGAATCTATGCCTGAAAGACTGCATGGACTGACCCAAAGACAGCGCATCCTCCAAGTCCCTGCAGGTCATCTGATCCTACAGATCATTGAAATGCTTCCCCAGTAATTTCTCACCATAACTATTCAATTCGCAGTCCCTGCAGACTGGAAGCAACCAGGGCTGGGATGCGATTTGGGTGGAAAGGAAGGAAAGAAGAAAGGCAGTGCTGTGGGACCACTCCGCCGCGATACGATCTGGGATGGGAAAGCGAGCGGCAGCCCTGCAGCTTAATATCCCCAGTGAACTGGTGAGCACCGCAATCAGTCGGGAACCCGAGTTCTCCAGATTTCAGGCATTCCGGGCCTTTATATACGGCCCTAGCATTGACAGCCAGTCTGGAAACTTTTGTTTCTGAATAATTTAATCTGCTTCGGAATTTATTTCGGAGTAAACATCCTCATATTCCAAAAATGCATAAAACAGAAGTAATGTTCCACTCCAACTGCAGACTCCGAATCTGTTGTCCAGAGTAAACAAGTCCTTGTGTTCAGAGACATCTTTTAAGGACAGCGCATGGGAAGGACAGCACATGGCAGGGACATTGCTGAACCTCAACAGCACATTTGTTTGGTGAAGGCCAATGGCGCTGGCTTACAGCAACATATGAAATTGTCAGACAGTTGCAGCTGCACTTGGCAAACAAACAGTAGTAACCTAAGCCTGACACTGTAAATGGTGGCTAATGAACTAATGTCTTCATGAAAAGGCTAGATGCTGGCAAAAGGGCATGAGGAAGACAAACTAGAAGTTTAATTAACTTAACAGGAAAGCAAAAAACCTCCCAGATAAAAGGGAGAGAGCTGTTTCTGAGCCAAGTATTTAAAGGGTTCTCAGATCTTCCCAGGGCGAACAGTGAGCATGTGTAATGCTGACTTCCTTCCAGTGCTCTCAGTGCCAGAAATAACTCTTCAATGGAGAATATCTCATCCGTGTACCTTATACCAAAGCTAGGCTTGCAAAAGAAAGTGATACTTGCTGCTGACATAAAAGGCAGATGAGGAGGGAGAAGGAAACTGCTTTAATAATGTAGCACATTCTGCTGTCTTTCTGCTTCAAGCACATACGAACACTTGCTGTTGTGGCATGAGGTATAGATAAAAAATGAGAACCAGGGGAAAAGTAGATCTGCAGTGACCGGGAAGGATAGGATTCACCAGGCTCTTCAAAATCTCAAGCATCTTCAGCATTTTACAAATACTCTTTGGCATCTTACAACGCTCATATCTATCTTTTGTAGTTCCTAGCGAAGCAGGGACATTTAGCACAGATGTCACAGCACACTGAAATCTGAGCAGTTCATATTGCTCAGAAGCAGAAAACATACTTTCATGTTGCCTGAAGACACAGTACCCAACTCCTGACCTGATAGAAGCACTGAAGAAATCATATTATTTCTATATACAGTTATGCATTCATTCATCAACTGGCTGTGGTTTGCCTGACATGCTCCAGTACAGGACCTTAGTTTTAATTTAGAAAGAAAAGTACATTTCTAGCTTTCGTAGTCTCAAAGAATAATTCACGCAAGATAAATTGCAGTAGCTGAAACAGTGTCTGTAGAAATCTGCAGAGAACCTGAAATCAAAACTCCAAGAAGAGTGATTACCTTCCCCCCAAGAATCGCTTGGGCTCCAAAATTCAAAGAGTGGTTCTATGAAGAGAAGAAACAGAAAGAAGAAGTTGGCTTTAGTCATGTCAGTGTTGAGCAGCAGCCCAGGGAGACTTGTGAGTGAAACTAGTTGGGCAGAGAAGAAGAGATGGATTAAAAACACATAATGAAAGCAGAGAGAAAGAAGGGACGAGATTGTGGAGCACCTACTAATGGAGGTAATTTTCCTGCTGAGCAATCGTCATAGCAAGAATAATTTCTGAGCAAACTTCTGTCAATAATGTTGTTTACCAACTAGCCTCCCTACTAGACCTCATGTCCAATCTCCCAGTGCAGAGTTCCAGGGGTCCAGAGGAGAAGACAGCACTAAGTTTCTAGTGTATGTTGTCCTCAAGGATGGAATTTCGTCCTTTCCAAGAATGAGTGACACAATCCTCCCACAGCAAAAAGAGGGGCATTTATCTCTTTTCTTTCACACAAGTTACCCCCCCACCCACACTGCATGCATGGAGCTATTTCCTGAAACATTTCAAATTTGTTTTCCTTAGGTTATTTGTGTCTACAGCCACCAGCTGGTCTGTGTCAGAGCAGATATGTTCAACATATTATTCCATTATCCCATTAGGTTGAACATGTCCTTCCTCCCACGAGAGCTGTTAAGAGATCAGCCTTGTGGAGGAGAGACGACCGTGGTCTCTCCATCTCCTTTAGAGTAACGCACCGTTTCGCTGCTCCTATGGCATCCAGGTAAGTTTTTAGCCCGTGCTGATGTTCTGTACTCGAAAACAATGTTATGTACACCAAAAATGATATCTGTCCATAAATATCCATCTCTCTGACTGGTCAGGCCACATTCATGGATGGGAAAAAAAAAAAAAAAAAAAAAACATTCCAAAGGACTCTTAGGCCTAATTTTAGAGTCTAAGCACCTCTAAAGACAATGTCCATTTTTTATTTCAAATAGCAGTTTCCTCTGTTGTATTATAGTACTGCAACATTTGAAATCATCACTCATCATCACTCTTCCATCAAGGTTTAACTCATATTTCTAGGACCTCTCTATCTTACAAAGTTCTGGAAAACATCTCTGACTCAGGGCAATGACTTTTAAACTGAGGAAATGGTCACCTTCGTTTTTCTTCTGTGGGCTGTTCATGCTGCTGGGAATGGGAGAGCAGAAATTCCTGGCTGCTTTCCACGACTCCAAAGACAGCACATTCCTTGTCTGAGGAGCCTTCCCAAATCCTGCACTGGCCATGGCGAAGGCAGCTTGTCTCAGCAAAGCTCATTCAAATGGAACCTCTTAGGACTTGATGGAGGTAGGGGGCACTGCCAAGGCCCTGAGAGAGCAAAGGCAGAGAGGGAGGCAGCCAAACGCAGACAAATGAGGCCACATCAAGGATGTGCAGGACTCTCCTGGGGGAGCACTTAGCAGAATGGCAGTGAGAGCAGCAGCAGCTCTCACTTCCCTCCACCCCGAGATCCAGAACGAGGGACCTTTCTCCTTTTTAGCCCCCACAAAGAAGTGCTTTTGGAAACAATAAATTGCCCCCTTGGTTCACACGCCTGGAGGGTTCCATTACCTCATGCCCTGCATTTTCACAGAAGCACAGAAATAACTGTCAGGAGAACAAACATCCTTCGAGTCACATGGAGAGGAAAGAAGTGCCAGTCGAGCTCCCTGAGCAGATCCAGGGACAGGGTCCACCCGCAGCAGGAAACAGCAGGAGCTCAGGGTAGAGGGGAGTGTGGCAGGGGCACTAGATGCAGGGCGGGAAGAGAGAGCCGGGAGTGTTGCCCCAGGAACTGGTCTCCTCACCAAGGCAACTCCAGCTGCTCAATGGGCTGTTCTGCCCTTCTAGCAGAGGCGAAGATGCGTGGCAAGGTCTGTACCATTCCTGCAAGAGGAATGGCCAGAAGCTTCCCTAGAAACGGGGTTCACCTCTGCGAGCGCTGGATCCCCTCCAGCTCTGCTTCTTGGTGATGCTGTCACACGGGGTTGGATATTGGGATATTGTTTCCAGAAAAATGGGCAGTGATGCACGAGAGCGAATACAAGCACAGGGGCTTCAGAATACGCTGATAGTTGCACAGAGTGGCAGAGCTGAACACCAGGAATTCCCGTCTGAGGGCTGGCAAATCCCCCTGCACAGCGGATGGCAGAAGGGCTGTCATAGACGCTCATTGAGGAGCAGCAGCTCTCGACAGGGCAGAGCAGCGGTGCTGCTGCTGTTGTGGGGTGACACAGTTGTTGAGGGACACCAGAACGTCTCTCACAACGTGCTGTGACTCAGATCATGCCCAACCTCCTTGCTAATACCCAGGGGTGCTATTTGTCATTTCCTTCCTTGCTGGGCTGCTTTTGTCGCCGTAGATCCAGATGTTGGGGCTTTGGGAGGGACGGAACAACTCTACCACGGGGCTGCTCAGCACTGCCAAACAGCACTGAGTTAGGAGGAGTCCTGAGGAGCTGCAAGAGCTAAGAGAGTCATTCAGACCTTGCATTCAGCGTACAAAAATATGGTGCATTGAGTTTCACGTGAGCTGGTCCGTGCTATCTTTGTTACCTTCTTTCACACTGTATGTTTAATTCTGTGTTAAATTACAGCTCTTCAAACCTGTTCCTTGTAGCATATTGTAATTTTCCATTGTAAGCAAGCCATCTGCAGAAACCACCACCAAACTGCTTGCAAAGCTCTTTGTGCACAGAGCTGTAGCTTTCAGTCCAGAAAACTCAAGGCCAGAAGCAAAACCTTAGGGAAGCTCCTCACTTTCCCCAGGTACAAAGAGCCATTCTCTAGCCATGGTAAAGCTTGATTTACCAGTCCGGTGTGAACAGTTGCTTGCAACATGAACCAACACAATAGTTTAGCAGAATGCTAGAACATTATTTGGTATCATAGGAAAAATAAAAAAGAAAAAAAACACCCCTCCTCGACCACAGTTGCAGAATGGTAGGGCCAGTGCATCAAACCACAAAGGAGCGGGCAGTAGCTCTCGGGCTGCTGTTCGGAACGATAGTGGGATTTACCCAGCTTACGCTAAGGCAGCTGAGTGTAGCCTGCACATAAAGCCTGCACAACGGAGCAGAGGGGCAAGATGAGATTCTGCAGTTTGCAAATAACGAGCATGTCCATGGCCTTTCTCCACCTTTCCCTCTCCTCACACATTAGGCTCAATATCCACAGGCAATAAACTCCTTCCCAGTTTAGAGCTCCTCATCCCACTCTCCTGTCTTTGACTTGCTGGTAATTCGGCTTCCCTAACCTACATACAGTCCTTTACACCTACGTATAGGTCCTTTACAGTGGCACCTATAGGCTGCACAGCTTCCAATGTTACCTGCACCACAGAGAAACATTTAAACGTGGGGCTGAGCAGGAGTGTGCACTTCCCGAGCGCTGTGCACACTAGATCTGATCATTGTCCAGACCCTTCGCTTGCAGTTTCCTTGGCTCTGAAGACGAGTCCACCCCTCACTTTCCCCTTTGGTTTGCTGGCAGCGCACAGCTCCGCGGGGAGCCGGCACCCACCGACAGCAGAGGGTGCTCTCGGTGCTCCCTGAGCCCTAAACCCGAGCCCTAAACTTGCTTCCCCTGCCAGCAAGCAAGAAAAGGGACCCGCAGCAGTGACCAGGAGGGATGGAGAGGACTACAAGCAGCAGCCCAAACGCTGCTGAATCTTACACTAACGAACTACCCAAATCCAGACTCCTCCTGGTGCCGGGCTCCCCTCCGTTCAGGGCTGGCAGCACCCTGAGCTCCTCTACTTTCAGAGACCACGACAGGAGAGAGGCCTCTGTGCACTGAACCCTGGTACGTCAGGAACTGAAACCAGCTGGAACCGATTGGTGCCAACACCTGGCGTTAAGAAGCTAAAGATAAAAAGACTGAGGGGGGACACTGCTGCAGTGCAAGACAGCTGCCTCCTGCTCTGCTTGCCAGGACACGGCCCTTGGTGGGGATGTCCACAGCTGCGATGCTCCTGGCTCTCCAGACCTACAGGAGGACCTCAAGCTCTGGCTGCAGGAGTTACCTTTCCCCACCGCGTGCAGCACCCAGCCCGACGGGCACAGTGACCACCCCTGCGTGGGAAACCCAGCCATCCTGCCCAGAGAAACCAGAGCTCCCTGGGGAAGCAGGAGGAAATGCTGCAAATAAGTGGGAAGACTCAGGGCTGCTGCTGTTTGCTGACTGCAGCATCAGACGAGAGTGCAGGGCCTGGTGATTTAGGGAGATAACCGCAGTGCAAAAGCAGCAGCATCTCAGGTCCACAGCCTGAGCGCCTGCAACACGTGCCGGGCTGCCCGCACTGAAGTCTCCTCTGGTACAAATTAAAAGGCAGCGTCTGGGCCAAAAAGCAGGACGGCTGCAGCAGCAGTTAAACACCAAGGCCAAAGAGGAGCTCGAGAGTGACCGACAGAGCAGCCGTCTCCACAGGCACCAGACCCTGGAAATCTCTGATCAAAAAGGGCCTGTGTGCCTGCAGCAACCCCTGCACCCACCTTGCTTCCCCGTCTCTGACCTCACTTCTTTCTCCTGATGACTTTGTTCTCTGCTCCCTCTTCCCTTCCCGCTCCTCCGGCGGCCACTTCAAAGAGCAGCAGGGGATCAGCTAGAGATAGGGGCTCTGCCTCGCATACCGCAGCTCCGGGAAGCAGCAGACTGGTGGGGACAGGAAGAGAAACCAGCAAGGAACTGAAAAGCAAACGCGGGAGAATAGCAGAATTGATATATGAGATGGAATGAAGCAGTTGCAAAAAACAAGGGAGAGCATGATGGAGAGTGCAGGCATCTTCAAGACACTTTTGTGTGCCATAACCATCATGTTTTAGATCTTTAAAAATTATTAAAACCAGACAGAAAGCACTGGGATGAACAACTAGGCAGGAGGGGCAGAGATAGCCCTTTTTCGTCCACATGCTGCAGCTCTAGTGACTAGGTTTGCTCAGCCCCAGATGCCCTTGGAAGGTTGCTTAAACCACAGATCCCGACTGGGGTCTTAAGGCATCGGAACCAGCAGCTGAAAAATCACATGAAGCAACAGCAAAGAGCGCTGCATTTCTCTGTAAGTGGGGCTGCGGAGGGAGCTTTCCATGCAGTATGCAGAGGTCCCAACTGCAGCAAAACCAATCAAATAGTTGAAGCTGTTGGGGACACAGCGAACGCTTCCTCAGCACTTTTCCGCAGGTGTCGCGCAGCATCTCGAGCAGCGGCGCCCGCAGCAGACGAACCCCGCGGCTGGTCCAGGCTCAGGAACACGGCGTCTCCCTGCTTGCCTCGCACCGGGGAGCCGGGACGTGGCCTCTTCCCAGCAGCTGTGGGCAAACAGAGCCGTCCGCACAGCAGCTGCCGGGCGAGCGGCACCGAGCGGGAGACATTCCGATCGCTGTCAGTAGCCGCGGGGCTCCGGGCAGACGAGCAGCTGCGAAGCACCCACTTCTGTGCTCCGCTTCGGCTGACCAGCACCTCCGGGACTCTGCTTGGGGCCGCTGAAGACAAGGGACAGAACGTGCCTGCTTCTATTTTTATATCGCGGATCCATCTGCTCCTCGCCGCAGCTGGCAAGGCCTGGAGCTCAGCTTAGATCCTCCCAACAAAAGCCTCTTTATGGGGGCACGGGAACCCCCTGCCACCAGCAGCACCAGTTGGTTTGGGCTGCCCAGGCAGAGGCTATTTTGGGCAGCACAGGTGGCTTCTCCATCTCCTTGATGAGGAGGATGGAGGCACCCGAGTAGCTCCAGCCGTGCTGTTGGGGATGAATCCTGAGCAGTGCGGGGGCTCTGCAGGGCCCACAGGAGCACCGGGTGGGAAGCGGATGCCAACAGGAGTTCAAGGAAGGGGTTTCACAAGTGGGAAAGAGCAGAGAGTTTCCACCCGTACGGAGGTCCCAAAACTGCTTTGGGGACAGAAGTGACATCCAGGTGGAGCAGAGCTAACCGAGGAATCTCTGCCCTGAGGAAGGCCCTAACCCTGCCCCTCGACCCAAATCCTCATTCCGCAGACCCTGTACCCTGCAGAGGAACCGCCGTGCTGCCTGGCCGCAGCACAAACCTGCTTCTCTCCCCCTTCCTCTCTGTCCAGGCAGTAACACTGTCCCTCACGCGAGGACTCAACATCTGCTCGTTGCTATTACGGAGAGCTCCGGGCTCCCTGCGACCTTCCCCCCGACACACGCCGAGCTCTCCCAGCCTCCCGTTCCTCTGGTATCTTACAGCGGGGATGCTATTTCCTGTGTTTATTTTTCTTGTCCAGCCTGCTAGCCTGGAGGGTCTCACCTGCTGGAAAGCTGCCATCGCTGCTCCATCTGCGGCACTGACCAAAGCTGAGCAAAAAAACAACAGCCTCGGGTCACTTGTGGCTTCCTTAGGATGCCTGGCTACCAGGAGAGGCCAAAGGCCACCGCAGAGCAGGTTCCTGTGCGTCTTGCCTGGAAGCTGACAGCAGCTCGTCGGGAAGCAGCGCAGGGACATGTGTTTGATGTGCTGAGGTCCATCTGGCAGAGAGAGTGACCGGGAAAACACCAGCTACGCTGCCACGTGCCAGGACCTGCGTTCGGAGGGAGCACCGGCATGCAGAGCGCGGCCTCCTCCAGCCCCGATCCATGCGCAGGAACCGGCCTCGGCGTCACCCGCTGCCCCTGAGGAGGGCTAAGCTCTCCTGGGGGACAGTATGACCCGCTCTGGCCTTACCCAGCAAACGCTGGTTGAAAGATGCTCCTGGGAGGGAATCCCATGGAGGCTGCTGTTCGTATGCGGAGAGCTCAGAGCTCATGCAAAGCATTACAGGAATGTTGTCCCTGTTATTCTAAAAGCGCAGGTAATGCTGAAGCACTGCGGGGATGGACAGCCCCTTGGAAAAACATGTTGTGCTGCCCAGTCTCACGTACCGTAGGCATCTCTTGCAAATGGGACAGGTGGAGACTTGCATGGGGAGCCTGTGGTCAGGGCCAGCAGGCAGTAAAGACTCTGATTAACAGCCTCGATTGCCAAGGGCTGGCTCAGTCTGCAAGGAACAGAGGATCTCGGGTTTAAGGTCTTTGCGGATGAACGTTACATGGGTTAGCGCTGCAGACTGGAAGGCCTCAGTGCAAGCTAAGGATATTACTGTATATTTCCTCTGGAAGGAAACCAAAATGCTATTTCTCATGAATTCAGAGAGGACGCAGCTGTAAAACAAACAGCTGACTCTCACCCTGGTCATGGCAGTGAGTTACCAGTGATGGGAGAGGAGACTCTCTCTGTTTTTCTAAAGCAACCTTTAGCATTTAAATCCTTTTGGAATTAGAGGATGAGCCTGAGGAGGGTCTGAGGTTTTTCGTCTCCACCCCATTCTGTTAGTGCTTCTGGCTGGAATATAAAGAAAGGCAGGAAGCACTTGGAGCACTGGGTGACTTGGCAAGCAGTTGTGCCTGGCTCCAAGGTGCTGCGCACGCCTGTGGCCCAGCACCCTGGTGCTGGGGGCTCCCCCCATGAGGCTTTAAATCAGCCACGATCCTTGTGAATTACCTGCAGCTCCTCCCTGCGGTGTCTCTGGGCTGGACGTCGCTTGCAAAATCCGCATCTTCCACATCCTCTGGAAGATGAAGACGTTGAATATTGCAGCATCCACTGGGCATGGCAGGGCTGCTTGGAAGGCAATGCTGGAAGCAACACTGCTCAGCGCTGACTTGGATGCTTGCACGGTTAAGCAGTAACAGGAAAGAATGGACGTCCTCCTTGCCCCAGGATTCACACCACGGCGAGCAACATTCCCAGTCTGCCAGAGCTTTCTTGCACAGCTGCACGAGGTGGCATCAGCGCGGATCCAAGGCGACCTCCCTGCAGCCCGGAGCAGCAGGCTCGGAGCGCCGGTCCCCTGCACCTGCCTTGCAGGAGGCGCCAGCATCTGGCCCGGCTCACAGCACACCTCCAAAATAGGAACTTGGCAAGCGGAGCTAACGGAGCGCATTGCTAAGCAGAACATTCTGCTGAGTCCCGACACCGGCACTGCGTGTTACAGGGCACTTGCCAATTCCTGAGTCAACTTTATTTATTATACCCTGGAAAGGTCATGACGAATCTCAAAAGATAAAATCTGTGTCTGTCAAGCCGCCTTCCTTATTTTCATTGGCCCGGACCCTCCGGTTCCACACCAACAATAACAGGACATGGGTTCAAGAGGCACCACGAGTGCAGCCTACCCTGAGAAGGCCCAGCCTTGTTTTGCATTCTTTGCAAAACCGACCCGGGCTGCTCAATTCGCTCTTCATTGGGAGCGTTTGGTTTCGCTCGGGATGCAGTCACCACGCTGAGCAGTGCCCGGGTACCCCCTGCAATCCCCAAGTGTGAGACATCCGCAGCCCAGGTAATGTCAGTGCCACAACTGCAGGTTCTCCAGCAACAGGAGCATCCAGCCCCAGTTAGAAGAGCCATCCTGAACTAATACCAGCCTAAACACATCCCTCTGACATCACCCACAGCTGGGGCAGCAGCATTGCCCATGCGCACCATTTTCTTCACTGTAATCCTGAGCTGTGATCTAATGCCTTAGGTGTTTTGTTTGCCTAAAAAAAGTAGGCAAACCAAAAGCAGAGCTGCCTAGGCCTGGGTTAAGCCCTTGGCCACCACAGCCCAAGCGGCTGCAGACTCAGAGCTGTCAGTGTCCAAGCAGTCACCTTTAGAGCGCATCAGGGCTCTGCAGAAGGTGCAGTTACCTGGATTGCAGCTTGGGCACTTCCAAGAGCCACAGTTCCAGCTCTGGGCTTCACGGCAACAGCATCACACACTACAGATCTGCCCTCCAAATAACCTCATCTTTACCCAGTTCATTCTGCACATGCAGAGTTCTGCTTCTGTTCCTTGCCTTTCCTTTGCTGCAGAATCATGCTATTCCCAGCTGCAAACGTTGCTTAGATCGTTTTCTTTGATGCACTGCAAGAACTGCACTTTCAGAACTTGAAATCAAGTTGTGATTTTCTCAGATTTGAGGTGCACTCAACCTGCATGATCCGAATAGCAGCCAGATCTGGTCACAGAGCAAAGATGCTCGTGTAAGAGCTGTGTGTTGTAGAGCCAGGGCTCCTCTGACACTCTCACCCACTGGGGCATTAACATTAGCCTTCCTGAATGTTACTCAGCCTTAGCAGGGTGAACACCACCCTCCATCGCCCCATCCGACCCCACTGGTTAGAAACCCCGCGTTTTTCTTAGCACAGTGCTGAGCTGCAGCATCCGCAGGCAGATCCCCGTCTCCAGCAAGAGCCCCGCAACGCCTGGATTCCCAAGGCGCGGATGTCCAGAGGTGCCATCTCCAGGCTGCGCCGTGGCCGGGAGCGCTTTGTTCTCTGCAGGCCTGGCCCTCGTCCCCGGGCGAGCAGGGCCATTGTTTGTGTCCTGCCGCCTCCATTGTTCGCCAGCTCCTGCCCTTTGATGCCGCGGAACAAAACGCGCAGTGTTTGCGAAAGGAGGGAGAAAGCCAGAGCTTTCCAGCTGCACCCTCGGGTGAACAGCTCTGGCACCGCTGCCCACGGAGCACCCTGGCGAGGGGACGACCCGAGCTGAGGGTCATCTGCAGAACTTCCTCACCAATTCCGAACGCTCCGGGATTATCCAGACTTGCGCTCATCTCCGCACACACGTTCAGGAGCTGCCAGCTGGAACGGTTTCCCACCGCGCGCTGCCCCAGAAGCTCCACAGCAGCATCCGGACTCTCTGCCTCCGTCTCCAAACCACTTGGGCCGACCTCTGGCCAGGCTGGCCCTCTTGGGCCTGGCACAGCACCGATGGGGCTGGGAATGGGGACAACCAGCGGCCTGGGGTGCTCCTCAACTTGCTGCTTGCAGAGCGGGAACCTCCTCTGGGCCCCGTTGTGCAGCTCTCTGGAAGCATCATCTACGGAAAAAGCTAATAAAATAATAAGACATTTGCAAAAAAAATGCCCGCCAGCTGGACCTGCCAGCCCTGGGACAAAGGCGCTCACACTCTCTTTTATAAATATATTTTATTATTTTAATGCTTGTTAAGAAATGTAACCAAGACAGACTCAGCAGCACCAGCAGCTCCTCACTGCCCAGCAGTCTGATGACTTCACAGCTATGAAAACTTCACAGATTCAAAAAAAAAAAAAAAAAAAAAAAAACCAGAAAAACAAAACACAAAAAAAACCCCAAAAATTTGGTCGACGCACTTTAAATACATTTGCATGCCCCGGTTCTCCCACCCCCTTCCCTCCCCTCCCACTGGTAACTGACAGAGGGAAACAACAGCTATTTTCATAAAAACATTTAAATTAAAAGAGTGTTTTGTAGTGCCAGCAGGTGCAGCGGGGTGTTCATAGTGTCCTGGCTCACGGATGGCTGAGGGAATCACTGCTCAGAGCGGAGGGCAGGGGCAGCGGCTCCTTAGCCAGGGACGGGGGAAGCAAAAGACATTCACGGATCCACAGGTTCCAGTCTCGATCTCAACACGTCCTGGTGCGAACAGCGCCAGCAAAGGAAGAGAGAGGGGGAATTACATGGAACAGACACCACCCAAAGTGGGGATGCTCCCTCTGGCTGCTTCTGTTCACGTGTCAAAGCAGGAATAACAAAAATCATGGCAGTTCCTCACGTGTTTTACTGCAAAGAAGGCCAAAAGCTCCGGGCTGGGAAAGCTCCCTGGTCTGACTCAGAGCAGTTGGATGCCCAAAATAAAAGGGGAACCAGAGCTGACTATTAGGCAGCTAAACTTAACAAAACCCCCTTGGAGAGCCTCCAGTTTTAATTCATCACAGCACATCACAGCTCACCCTTCCCACAAAACATGGCTTTTTTTTTTTTTTTTTTTTTTAAGGATAAACTGTAAAATGTTTTATTTTGGGGGCTTTATTTTTAGAGGTCTCTTGTTCATGACACACAGGGCTTTGCTGCCCCTGGATATGCTCAGGAAGGGAGACGAAGCACCTTGCAAGGAGATAACTGGGAAGTTCCTCCCC
Source organism: Crypturellus tataupa (assembly GCA_034781795.1). Lineage (NCBI taxonomy): Eukaryota > Metazoa > Chordata > Aves > Tinamiformes > Tinamidae > Crypturellus > Crypturellus tataupa. Next base: position 2,356,822 of record JAWLRI010000709.1, on the reverse strand, counting down.
TTCCTCAGTCACACAGAGGCCACCTGAAGGCAGCCCTCTGCCTGCACCAGGGCAAGGTTTCCTGCAGGCAGTGGCCCTAGGAAAGCCACGGCACTCCACATACCCCCCAGTTCCTTCTCAGTGAGTTACACTTCAGTTTTGTGGCAGCCCCTCTCTCCTGAGCCCCTCTGCGCAATCCTCAAAGCTCCCCAGCACATTCCTGCTCTCCTGAAATCCTCCCAAACGCCTACCCTATGGATGCTCTTCCCACTGAAACTTGTCATCTCACACCAGCACTCCAGCCTGCTCCCACACACGAGACCTTCCCACACCCTCAGTGTCTCCTACAGCCTCTTTTGCAAAAAGTTTGCTCTTTTTGATCAAAAGATTCAAACGACTCCACGCAACTTCCAGGTCTACTGCAGCGATCACCAGCTGCAATCAGTGGCAAACATTTGTCTCAAAATCATGATCCCAAAAAACAAGATATAAGTCTAGAATTCTGCCTCAAAAGCTCATGCTTTCCCTACCAACCGCTTTGGAAACCCTTTCGGAAGGACCTCAGACATAAGTGCGCCAGAAGGCACACAACACATGCCTTGAACACGTGGCCAACCCTTCCTTCCTGCCACTATGGACTTCTAATTCCCTATAAACCCACTTACACCCACCGCACTCCCTCCTACACACATCCCATGGGCCCTTCACACATCCTTTTCATTCTGAATCTGGATCACTTAATACAGAAAGGGACTGGACACTCTCGGGGGCACTTCAAATAGCCACAGAAAAGCTAATTTCAAGACATCTGGGAATTCAGTAATCTTGTACGGCAAACATTTTGAGCAGAAATGTTTTTCAGAGGAATTATCCCAAGTTCATCACATCAACGCGGCTCATCCCTATTCTTATGGCCACCAAGAAGCTGCCACAAGTGAGCATGAAGCAGCTCAGGAAACAATAGAAAGCAACCAGCCCACATCAGCTGTTGAAAGGCTGATGCAACGTCCCATAAAACATCCTTTTACAATGGCAAGCAAAGCCCAGCGAGAGACACTTCTGCACTTGTGTGTGTTCCAGCACATGAGCGGTGCTGGTATTTTCCCACACTTCTTTCCCTGCTCTGCTTCTTTGTGGACCTAATTGTTATTGACATGAATACCGGATGTAATCTTGGGTTATTCTTAGAAACACTTCGGCTTCCAGCTGAGGCCCGATGAGATCAGACCCCCTTTTTCCTGACTCAAATGTGCTGCTATTAGAGGAGGTCAGAGGAGAGACCCCTCAACCAACCTACAGAAACATTCCGTGAAGAGCGACCAAGAGCAACAAGCTCCAAGTCGCCCTACGGAGGAACTACCCACGATGACGATTCTAGGAAAGGGCTTCGTGTGTTACTGCTCTGGAGTGATAATCCACTGCTCCCGCGTCAGCCTGCACAGAAGAGTCACGCCAAGAAAGCGGCAATTCAATTGAACTAAGTCTATTGTTCTAGGTCCTTACGTTCTTGCCTACACGAACTCGTCTTTCTGGTAAATACCGTCTTTCTTGTCTTTCTGCTGAAGATTATGGCAGGGACCACGTCTTTTTATATGTCTCAAAATAAGCTTTGTGATAGCCTGGGGCTGTTTCATACTTAAATACCTTCAGCAATTATGATCCGCTTCCCACCTTCATCCAGGGAGACGGGCAAAAATAAAATTCTTTTCATTTTAATAGTTTGTGATGCTTAAAATGCATGTGGAAGGAGAGCACACAAATCTAATCTTCTGCTATTCCTGAATGATTTAAACCCAGCTCCCCTCTCCTTTCTGAAAATGACTCTGATTTGAGTTTTGCAGTGTTCAGGAGGACTCGGTGTTGAGGGCTGATCCCTCTGATTGAAGCTAGGGAAGGCTCTCCAGAGCTCTGGAGCTCCCGCACTTGGAGCTTTCCAGTGGGATCATTGCTGCCTGCCTCCAGGCCCAGGACAGTGGTGGTTTTGGACATAATACTGGAATATCTTCCTGGAAACAAAGACTTAGGGTAGGATATGAGCTGCTGGGTCTCTCTGCTGTCCTTGTGCTACCAGGTTTCACAAATGACCGAGCAAAACATCAACCAAGCTGCTGGAAAACTTGTCTCCAAAAGACCACATCAGTGCACGCCCTCAGAGCAGCACGGATTTGAAGCGCTCTCTTACACGGACACACTAATGGGGTTTCTAAGCAGATTGCCACCAGCACTGGTGCCTTCCAGCTCCCCAAAGCAGGAGCATCTTCTCACTAGCCAGTGCCCCAGGCATCAAGTTGGGCATCAGGAGGTCTCTGCACTGCAGCGGCACACGGGGCATCACGGTAAAGCACATCAGGCATCAACTGAAACTGGGAACATTGAGCACTCAGGGAACGGATGCAAGTCCTTGCCCAGCTTTTATAACTTAATATTAAGCAATCTGGTCAAGACAGGGGAAAAACAAACAAACAAACAAAATCTCAGGAACCTGTTAAAGTTGAAAACACAAAACTGAAAACCAAATGCCATGGTTGAAGGTATTCAAAGTTCCCATCGGGTAGATTCCCTCCTCCTCCAAAAAGCCGCTGGCATCCTCCCTGGCCGACAGAAGTTGCTACCTGCTTCAGGTTGCGGAGGGCCAAAGCACTGACCGGGCTCTCCCTGCTGCTGTTCACACTCAGTGGATATTCCAGCCACGCTTTTATTTCCCTCAGTACTGACAGCAAAACCCACGTCCAACCATGGACACGCAGGACAGCGCAATGTCACAGCGTGTCCTGCATCAACGGAGTTCTCCCAGTGCTGAACTTGGAATCCAGCTCTGACCCGGGCACTGCTTCTGGTGACAGCTCTTTGACGGCCAACGTGTCCCCTCCTCCTGCAGTCCATGTCAGTGGTCTCTTGGCTTTTCTCCAGTCTAGTATTTAGGATCTTCCCAACAGTCCTGGGTAGGGACACCTTTCTCCACAGCAATCTTTACACAAACGTCTCCCCGCCAGCCCCCAACCTCCCTTTCTGCCACAGCAGAGGCCACCAATGGGGAAAAAAAAGAAAAATAAAGAAAAGTAATTCAACCAAGAAGACTTTGCAAGAGTCATCAGGAAACATCAGACGCTGCAAAGGCTGTGCTTTCTAGATCTGAGTAAGAGACATGGGCATCAATCAGCTCTTCACCATGAAGCTCCCTGTTCACATCTGAGAGAATCCCGTTTTTGCAGGAATGCGGGAGATGCCCGTTTGTCTCCACGTCCAGAGCATTTCCGTTCTGGTGCCATTCCAAGGCTGCTTTGCATTTGGTCAAGTCCTGCTTCTCGGGATCCCTGTGGATCTCCCCGTTGGTGTACACCTCCAACGCGCACTCACCCAAGCGCATGCTGGCGTTCTCCCCATCCCCGCCGTGCGTGGAAGTCCTCGAGCTGGCAGCTCCCGCCTTGAAGGGCTCCTTGCGGCCCAGGATGTGCTGGCTGATGATTTTACGGAAGGTGTGACGGAACTCCCTGATCCGGTAGGCGTAAATCAGAGGATTTACAACGGAGTTGGCATGAGATAAGATAATGGCCAGATACATCAGCCAAAGGGGAGCTCGGGCACAGTCTGGGCAAAAAAGGGTAAAACAGTTAATAATATGTAGTGGAAGCCAGCAGATCGCAAACAACCCAACGATGATGGCTAACGACTTGGCCGCGTGGACCTCCTTCTGCAACGTGGAGCGCGAGCGTTCCCCGTGCACCATCTTGTTCTCCATCTGCTTGAGCTGCCGTCGGGCTGCCATGAAGATTTTCAAGTAGATACCAAACATAAGGAGCAGAGGCAACAAGACGCAGGCAAAGAAGTTGTAGTAGACCATGTATTCCATGGTGACCACGGCCTCGAAGAGACACACCACCATGCTGTTGCTGCAGTTGATGGGAGAGGACTTGTTGGCTCCCTGCTCTTCGAGCTGCGCGCGTTTGTGCCACCCCAGCATGGGCGTCAGGCCGATGACGAACGATAAGACCCAGCAGATCGCAATGATCCCTTTGGCTCGAGAGCCCGTCACCAAGCCATTGTACCTGCAAAGCAGAGGAGACCAGAATTACAACAGCATCACGGGAGGAGCTCCCAACACCTAAGCGATTTGCCAAAGGCCCAACCTCCCAGAAGGCGGAAGAGAGCGAGAAAGGCTCCTTCGTCTTCACATGAGCCCTTGAACGGCTGTGCAGAAGCCCCCCAAGCCGGCCGAGCACCTCAAGAACTCAGCAGAGACGTTGCCTGCCCCCTACTTCCCTCCTCTCTTCCGTGGGCAACACGTAGAGGATGGAAAAGCAGAGAAATGAGCACGGTTTTCATCTGCCTTCTCTCCCGACATCTTCCCACTTGCTCATACGTTTGAATCCTGGACGTCCAGCAGCACCAGGATCCCTTGGGCCAGCGAAGCCTCCAGTCCAGCCTGGCCACGCTGCCTCCAGGCCCTTCTCAGGAAGGGGGAATTGGGCCGAGGACAAGCTCCGGCTGCAGGAGCGCTGTGGGCTGCACCGCACACGCTCAAGGAGACCTCGGTGGGGAAGGTATTGGAGTGCCCGGCTCAAACCAGCGCTCCTGGCAATAAATCTTCTCAAATATTTTGAAAGAGACAATAAGCAACATGGTAAAAACCTGACAGTGCAGCCAGGGACCTTTGTTTGTTTGAAATATCAGCCAGTTCCCAAGGCCTCACAGGTTACTGCGAGCGCCGAGCTGACTCCACCAGTTCTGCTCGCAGAAAATGTAAATCAGGGCAGCAGTTTAACGTTTCAAGGCAATTTCCTTTCCTTGGTAGCACTTTGCATGGAAAATAGATGGCTGCATTCCCACATTGTCCGGCGCGGGTCCCACACTATACTTGACCCTGTGTGTCTGCTCGGACAGCAGTAGCTTTGGGCTCCCTGTTTACCCGGTTTTCCTTCTACCTCCATCCACATCTTGAATTCTTTCAGCAAACATTAAAAAAAAATCCAGCAAACTATGGAAATTTCTCCCTCTCTCAATGAAGTATTTAATCCCCTGGGTTTATGCTGCTGTCCCAGTGCAAGCTGAAGGCAGGGGAGGAGAGATGCTGCTTTCTCCAGGCATGGAACAGACCGCAGATCCTGCACATGGTTTAAATCCCAGCTGATGGGTCTTGGAAGGAAACTGCCTCTACACAAGAATTGGCAGGTCTGAGCCTCCCCTCCTGAACTGCATTTCAAAGTCGGAAAAGAGGGAGTTGAGGGCGGCAACCATACAGTTCCCAGCACCCAGAATATTCCAAAATCCCCTTTCTGCAGATTCAGGGAAGAATTCAGCTGCTCCTGGGAGATATTTTTTTTCCCAGGCGGCAGAGCATCCTGCCGAAGGCCCGGGGGTGGCCTGAGGGTACTGTGCGAAGGGTCGAGGGGGAGCTGCTTCCAGGCAGACCTCAGCATCAGAGCAAACAGCATCTGCGCTCGAGCAGAGCACGAGGGAGCAGGAGAGTGGCCAAAGGCACTCGGAGCTTGAAAAAAACCCCCAAAGGCCTGGAACCGGCTACATCTTTGTCAGAGGAGTTTTGAAATCATACAGCTGTTATCCCACGACTAGAGATGTCCCTTCCGCTAAAAATACATTTATTACTGCTCCAGGCAAGCACCCCCCTGCTTCTCCCTCCCTCTCAGCCTCTGGGGATTCCCACACAACAAAACTTCACAGGGCTCTGGCGCAGCACAGACTCCTGCTCTCTCCCTGCAGTGTATTTGCCAGCCGAGGTGGTTACCCACCTCTCGGTGCCTGCGTTTCTGTAACGCCTTGCTCAGGATTGCCCAGGGTTAAGGGTGGAAAATCACAGCATCTTGTGCTACCGTGTGTGGCATCCCACGCTGGCCGGGCACGTTGGGAAACGCCCGTTCCCTTGGGAGAACTTCACTTCTAGGCCCCACCTACGATGCTGGCTGCCTTGGCTGAGGTAGGGTTACTGTATGGACAGATATTCCTGGATTTATTCTTTCTTTCCGCTTAGAAATGTCACCAGGCTGTCAGCAAAGGTTCAGGGTGTCGGTCTAGGCACATTCTGAGGCTCGCAGCAACCACGTCAAAGCTGCACTCTGTCTCCCCAGTGCTAAACCTTAAGCCCTAAGGTTAGGGCTTCGAGGAAACACCCCGTTTAGTGGGAGCTGGTGGCACCTGTGCAGGAGAGGCAGCCGCTGAAAAGAGCTGGTTTCACCTGCGGGCCGCGTGCTGCATAGTCGGCGGGTCACTTTGTCGCGTGTCTGATGTGTCCAGACAGCGCTGGATTGCCCATGCACAGGCAGTGCCTACACTTCCAGGAAATACTGGCCTTGCTGCACTAGTAATGACTTTTACTCATGAAAACCCAGACACAAATAAAGCACGTTAGAGCAGGGCCCAGACACGCACAAGGTGGGGCTGGGTGAGGGGATGTGGGTGCCTCCTTCAGAAAACCAAGCCCAGTTTCGCAAGCACATAAAAAAGCGGATGCTTTCCTCAAAAAATCTTCTTCGGTGTCTTGAGAACGGCCAACAGGACTCACCAGGAACCCTGCCTGCCTTGCTGCTCTCCTAGCAGCCTGGCACCTGCCCTTGCAGCGCAGCCACGCTTGGGGCATGCACGACTCATCCCACAACTCATCCCACAGCGGTTGGGCCGAGGACGTGACTCTTCTGGCTCCCCGGCCCATGCTCTGTGTCATCACGATAATGATCCTGCAGAAGGTGCAGGACCTCAACGCGCTAATAAGTATCAGCTGGGAAGCTGGGTGGAAGGCAGAGCTGAAACGAGAACCACAAGGTCCTTGCGTAGGGGATGAAATCCTTCCATGTGCTGCATGATTTGTCACTGACCCAACTTATCTTCACTAACCACCCGCGGTGTCCAACCACCGTGGTATCCAGCCAGCCAGGCTGCTGGTCTCCCAAACCCACCTCGCTGCTCATCTTGGTCAGGAGGCCCTGCAACGCTCAGGGCTGCTGTGACCGCACGTGCTCCCTGTTGAGGCCTGTGGCCTTCATTCCCATTCCGGCAGCTTCAGTGGTTTTTAACAACTCGCTATGAAACACTCTTCACCCTCCCAGCAGCCCGTGCCTCCGAGAGCTGCAGGACAGAGGGCAGGAGGGAGGGAGCATTTTGTATCCCTATTGCATGCATAGAATCACAGAATGGTTGAGGTTGGAAGGGACCTCTAGAGATCATCTAGTCCAACCTCCCTGCACATGCAGGGTCTCCTAGAACATATGGGACAGGAGAGCATGTGGCGTCTGGAAATGAGACATCAAAAAGTCCAGATCATTCAGAAAAACTTCCGGTCGTGCAAGAAACCCATCCCAGACCTTCTTGTGCAGTACCAGAACAGCCCTTTCCCAAACTCTCATTCAATTAAATCTTCTCTCCTTTCATCAGGACCGCTCCTCTGCACAGTGCAAGAGCCACCGTACATACAAGGTGCCACCATCCTCCAGACTGAAGTCACAGTAGCAGCAGCTGATGGGACCTGTGAAGCCACAGACAACCAGCTGTGCTTCCAAAGCCTGGCCCGTGGCTTTCAAAGGAGGAAGCAAATTATTCTCCTTTGATATTAGGATGAATCTGCTCATAATGCATGAGACAAAAATGAGCACGTATAGGTAATGTCTGTCCTAAGGCCAAAAATTTTATGGAAAGCAGGATACAAAAGCAAAAGCAATCCAGATGTGTCTCAAGGTGCCAATAAAGCAAATTTTTTCATGGTTTTCATACATCTCCATTCTTCCCACCCCAGATTCAGAGATGCAAGTTGTGTCCAGCCCCCCTAGGCTCTGGCACAAAAGCAACCTGTCATCCCAAAGCCGATCAGAGCTGCAACTTTAATCACTGTCAGATGGCTGAATCCAGCCTCACGCTCCAAGCATCGGGGAGCTGCATTTTAGCAGTGCTTTCCAGAGGAGTATTCCAGGACCTTGCACAGTCAATCCCCTCTCAAGCAACTTTCACCAGAGGAAAAGATCTGTGCTCCAGCGAGTCCATGTAGCTGGCACCGAGGGACACGCACAAGGATTCATTCTGCAGGTGAACACCTGAGAGCAGCAGTAACCTGAGAAAACTTTTCTGTTTGGCTGCAGGAAGAAAAACTTCTCTTCTGCAGCGCATCCAGACTACCCGTCCTTCAGCATGGGAATAATTCTACCACAAATGCATGCACAGGAGCTTGCAGCTGGGCACTGTGCCCTTGGAGCAGTCGTTGGCACCGAAGAGCCTGGAAAGTGACAATTTTTCTTGGCTCACGGCTTCATCCTGGAGCTCAGACTCCAGTTTTATTTAGAACACCCATGGGGTTTGTATCAGCGAGTGCAGGATTCCAGGCACCTGCCATGCTCCAGAGGCAGTTTGCTTTTAATCCTAGACAAAAAACGGCTGGGCTCACTTCCCTGGGAATGCTGCACTGCCACTCGCAGCATCACTATTATATAAAGCCTGGCAGAAGGTGTTGCCAGTCCCAAAACTCCAGGCAAAATTCAGCCAAAGGTCTTACAAACCTTTGGAAAGTTTATCGTATTCTGCATGATGTTATAATCACTTTAAAAAGTGGAACCCACAAGACATTCCAAATCAAAATGCATCAAAAATTACTTTTATGTATTTTTAAATTTTACCTATGATTTTTCTCCTTGCAGTTGCAGAGGGATGGTCTTTTATGCACAGAAAAATTGTTCCAAAGGTAACTAACTTTGTATTGAAGTGTTCAAAAAGACGCAGTATCAGAAATCTCATTCTTCAGCCTCCTTTATATATAATTTATATGTGTTGGAATACACACATGTAACCATATCCACCCAGATGTTTGTTTCTCTTAGGACAAATCAAACATGAAACCATCAAAAAGAAAGAGTTGAAGAAAAAAAAGACAGATTTAGGCCTCTGTTTTCTTCTAGGACACATGAAGGATTTTTTTGTTTGTTTGTTTAAGAGACTTTACCTAATGACTATTAGGAATGCCTTAGCTGTTACCTTCCTCATCCTCTTGGATATTAAAGGATGGGATGAAAATGTTGCATCTTTAGTGGGACACGTTTTTAAGGTAACCAGATACTAAAAAATGAGGAGGTGAACGGTCTGAATCCTATCACATTTCAGCTCAGACGAGCTGTGTGCTCTGGCTGCTGAAGGACGAGCTGGCAGGGACGAGAAGGGGGAACCCGTGGATCTACCTGGGGGTTTCTGCATCCCATCAACTCCACCAACTCCAGGGTTTCTGGGGTGGGAGAGGGTGTGTTTTGTTTTTCCAAAAACAAAATAGTGAAGCAGGTACAACACTCAACACTGGTGAACTCGGACTTCTCTGAGAGAGTTTTTACTTTAGCTTATTCCAGGAAATTAAAGTCTCAAGGCAATATAACTACAGCAATGCCATAAAAAAAGGGCAGAAATCCAAATTTCTAAAATCCTTTTCCTTTAAAGTCATCCTCTAACAATATGAATGCTTAAACTGTCAGCGAAAGCTTCCCAAGTTAACTCATAGGAGGTGAATTAAAGGCATCAGACATTTTCAAAATCAATTCAAAGCCAAGCTCCCGAGCACAACCCCACATATGTCTCTATGTTCATCGTTATATTGGTTTATAAAACTAAAAATGCCTGCTCGGTAGAAGTGCAGGAAAGTGGAGGCAGCCCAGATGTGGAGGCAGCGATATTGACAGTTTGGGTTTTGCTTTGTTTTCCTGCAGTGGCCCGGAATGGTTCCTCCCCGCAGCGACAGCCCAAGCGGAGGCTGCAGCACTTAGGGCTCTACGTTTGGGAAGCTGCAATTCAGGGTAAAGCTGCAGGAGCTCAGGCCGGCTGGAAGTGTCCCTATGGAGAGGTCATTGCCCAGCTCCAGGGAGAAGAACGTTCTCTATTTTTGCATGTGAGAGATTTTTTTTGCTACAAAAACTGCTGGATAACCAAAATATTCAGCAAAAACAGAGCTGCAGAGGGCAGCATGGGTGATTCAGCCTTCAGCGGGAAGCACGTGGCACCTCCTCAGCGCTCGGGCGCGAGGGCCTCCTCTGCTCCGCTCTACAGCTTCCCTGAAGCTTGTGGTCGGCATCGCCACAACACGTTTAACCCGGGTCTGCAGCACCCGGTGGCAGCTGCACCCTCGTCCGGATACATCCCATGCTGTCAGCGCGCTCCGAGCGGAGTCGCAGCCCCACGTGTGCGGCTGAGCTTCCCCTCGACCCACGTGAGCCTCTTGCTCACACCCCAAGCGAGCGCTACCACCCTCGGCTTTCGAGTTCTGGTGCTCAAATCTTATTTTCTTCCCGCAAGCTCCAGGCTAGAGACCACAGCAAAACCACCCTTGGGTTGATCGAGCCTCAGCCTTGATCCAAGACACGCTTTGCTTCCAGGGAAAGGCCTGCACTAGTGCAGCTCCTCCTGGACGTTTCCTTAAAGCTGCTCCTGCTTTCGCCTTTAATGCGCTGCCCCAGAGCAGACCTCAGGTCCCTCTCCACAGCCCTGCTCCTGGCTGCTCTTCCCAAGGGGTTGGAGGGCAGAGTGTATTTCCAATCACAAGGAATTCAGCGTTTGTTTAATGATCCTTCCTCTCAGCTCATCTGATCTGGTGCTTTCACTGGACCATCCCTCACCCTGACCCCCTTCTTGCCCCAGCCCGGCCGGCCTCACCTGAGCGGGATGCGGATCGCGATGATTCGGTCGATGGCGATAGCGAGGAGGCTGAAGATGGAGCTCTGCGTGAGGACCAGGACGAAGCAGGCAATGAAGAGGCAGCCGTAGAAGAAGGCACAGAAGCCGGTGCTGATGGTGATGGCGAAGGGGATGGCCAGCACGCCCACGGCAATGTCAGCGGCCGCCAGCGACACCACGAAGTAGTTGGTGACGTTCTGCAGGTTGCTGTTCAAATAGACCGCCCAGCAGACCAGGATGTTGCCCAAGATGGCCAGCACGGCAATGACCAGTTCCAAGACGATGTAGGCTACGTCTGAGAGGAAGTCTTCCTTCCCATGTACTAGCATGGTGAGAGCGACCGGGCCAAAGCGAGAACGTGCCAGGAAAGCTCAGCGTTCATATCTGCAGAGCACTGAGCAGCCAAGACACCTCGAAGCTGCCGGAGGTCCGGGGAGCGCTCACGCGGTGCCCAGCTTGCAGGGGTGCTTCACACACGCTCTTTTCTCCCCACGGCTGTTCAAGAGCTTTGCAGCAACAGGTGTAAAGAGCAAAAACGCGGCTCGCCAGCTCCAGCAACGTGGATTACCCAGGTGCAGAGGGATTCACCGAACTCCAGCAGACCGGGTCCCCGAAGAGTAGCTCGTGCAGACAGATGCTGCTCCCCCGGCCAGCGAGTCCAGCAGACAGCACGGTGCAGCGAGTGCACCGAATGGCACCATCGCACGGGCTCTCCGCTTTGGTTTCCTGTTGACAATCACGCTGCTAGTCATGGTTTCCTGTCATTTACATACCTACCAGCAACATCCTGTGGTTCTCTTTTTTCCCCCCTTTCCACCCAGGAGTTAGGAAATAGTCTCTTCGGCTGAAGCAAGCGTTCAACTTCTTCACTTGCTACTTCCTGAAAAAAAAAAAACAAAAGCAAAAACCATACACACTAAGTAATCTGCTCCACGGAGATGGAAAAAGCAAAATCTCATTAAAGCGGCATATTAAACTGATAACGGATATTAAACAAACCTAGGAGAATACATCACGGGCAAAAATCTCACGTTTTGTCTACGCAGAAAGCTGCAGAGACGAAGCAAGGCAGCATTGCAGAGTGGCCATGAGACACAAGGGCTGGTTTGTTGTGGAGGCTGCCCACGAGCTGGCACTTGAGCAGCTGCTCCAGAGTTGGCCCTGAAACACGAGAGCCCCAGGAATTACAGGGTCCTGGCGAGCGCTGGGCCAGCGTGGGGAAAGGTGCAGGAGCCTTTTCGCGTAGCCCCGTCACCAAGACTCGAGCCACCACGCTCGTGACACCAGTGTTCATTCACAAGGGGTCCACCGTGCTGGCACGTGTCCCCTCCGTCTCCACGCGGCTTCCTTTGAGCGTGCAGACCTCAAAACGTGATCAGCAGCAGGGGAAATAGCGCGGGGTATGTCAGACAGCGCCGTGTTCGGTACTTCCCTGCTGAGAATGGATGTTCCCCGCAAAGGTTTGTGCAAGCCCCCATCCCGCAACACTGTCTGTCACATAAACCTTCATGCTGTCAGCACCACGACTATCAGCTGTTTTATTCTTCGTACCTGCCTTTTACATAGGGTTTTCTGCACGCACAGATTCTGGTCGGCTCTAGGGACAAGGTCAGCATCACTTTGCAAGCACAACTAGCGAGAAACACACCAAGTTACCCCGTCTATGCAGCCCCAAAGGAAATCTCACAGAGACACAACACCAAGGTCAGCTCTCAACACGAACATTTACACTCCTACACAACCATACACACAAACCTGACACTAGACTTAGTGCTATTTGCAAGGACATATGCTCCATACATCCACCCTGCATACAAACACGTAGGCATCTTCTACGTGCTTACACGTCTCCCCCATCTTCCCAGGTTACCTCATTTCTTTAATTTCAGATGTAGGTTCATTTTACCCAAAGATTCAGCCAAACATACAGCAATAAAGAAGAGCTGCCACACAATCACAGTTGAATGTCCTACCCTGTCACTGGGTTTTACACCTTATTTAGCCAACTTTTTGCAGCAGTGTTTTCTCATAAATTTAAGAGAAGGGAACAGCTATTCCAAAAAAACCATCAGAGAGACACAGCACTAACTGAGAGATACCCAAGCTCAGCTTTGGATGTAAAAGCACCTCCAAAACAGAAGATCTACAAGTGATCTGGTGTGGTCTAGCCCACCCCAGGGTTTCATGCCTTCACAGCTGGCTCTCTGTTTTGAAGTTAGAAACCTAATCTCTCCGGGCAAAATAAAAGGGTAAAGACCGTGATAATACAAGAAAATATGATTAACTAGTGATTCACATATGATCTCAGGAGTATAATCAGATTTTGGACATTTCATTGATTTAGAGCTCTATTGCTAATGCTGCATTTGAAAGGAGAGTGAGTGGTTCCTGGTGGTTTGGATGTGCTTCAAAATCTAGCTTTTCCTCTGCCTTCAATAATCTTGTGTTTGCATTTTGTTTTGTTAGTGTGGGAGAAATCAACATGAGATTAGTTTTGATCTAGTTGTAAAGAGAAAGAGAAAGATTATCGATTTAATCTTTTTTTTTCCAAGAACAAAAAACCCCAAGAAATTTCTATATTGCTTATCTTGTTTTAGCAAATATCCTGTTTTCCAGTGACCTGCCACAGATTGCTTCTATTTACTTGTTTCAGTGATGTTAATGCTCCTGTATCACTTCTGCAGTGTCTGATTACCCATTTCAAGCCCTAATGGGTTTGTTTCAAAGCTGAAAACACCCCCCAGGAGCCTGACTTCCAGGGAGGCAGAGTAGAATTAACATCAAATAGAGACAAAGAAAATCAGGAGGGAGAGAAAACAGAGAGGGCAAGGTGAAAATTAACCATGCAAGAAAGGGGGGAAAACATCAGGAAAAAAAGGTTGCAAAACTGGAAGAAGGGGGTAAAACTGGTCTCCAAGAGAAAGAGTTTTTGTCCATCAGATCCATCCCATGGATATGGCCAAAATCTCCGAGTGGGAGCTAAATCTCATGGCCCTTAGTATCACAGCAGTGCAGTGACCAAGTAATTCCCTGGCCATGGAGGGGGAAGCCTCCACATTCCTCATCTCCTAACGCCTCTGGCATTCCCATCCGTGTCAAGCTCATGACTCCAAGCTCAACTGCAGCTGTAGAACAAGTTTAGAAACATCCCCAAAGTTATTGGGATGTACCTGGGGCAAAACTAATGCTGTGTAAAATAAAACAATCCAAAAAAGCACGTGCTATTCTGCGGGACAAGGACGAAAGCACGAAAAGAACAGCTTTCTGAAAGGAATCAAGGTCAGAACTGGTCAAGCACATCCAGACACCAAGATCATTTACTCGAAGTGCTGCTGGATTGCCCTCACACCTCCTACTCTTATCTCTGAGGACTGAAGTGAAATTACTGGAATATTCTTTCCCATTTCGGAGCTTCCTTTAGGAATGTTACAGACCACACGGATCCCAGGTGCATTTTGTATAACCCGACTCTTTCGGGGGTCCCTCTGCTTTCCAGGTGGGCAGGGAGGGAAGGAACAGACCCGCGCCATGGAGGTCCCCCTGATACTAATTATTTAGTGCAAAGACCAAGCTGTAATTTCCTACAGTTCTGCCCATGCACTGGAAAAGAACAATACTGGAATCTCCAGTATAACGATGACATCACATGCTATTTTCAGACACTGTGGAGTTTTTAACCTTCTCCTTTTTGTTTCCTAGATGGATTTGACCTTTCTAATTTAGCTCCGAGTGTGTCTAGACCCCTGTTTCTCACCTGTCTTAACAAACGGTGACCTGATTCTTCAACCCAATGCCTGGCCGTTAGTTTCTGAAGTATCTGTGAGATGTCATGGTCAGAAGAGGACAACACGGCCTTGGAATTGGGCTGGGAGCAGTGAGAGCTCTGCAGAGCCTGCACAGCTCAAAAGAGAAATGACTGGAGCCGAGTGTCCACGCGAGGATAAAACAAAATTGTGTGTCCGCTTAGCACTGCTTCTTCTCTAGCAGCAACAGACATTAGAAAAAGCAATTAATAGGTGCATAATCCCAGCATGTGACAGGCCTTAACTTGCTACATACAACCCAGGAGGTTCCAACGTTTCACCTAAATTTACCCCTCGTCTCATCTGTCTCCTGCACTGTCAGCCTGGGATCTATTTCATCCAAAGTCATACAGGGTCTTTGATTGTAGAAGTGTTTCCAACCTGTTTAAAAGCAGCAGGCCCAGCCCTTCTGCACACGTGGCTGCTAATTTACTGCATTTACAGGGACAAAACAAAATACAAGCTACCTAGAGAAGACAACGCATATTTGGAGCAAATAGAGATTTATTATAGAGTCACCTACCTCATGCAAGACTCAAAGGCTCAGCAACTAGGACTGACAAGACAAAATTAATTAACAACCAGTTTTACTCACTGGGGAAGTGTATATTGAACACCTCAGGGCCTCGAGGGATCAATATTGCAACCTTCTCAAAACTTAAGAAAAATATCCTGCATCACACAGCCTGCTGGACAGCTACAATTAGTATTTCTTCTCAAACTCATGCTTTGTTTTGTTAATTGGATTAATTCTTTCTTGATACCTTGGGCTATGTTCCGGCCCTTCCCCCATTATCAAATAAACCTTTCTCGCCACTCAGGAACCTGTGAAGCTGTCGGCCTGTTCGCTCGTGGTGATGGGAACACACTGTTCTTGCTCGTATTTCAGCCCCAGTGAAAAATGGCTCCTTTAAAATTGAATGAAGCATCTGAACAGCACGTTCCCATGAAGCAACTCCCCACTGGAGACGGAGCGAGCTTTTGTTTGGCATCTCCAGTTGGCTCTTGACTAAGGTGCTGCTCCTACAGCAGTTCCAAAGAGCCCAGGTGAGCACGAGCCAATGTCAGCTTTAAACCACCCTCCTCAAACAAATTCATCTCCTACTCCTGTCTCCTTCAAGCTGAGTTGGGTCATCGTGGTTTGGATACCCCTGCTCCATCCCACGAGTAAGATGAAGACTCCCTCTTCTCTCGGCATGTGGATGGATGTATTTGACGACGTCTGTGATGTTTCAGTTGAAATCTGCTCTTGAAACACATGAGCAAAACCCCCTAACACAAGTCTGTGGACACGCAGGTACCAAACTACAGCCTGCCTGGTCTTCCCCACGAGCTGCAGCTCCCTCCAGGCTCCAGAAAAGCCTGGTTTCTCCTTGTTTGCTTCAGGAGGGGGGAGGTAAGGCAGGAATGCAGTGGGCAGCTCCCGAGGCCAGCGGGGAAGGGGGAACCATCAGGGAATGAGGCTCATTCCACAGATAACAGCCTCACTTCTCCTTCTGACAACACGACCCTTCCCAGGAACCAGACACATAACAGATTACCTAGTTCCCTTAGGGAGAAATCCTTGAATTCACATACAGCAATGAGCAGAAAACTGCCGCTAAGTCACTCACGTGCTATTTTCCCAAGCCCAGAGGGGGGAGATGCTTGTCAGCTTTTATCCTCTTTGAAAGCTCTCCAGCTCAAAGAGAACCTCCGTATTCTTCAAATGGGAGTTTCTAAGAAGTCTTGTCTTTGCATCTTCAGAGGACCCCGGCACAATAAACGAACCAACGTGCTCACGGGCTCTACAAGAATCCACAGAAGATACTTGATGAGTCCACAGGCCCTTTGTGGCTCCCGCAGCCTCAGAGCGGCCTCGCGGCTGAGGGACAGGAGAAGCGACGGGTGGGCAGGAGGGAGAACAAGGAGGCATCACCCGTCTCACCAGGACATACTTCTTCTGGCCCCTCTATTAGTGTTATTATTGGTTACATCTTTAAATGATCGTTTAGGTCATCTGCTTACAGTAATAGGAGGAAATTAAATATTAATAACAGACTATTTCCCTGTAGACTGTTCTTTGTTAACAAAGGATATAAGTGAAATAAAACAGGCAAAATTATCAGTACCCCAAGCTCTTGGTTTTCAGGTGCTTGGAGCCCAAAAGGAGTCTCTGTTCATAGTGAGCACAAACAGGGTGAATTTGGGTGCAAAGTCTTCACTGATGAGGGAATTACTAGGATAACAGACACTGCTGTATCAGTAACAGTGATAGAAAGAAATAATAATCATACTCTTCCAGTTTGTCCCATTTCTCTCCTTTCTTTCTGTTTATTCCCAATATAAAATCACAAATCAAACCAGCAAAAAAATCATAAATGGCATCAGACAACAAGCAAAGGTCATAACACAGAGCAGCCAACTAACAGAAATGGCTAATGTGAAGCCAGAACTTCAGCTTTGCCTCCTGCCCTTCAGGCGCAAGAAGTGGATTCATTTTTATTGCAGTAACAGAAGAGGAGGTGGGCACAGAACACATTTGACATTTCCTCTTTTTGCCCCCCTAAGTGGATGTTATAAATGTTTGAAATCGAGGAAGAAAATAAAACCCTCTTGGTACTGATTTCTATTTTAATGATCACAGAAAGCCAGGGAGGGCACAACTAAGGGTGAATGACCAGTGGGTAGAGAGGCCGGAGTAACAACAAAGGGGAAGGAGACGGATCCCGAGGCCACTTGGCAGAGGTTTGTCTGGCTCCTGGGCAGCGGCATCACGGTGCGACACCGAAAGTGGCAAAACCTCGTTGGATTTTGCAACAAACCACTCGTATCCCCATTAATGACAGCAATTCTGCTGCAGCGTCATTTCCAAAAAATGGAAAATTGGAGCATCTGAATGACTCTTCATAACGTAGGCACATAAAGAAGCATAATTAACACAAAGCATCCAGGCCACAGAGCAGTTACCACATCCAACAGCAACTACAACGTCTCCGAGACCCAGTTGTCCTTTTCTGTGCGAGGGAAGAGCTGAATATTAAATTTGCCTCCCCCAGCCCTACCGAAGCCAGCTGCGGTCACACACACCGAACACCTGATTCAAGAACAAAATGGAAGAAATGAGAAAACACAATTTGCAGAAGAGGTGAGGATCACAGGGAAGGCTGTGAACTGTCCCCATCAGCCTCTGCCTCCGTCCCAAAGCCCTTTAGAGGGTTTTTAGGACTCTCCCAGCCTCTGTGCGGTTGTGTGGGAGGACCTGATGCTCTGATGTGTCAAGGCCACATGCCCTCATGTGGCTCCCTCCTTCTCTTTGCTGTGACTTGCACCACAGTCCCGTCACTCTTGCAAAATGACTTGCATTTTCCCAGCGAAGCCAACGGAAGCCTTTCTAGAGGTACTGGAGCCTTTCTAGAGGTACTGGAGCCTTTCTAGAGGTTCTGGGGCCTTTCTAGAGGTACTCAAGGCTTTTCATTTTCCCTAAATGAAGTCTTTGATTATAACCCGGTTTATTCAGAACTCTCCAGCGTTGCTGCTTGCTGATGCCCCAATGTTCAGCTGATGCTCCCAGGGCTCTAGCAGGGCTGCTCCTTCACTTCCCCAAAGCTGCAGGAGCCAAAATGACATTTTTGAGGGCATTTTCTTTCCTTCTACCTCCAGCTACCGCACTGGAGAGCCGCTAGCCATTCATAAGTCACTTTATGGAATATTTACGGAATGGAGCATCTTGACAGTGGTTTATAAGCTCGTCCGCTTGCCTGTGGGGAAGAGGGGGGCAAGGGGATGAGCAGCAAGCAGAGGGCTGCAACAGCGACGCTGCTATGGGCAGTTGTGCTGGGCTCCTAGGAAAACCCATGGCACTGCACGGTGTCTGCACAGCAGGTCCACAACAAGCTCCAGCTGTGAAGAAATCTGCAGCCCGTTCTGAAACGCACCGCAGGCACCGGCCCCACAAGCAGCAGGACAAGGATGAAGCAGGAGAGATTCCCACGGCAAACTCCTTGGGCACGGTGGGACTCGACTCCAGGAGCCCAACAAGTTAACCGGGTAGACAGGGCTCCAAAAGAGGCCCCAGAACAGACAGCCACAGGCTTTGGGGCTGTTTCTACCCACATGGATCCATCTCTTGCTTGTTTAAACAGAGAGGTTCCTAAACATAGAGGAACAGGGAAGATTTCCCTTCGGCTAATGCAATGAAAACCATCCCCAGCTGCTCTTTCCAGCCTCCAACCCGAGCACACGGCTTCCTCTCTGCCTCCATAAGCTGCAGGAGCCACTTAGATGCACCAAAGTAAAACCACCACGTAACCACATCAGACCCCCCAGCACTCCCTATGCCCACCCCACTTACAGCCCTCTTAACAGGCAACCAAAGTTTGGATCTGAATAAGCCCCAAGATGGTATAAAGCAAGAGACAAATGTGTTTTTTAACAGTCCAAAAAGGTGCCTCAGTTTGAACAGATCCAGCTAAGGAGGTCCAGTTTCTCAGAAGAAAACACCTTTGGAATCAAGGTACTTGAAGGGCTCAAGCGAAGACACATTAGGAGAAGTCATTTCTGCCCCGAACACCAGCCTTGGGACAGGTAACCAACTTCTAAAAAGGCAGCGTGGTTCCTCACACCCGCTCGGGCGCCTGTAACAGTGCTGGTGGCTGCCCAAGTCAGGCTGATGTTATTTTCCACCATCCTATTGAACCTGGGCACTGATCTGTGGATTAGACGTCTGTGGAAACTGTAATTATTGAGATCAATTCCAAACACGTCTCTTCTGAGGAGAGCATTAAAGAGCCAAACAACCCTCAACTGTCTTTTGTCCCGGGGAATTTCTCTTATGGAAAAACCCAGCGTGTGCCTAAGGAGAAGGGTCTCGTGCTGAAAGCAGAGCGGTTACCACCGCGCGAGAGGATACTGAACAGTCCCATTTCCTTAACTCCTTCATCTCAACACCTGATTCCCACCAGGAACCGGCAATCCCGATCTGGGGAGACTTCCACAGCCAAAGGGCCAGGCCGGATCTGAGGGCCTTTCCCAGGACCACATCACAGGACACGCAATGGTTGGAGGCCGTCCAGCATGGACAGCAGAAGCACTAAGGCTCCTTTAGTAAGGAAAGGGGAGAACAGAAGCAGGAGGCGACCATAATAGGGGAAAACAAACCAAAACAGCCCCAAAGCAGCAAAATAAAACAGGAAAAAAAAGGGGGGGACACCAAGGCAAATCCGAAACGAGGAAACTTCTGTCAGGGAGAGCGGTGCAGACCTCACCACGTCCGAGCGGACACACTAAAAGCGCAGAACGAGACCGGATTCCCTCTGTTCATTGGGATTTCTCTACTCACTGGGACACGCAGCGGCGCAGCGAGAAACGTGGCCAGGAGCTCCCGCTGGCTCCGTTCCGCTCCGAAGGCTCCGGCCGTCCCTGTATGCTGGACACGGAGCCACGACCGGCCCCCGAGCACCGCCCGGGATAAGCACAGACACGGCGAAGGGAAGGCCGTATCTCGAGCAGCAGCAGATAAAAACAGCCTGAATCTGCAAGATACCGGAGGCCTCTGGAGCGCGGCCGAGGGCCCCGAGCCGGCTCACGAGCGCAATCCCGAGTGCCGATCGGCAGGACAGGAGCCGCCGTGTCGCCTGTCACGTCTGCGAGGCCCCGGGGGGAGAGCCCTTCCTCCCGGTATCCCAGAGGGACGGGAAGAGCCCCCGTCCCCGCAGGAGCCTCTCCCGGCCGCCTGCTCCGGTTTGGCCATCCCCATCGGATGCTTCTCTCCCGTCACCTCCTCTGTTGTTTTGGCCCTCGGTTTGCAAACGCTCCCTAAAAACCTTCTGCAACGCGACCGCACGGCTGGGTCGGATCTTTCCACATCCCCCCGTAACACCTGGCCTTTATCTCACTACCTGCCAGATAGCGATAAACGCGCTGCATGCAAACCCAGACTTATCATTTAAGATAAATACAATCCATCTTGGAGCTGTCATCCCTTTTCAAACCCTGCCCTCTGTGGCTGTGTTTGTAGCTGTAGCAAATTACTTGTTTTCCTTGGGCCTGAAATACCCAGCTTTTCAAAACAAATGAATAAATAAAGCAAAAACACACTAGCGAGAGCCCCAAAGCATGCAGGACGGTTCAAGCCTGGCCTTCCTGGCACTGCATTTCCTGCAAGGAAATCCCTGCTGACCTGCTCTTCTATATTTTCTCCCACAGCACTTACATTTACTTTGAAAATCATTCATTCTATTTTATGTTACCTGCTATTTTTTTTTATATCCAACAAGCACAATGACAAAAAGCATCCTCTGTGCAAAACAAGTCCCAGACTAAACCCAGTGGTTTAATAGGTGCTTAAATAGGAGCAGCTAGTGAGTTGCAAAGTGCTCTGAGCCTCTGCTGTCCCATCTGAGGGGCACGGGTGTCCCTTGGGTGCCATCCCGCTCTCTATCCCAATCTCTATCCCAATCAACATCACCCATAACTCAAGTAGCACCTCTACTGCCTCCCTCACAGCATTGCCCATTTCCAGAAGTATCAAACCCAAAGTTCCCATTCGATTTGTTCTTGCAGAATTCAGAGCAAGGACCCGGAGAGATCGCGCCCTGACTACTCACTCGCGGGTTTAGCAGATTTCCAGGCTAATTCCCATTCCAGCGCTGCTCTGGTGGCTCCTGTGCTGCTTTGGTTGATCCCTGTGGCGTTAGGATGAGGAAGGAGTTGGAGCAAAGGAGGTTTCAGTTGGCTGTGGGGGCTTCCTGCACAACAGGAAAGTGTGCAGTCTCCACCGCACATGTTTAAAACCAGGACAAGCCAAATATTGGCCCCAAACAGCACGAGCGGAGCTGATCCTGCTTTTAGGCAGGCAGAGGCAGGGATTAGGTGACCTCGGAGCACTCCTGAGGGTGTTTTCCATAACCGAGAGTTGTTTGTGCCATCTGGCCCTTCTGATCAACAGCGATTTACTGCAGAAAAAGCTGTGCAATACAACCAATAATTACTCCTGACACAGCTACAGCCACTGCGAAGGCAGAGGCACCTTCTGCTTGTACAGAGGAAGCTGAAGCCTTCAGAGGTTAAATGATCTCAAGGCAGAAGAGTCTGCGTTTACCTGCTCTTACCCCTAACCAAGCTGCAGCGTCAGCTCCACGAGCAGCTCCTAACGAGGCGCCTTTCTCCCCTGTTTAAGGTGAGCAGAACCACGTGGACCTGGTGCTACCGCGTTCTCATCATTCAGGTGCTGCTGGTTGCTGCCAAGGTAGCCCAAGAGACACCAGCTCTTAAACACATCTTAAACAGCAGAAATGCAAGAAACAGAAGCAACTCAGGGAACATTCTCCCATTTCCTTGATGCAGACCCCAAGATCTCTTGCCTTTTAGCTGAGAGTCCAACAAAAAATAAGATGCTTCAACATCCCATCCCTTTTTTGTCAAATAAGAGAAAGAAGGAAGGACCTAGAGAGTCACTCCCATGGTCCCAGCCTGAAGAACAACACCAGGAGCTGCTGTGGCTTCAAGCTGAGGACAAGGCTGGACTTTGCAGGACACCAACAGAGACGCTGAAGTTGGACTTGGTTTAGAGAAAATAAAGCAACTCGTGTTACACCGGAGCAGGTACAGAGGGCTCAATCACACTATCCCTCGTCCTGTCTCGTATGCAGAGACGCACGTGGAAATGACAAAGTGAAGCAAAGAGCTGAAGCACAGGGAAAACAACCGTTTTGGTGGAAAATCTATGAAGCCTCGAAGAGCCTGTGTAGAAGCAGCAAGGCGCGAAAGGAGGAGATTTCCCTATGGAAAAAGCCTCCAGGATGGGGAGCGCGGGGATCCGCACAGCCCAAGCCCCTGCGGAAACGGAGCGGGAAGGAAGAGGGAAAATCCCCAGCAGCCTCCCCAACGCCGCCTGCTTCTCCCGGAGTTCTTAAGGCAGCGCAAAAAGCACATGGCCCGGCACAAAATCCATTAGAGGGGATTAGGCAAAACGATGAACAGCGTTTAAAGGTTGATTACATTCAAGTGCAGTAGTGCCAGCAGCCCTTAGAGAAACATCCTATTAAAATATCAGCAAAAAGGGAAATGCAAACACAGGAGACCCGGCAGGAGGCTTTGCAGGGCTTTCTGCACCCACCGGCAGAAGGACAGAGGCTAAAAACATCATCACTAGATTGACGTCCCTTGACCTCGCGCAGGATGATGCTGACTTTATTTTTTAATATAATTATATATTAAAAAATATCCATATCCATATTGAAAGAGAGAGATTACGCACGTGCAAATTACTTATCACGTGGACACGGTAAAAGGGAGGCTTTTTGTTAATATACACGTATGAACCCTAACGTAGGTCACTTATTTTATATACACACGTACGTGTTTGCTGTTTGTACCCTCGTGTTTCCCCTACAAATCCCGAGGTTCGCAGTTTTCCTGGCTAATTCAGAATTCTGTGTTTGCCACGTTAGATGGGATCTCATTCTCACATCGTCCTTCGGCTATTCGATTCCGAGGGACTTTTCGCAACTGAGGCCAAAATAAGACGCTGCTCCCGTAATCCTGGTCCAGCGGGAACGCTGTTCCTGTCCCGACTGCTCCCTATCCCGATCCCTATCCCGGGTGCGGATGGGATAGGGCTCTCCCTATCCCGATCCCTATCCCGGGTCAGGCACCGTCCGCGCTCCACGGAGCAGCCCGATGCTCCGGCCGCCCCGCCGCGCTCCCCGCGCGCCTGACACAAACGCTGCAAACGAGCGCGCGCCGCGACAGAGTTCTCCGAGAGCCGACCATCTGCCGGGTAAAACAATTTCGAGCAGTTAAGGCAATTCTATGAGCTGCTATTTACCCTCTGAGTCACACGCCGCCCTCCCTCCGCGTTAACCCTTGCCCAGGAGGGCGCCGAGGGCGGCCGCGGGGTCCCGGCGCCCCGGGGCAGCTCGAGCTGGGACCGGGGGGGACCCTGGGCCAGGGCCCGGCCGGGGGTGGGAGCCCCCCGGGAGGTGGCGCCGCCG
>JAWLRI010000709.1:2318151-2333321 GCA_034781795.1 Crypturellus tataupa | reverse complement strand
GGGAGGGGACGAGGCGGCGGGACGGGCGGCCAACGCTGAAGAGGCTCCGGGCGGTGAAGATTCAGCCTGCCGAGCAGGACACGGCGCCAGCCCCGCGGGAATCCTGCGAAGGAGAGAGGGGAGAAGCCACTGCACGGGGAGGTTGCAGAAAAGGCTGTCGAAAGCTGCCGTGCTCCAGCAGCTCAGCAAGGGTGCGGACACTCGGGCAAGAGCAGGAGCCTGGGAGAGGTTCTGGAGGCCGCTCAGAGCGCTCTGCATTATTGATCAGCCGAGAAGGGCTGTGGCCGGCCCGAAGTGCCAGGGTTTTCCAGAAAGGCGGATGCTGGAGCGAGGAGCCCGGTGGTGCCGCCTGCGCTCGCGGCTCCAGCCCTGCTGCTCCCGGGGTGTCGCGGGGCAGCGGTTCCAACTGGGACCTGCTGGGATCTGCTCCGTCCCCAGCTCCATGGAGGTGGCCGGTCACCTTCAGCCCAGACCCGCAGAGAGGGCTAAATCACCATCTCCCCCTGAAACCAATGAGCGCCGGGACTCAAAACACCCGTGCGGAGCTGGGCTGCTATTCCCAGTATCATTTACACCCTGGATGCATTAAAATCCTTCTCACAGCCACCCCCTTCCCTAAGCCACGGAGCTGCCTCCATCCTGCTGCCCCCTCCTCAACGCGTTGCCTCTGCTGCAGCTTCAAGGTCCCAGAAATGTTCCACTGGATGTCCCTTCTCCCGGTTAACAATTCTCTTTAGATTTTAGCTGGTTTTCAGACCATTCAGTGCAGACATCGATTTTCTTTTAAACTAGCACGTCACAAAACGCCTAAAGCCAATGTCTGAGGGATCCCACAGGGTTGGCTGATCACGGTAACTTCTAACGCTCACGAGAAATGACCATTTTCTCCACGAACGAGCTGGATGGCATCATTCAGGCCACACCACCCAAGCCCCAAGCCCTGGCTGCCTCCGCTCCCGGCCATTCCAGTTGGAGGGAATATCCGTCCTCCCGCCGCTGCCTGGTTTTCTCTGTGCAGTTGGGAGCTCCACAGAGTTTCCAGATATGTCACAAATCAATATCACGGCTCCTGCAGCTCCTCGCGCCGCTCTTCTGCGGCTTCTCCGTGCCCACTAATTACTTCTGCAGGCTTAAGTGTTTTACAACAAGCAGCTGCAGTTTTATGTCCTGCCGAACAGCAGCAGAGCATATTTTCATTGCTACAGTAAAATATGAATAAATCTTTTGCTTTGCTTTTGAATAAGGGAAAGGCTTCTCTATTATTCTCATGCTAGTGCCCCTGTCAAGGATCCTAACTGTATCAATCTCCAGGTTATATTTGTTCCTGGGTGTTTTCAGGGTGTATTGTCCTTCCCATAATGGCCATCGATTTTTCTGTCAGCCCTGACATTAAATTGACAGCTAAGCAATACAATCAGCGTTTGCTTTTTTTCTGGGTTTGTTTTTATAAACACACAGAGGACGGGATTGCAAGAGCGCTCAGCTTCCCTCCTTGGCAGAGGAGGAATCATTACTGCTGTATCGAGTATCTGAGAAGGGGCTACACAGAGGGGCGAGAGAGAGGTAAAAACCATCTGCAAACAGAAAAGCTTTTGGGAGCCGAACGGTCCTGGTGACTGACACAAGCCCAGGGCAGCCTCCTGGGTCAGCCTGGTGGCTGAAACGAGTCCAGGGCTGCAGGAGAAATTAAATTTCCTGATCCTACTGTGCACGGTCAAGAAGGTTTCTGCATTCTCGAGGAGAAGCCTGTTGTAGTGACACAGCCCTGCTAAGCGAATGAGCAGTAAGTGCTGCAATTTTGGCTTCTTGCACAGTTTAACAGTACTGACATGAGACCTGCACTTCCCAGATTTACTCACTGAGCTAACGTAGTAAAATCTGGAAAGAACCAGCATCGTATAAACCTAGAGAGGTTTTCCTTCAAAAGAGGAGAGCAAAGTCTAACTAAAAGCTTCACATTTGAAGCACATCGTGAAACTTACCTCTCTCTGTGCTGACCCTGCACTAGCCAGGGGTTGTTTGGCCAAGTCAGTGATGCTGCTGTGAACACAGAACAGGCAAATGCAACCACACGAGAGCGGCCACCCTGCAAAGGAGAAAGAGCACGAAAACGTATGGGAGTCCTGAGGCTGCTGCGTGGAGCACCGTCCTACTGAACATGGTCACGGATTCATCTGGAATAGAATCTGGAAGAACTCTCTTTTTTAAAAAATTGAAAAATGTATTTTTGCCTACAAGCAAAATGACTTTTCTTTGGGGTTAACGGGAAATCCTGCACTTTCTGTATCAACAGGTTTTTAGCTACCAGAAAGCGACCCACAAGCAGCAGCTCTGCTCATAAAAACACAAACCACCCTTGGCTTTCGGCTATGGCCGAATGTGGTAGCTTCTAACAGACTGATACCTCAACACAGGAGACACATTAAATGATGCCATTCGGCAGCTAACGGGTAAATGTCCGTAAGAGATTCAATACCAGCGTTGCACTGGAGCTACGATCGCTTTACAGTAGATTCACGGCATCAGAATCTGGTTTTGTAAGCCAGACTGGAACAAATAGTTATTCCCAGGCTTCACATCCACACACATCCTTGCTTGGTTTAGAGCTTTACTCCCATCTTGCTGCTCTTTCCTTTAGCCCGACTGAACTTTTCTATATACAAGAACTGCATCTATTCCCTTTTGTGCCCAAATCCCTCTAGACCTCAGACTTGTGTATGTGTAGGAGGAGGGATGGACGCAGGGTTACTTGAGGACCACTGCAAGCATTAGCAAGTCCTTCAACACGAGAGCTTGTGTACATGCAGTTACTTCTCTCGCATTAACATGGAAGATTTGATAGCAATTTTAAATCAACATTGGAGAAAAAGGCTAGATTTTCTGAAGAGCAATCAAGTCCTTAGGCATTTTTTTTGTTGAAAAATACTCCTCTCTTAACAACTTAAAGGATTCTCGCTGTGCCCGAGACTGCAGCCTCTGTTTAACTCCAGCACAGCAGGACTATGGCTTTTACATGAACTTCAGGAAAGCAAGTCAAAGTCAAGGTAAGGTTTATACCAACAGAGAAATAAACCCTCATCGGTCTCTGCTTAACCAATACACACTTAGGTCGTGTTTTTGGTCGTTTTGTGTCAAGAGCTGGACTTGCCTCCATACAAGGGCTCTCTCCAAACACGCTTCAGTCTCCCAAGTGCTGCTCGAGTCTCCCAAGTAGCAACCGCTTCTTATTCTCTATTACAGCAACATACAAAGAAGTTACCTTTACACAAAAAGCAGCTGCTGGAGTAGAGGGCTCCAGCAGGAGGAAGTCACTGGTCCAGCCAAATTATTGCTAGAAACACCATTTTTAGGAAAGTTTTTATCTGAATGCTGCCCCTGAGATGCACAGTGCTAACTCAGTGCTGGCAGTTCAGTGCTCTGCTGCTTATTTATTTTTGAAAAATATGATATTGTCAACAGTGCAGTGAGGTTGTCTCCAGACTGTTATGTCTCCCTCTCAAGTTTCCTTCATTTTTAAGAGCTTAACTTTTAGGCTTCTGGCGTGAAGGAGGAGTCCAAAATGGTTTAAGAAAAGGCAGCATAAACAGCGGATGAGCCCCACAGCACGGGGCAGAGGCACAAGCATGTCCTCAAGCTGCATCATCAATGCAAATGTCTAGCTGCAAAAACACCCTGATAGGGAGTTCCACTATGTTCAAACGTATTTTCCCAATGAGATTAAGGAGGTTCCAGAAGAACTAAATATCACAAAGGGGAAAGGAAACAGTATCTAAAAGACTGACACCGTTTTTCAAACAGGGTCTTTCATAAACAGAAATTAGGTTCTGTAATCACAGTTCAGTTCAGCTGTCCATAGTGATCAAGAGGGCGACTTAGGGCTAGTGAAAACCTTAACTTGAACTAGGACTGATGGCATCAGCCACTGTTTATCTATTTTATCTTTTTAAATCATAGATTAACTTTTTTTCCTAAGCAAAGACTTGCACTGGAGAAGTTTCAAGCTGAGTTTTAATAGAAATGAAGCTAATAAAAACATTTACTTAGACATAAATGCTCTCCTCATCTTGAATCGACATGAGTAGAGCCGGTAATCAGCGATCTTCCCCTTTCATAGTGCTGGGTTTAGACTCCAAGCACTGATTAACATGGAAGGTATTAGGACTTTCTAAGACACATATTGCTGTTCCTTCTTAGATCTTTTACTATTCTGGATAGTTATCGTTCATTCACCACAGTAATACTTACAAAAACATATAAGTAACTGTAGTTTTTACCTTAAAGATGCTCACAGAGTTAATTTCATTTTTAATGCAGTTCTCTAATGTCAGCTTGGAAGAGAACGCAGGAAAAGCTTTGGCTGCAGAACACTATTTCAATAAATACAGGAAAGAGAAGCCGCAGCCTGGCCATGGCACAGAGCTCGGTGCTGTCACGTACCTTGGGCCCACCTGGGCTCTGCTGGTTCTGCTTTTGCTGCTCGTTTCCACCTCCGGACGCCGTGTGCCTCTGGCCAAGCCGCTCGCGCCTGCTGCAGAAAGGAATGGACAACCTGAAAGCATCTGGAACCAGCTATGCTAAACCAGTCACCATCCACGAGAAACGAGACCAAACTCCAAGTGTTCTAAGTCCCGGCATTCACCTGGAATTTTTGAGACATTTATCTTAAAATAATCTAACTGTCCTATAGATGAGGATGCCTTCCCGTATCTTAAGGGAGAGTTCAACACAAATGAGGCGACTTCTTCTCTGAAGAACATTTAAATAACTTAATATAGTCCCATATTCTAGTATATATGCTCATCTAATTCTAATCTTATATTAAAGACCAGGACAACCCAAGCTAAATAGCTTAAATACATATATCTAATCTAGGGAATTCTGAATAACACCATTTAAAACCCTTCCATCGCAGATACTATAAAGTGTGCTGGTATACCAAAATAGAGATAGGTTTCATAAAAAAAATGGGATTTGTATGTATGTAACATAAATTCTCATCCATGGCAAAAAACCTCCCCAAACTACTTCCTTTAACATCTGAAAAACCCCAGCAGCAGAAACAAGTGTTAAATGAATCCTTCTCGCAGTAGCCACTCATGAAAACATAACACAGGTTTTGCTCTCTGTAATTTTTATTTAATGTATAATTAAGAAGAAAACATGGCAACATTGGCAAATCGAAGGCATACATACTAAATACTCATACAGTATACATTATGGAGAAAGCAAATGCCCAGATCTGTAGTGGTCCTTGCAAACTAAAAGCATATTGGTCCTCCAAGAGGTTTAGCTTAAAAACACGTTAGCCGACCTTTAAAGTTCCAATGAAGGTGGCACCTTCAAACCAGGAACAGGGTGAACTCTAAATTTGAACACTTCCAAATTTTCAAATTCAAACCAGTTTTCTCAGATTTCAGGTTCTCAGATAAAACTGGGAGTGAATATTTTTTTCCTCCTTAATTTTAAATGTGTAAGCTGTTGGATCACCCTAAGTATTCAAGATTCAAGCACTTCTTGAAACATTTTCAATTTTATTAAGGACCTACATACACACACGTTTATTTTTATTTAAACGTGTGCGTTTGTGTGCGTACAAACTATTTGAAGGGGTTCTATAAGAAAGGAAAAGTGCTTCTTGTGTAGAAAAGGAGTTATTAGATCCATACAAATGCCGTTAGATGAGTCTAACAGCCATGTTTCAAATGAGTATAAAACCAGAACAAACCAGAAAAGCTGGATAAATGGGAAGAGCCATGGAAAATGAGCTTTAAATGAGCTATTTCAGAAGATCTTATTACAGGCTATAGTGTCATTTCTAACAACGTTAGTCCTTATCCAATGTCGTGCTGATTGAGAGAGACGTCCAGAAGATTCCGCTCTCTCACGAAGGTCCAAAATTCCCCGCACGGTTTGGTCAGTTCTGCCTCGCACCTGAACTGAACGACCCCTCGTCCAAGGGTGCCAATTAATGCCCTTCTGACTGTGATGGGGAGAGTCACCCAGTGGCAAGGGGCATCGTGGATTTGTCCCCCACGCACTGGGTGCTCTCCATCAGTACTGACCTGAACTGATGGTCCAGGGGTGACTCTCCAATATTCTGCTTAGTAGGTTTGTACTTTCTTTCCATTAGGTGACATAAAAACCTTCAGATGATAAATACAAAAGTGCTACTTAAAAATAGTAAAACTGACTTTACACGTAAAAACAAAAGATTCTAACTGA
Source organism: Crypturellus tataupa (assembly GCA_034781795.1). Taxonomy (NCBI): domain Eukaryota; kingdom Metazoa; phylum Chordata; class Aves; order Tinamiformes; family Tinamidae; genus Crypturellus; species Crypturellus tataupa. The sequence continues at coordinate 2,327,099 of JAWLRI010000709.1, read as the reverse complement.
AATGTTGTAAGTTACCTAAATCCATTACTTGAGCATATTATGTGTTCTTGTGCCCTCTTTACTGAGCTGATTCCCAAGTAATCATCCTAGCTGAACATATGCAACAACTGGAAGCCAGTAAAAGCCTCCAGAGAAATTTCAACAATGGGACAGAATCTTTTTCTCCCCTTTCGTTGAAATAAAATTCAGGAAAAAAAAAAAAAAAAAAGAACTATTCCACTATCACAAATGCAGTCCCCTGTTAAAACAAGTCTGTGAACTCCATGTTCCATGAACTGTGGAACCAAGACTGCCAATGGCTCCTTTGCAGCAGGAAATGTCCGCCGGGCTTTCAACCTACCATATAAATACACTACTTACATGCAATTAAAATAATACAGATTATTAGAATGAAAACGCACATAGTACATTGCTAGGCTGGGGTAGAGTAAGTCTGAAAGCTCAGCTTCCCCAAACAACTTGTCCATACTCTAGAATTCTATGCAAAATACAAAAGCCTTAAAAAGTGCAACAAAACTAGCTTCATGACATTTTTTTCTTAGAGTTTTCATAAATACAATCTCTTAAAAATATTATTAAACAGAAGCATCCTTCCCAATGGAGAATGGATGTGCCACGTTTCAGCTCTAAGTGATTTTAGTGACACTGAACTCTCCTGAAAATAGGGGATTAAAACAAAAACAACCTTAATCACATCAGGCTGCTGTTACATCCCATGAGAAATCTACCCTAGTGTTTTGCTTACACAAGTCTTGCTGGAAGTGAGGGGAATTTTATGTGCAACTGTGTGGCAGGCACTGGCCTCGGGGTAAAGGCTATGCCAAATAAAAGATATATATCAGCTGGAAGAGAGTCATCTGTTATTCATAGTTATTACTAAATTCTCAGTGTGGGGAAATAATTTCTATTAATGAGGGCAGAGCTACTTAACTTATGGAGGCCAGGACAGTGGCCTTGTCAAGATGAGTTCAAGGGGATTTTATCCTAAAAAGCTGGCAAGCACAAACACATGAGGGAAAAAAGACATTCAAATCGACACTCTGGAAATCAGAACTATAAAAAAACTCAATCTTTTAAATTATTTACCATCAATTATCAAAAACATACTTAGTATTCCAGATGCTTAGTATACTGACTTGACAATGACAAAGTGCAGTTAAGCATCAATACTGAAATCAAAGGGAAGATAACAGGGAAAATTTACATGAATGGCCAAATGGAGATGTTCAGCAAGGCAGAGCCGTGCAGGAACACTCTGAGATCCCCTTCTAAATAGGGATGCCCACGTGCAGCAAGAGCTGTTGAGCGCCCTTAACGTACTGAGGGGGTTGAGGATCCCAGGGCAGGAATTGCAGATGGGAGATGTTGGCTACGCACGAGTCATGGAGCAGCCAAGAAGATCCAATGGATTTTGCCAGTCTCTCTGTACTAAAATGTGAGAGTGTTTAGAACCCCTGGGTTACTACCTTGTTTTAATAGCATTTCCTTCCGAATCAACAGCACTAATTCATATAATTCACTACTGCTAACTTTAAAAGAAGGAACTGCAGAAATAGGTCTTGGTAGAAGATAAAACAGAAGCAAATATTTACTTATTCATTACCTCAAATCTAGGGAAGGATCATAAAACAACCCATAGTTTAATCACTTAGTGCATTTAAACGCTTTAAAATATTCTTTCTCAGGCCACGTGGAGAAGAATATTTCTCACAATAGGCAAAAATGGTGTAAATGCATATAAACTGTGTTCCCTTCCAGAAGGATTATGCTGCCGGATCGACCTTAGCTTTAAAGGCTCAAGACTTCAGCCTGTGCCCTTCGTGGCAGCCATCCACAGTGGTCACCTTGGGAAGAGGTGGCACAGATCACCTAAAAACCAGGCAGCAGCCCCAGAGCCTCTTGAGCAGAACATGAAGAAACACATCTGCAAGTTCTCCAGCTTCCCAATCTCCTTTAAAACCACGCTGTAATTATAAAACATGTCCTTGGGTCACCACTGTACAGAAAATTAGAGAAATGAATAGAACAGCACTTTACTCGTGCAAAAGACTCTGCACAACTTAAATGGTCAATCTTCTCCTGTCCATAGTGGAACCAGCAAAGTGGCAAATGGAGAAGAATTGAAAACTGAGATCCTTCCCCAAAATGAGACCCCAAGGAGAACAGTGGAACTGAGAAGCGTTTATACCAATACTGCAAAGCTGGGTTTATTTTGCTCTGGCAACTTAAGGGACCCTTAACTTTCTTCAGGAAAAAAAATCTAACAGTAGAAATATTTTACAAAACTAGAGACAAAAAATTATCAGAAGCGAGATGGTAAAAGTTGAGGAACACTTAAATAAAAAGAGGCAAAACACCTACTTTTAAAATCAGACTATACTGTAGTTAGAAGTGTTATTCTGTCCGGATAGCCTATCCACAATGTCATTTCCAAAGGGAAAATTCTTCTCCAAGCTTTTCAGAGGCTTAAGCCTGAGAGGGCTCTACAAGGGCTACTGAGATTCACCAGTGCTGCTGAATTAGTGTTTCCATTTAAGTATACAACACATTTAAAAGCCAATAAGCTGTAATTTAATCCGAGTCATTTCAATTCTGTTATTGCTCGATATTCCATATAAAAACTTCTGATAGAATTTTCCTGAATCAAAGCTAACCTCTCCCATCCTTCCTTGCTGATTAAGAAAAATCTGAATTGCTTATTCATTTCATTGCTGATCATCTTGAATCAAGATGTCAACCAGGTGAATCTAAAAAGCACCTGGTTCTCAAGTGACATCGCAGTCAGTGGGAGGGGCTTCACTTAACACTATCCTGAATATTCCAGTTTTAGTCGTATCAGGATATTTGACACCTACTTTTTGTTCCTCCACCTATTACAGTTGGCAAAGAGTAACCCTGATGAACTACAGCAGAGGCATTTGCAAGGCACATATTAAAATGCAAGAATAAAAACTGATGATAAAATATTTGGCCTTTGTAAGTACATTCAGAAATATTTGCTGGATAAGAAAGAACAGAAAAAAAATCAGCAGAAATCAGAAGAAATTTGCACTTCATGGGAATGAAGGGACAGGTTCTACCAGGATTAAGAGAAAGGCTATTTCCAGAATGGCTACAGCTATTCCTCTTGGGGCATGGGGATAAGTAGTTTGAAACTCATCGTGTTGTCAAATGCAGCAGGGCATTACCTCTTCTGTTGCTTCTCTGCTTTCAGCTTGACAGCAGTGCAGCATCTTATTTGTACAGGCTCAGATATGTCAGTAAAAAAAAAAAAAATCTTCTTATGGAACCCAATAATCTTTAGAGCTGCAGTAGAAGTTTTTCAGACAGGTCATACCAAGCAGAATCCAAAGCTCCAGAGTGCAAATTAAAGTGTCTCCTGATATCTAATTGCAAATAGGTTCTCCCTCTCTCTCTGCAGACTAAAAGCTCATCTTTTAAACTGAAAATAGCTGGAAAAAAAATTTAAATGGTATATACTGTTAGTGTTATTTCAATTAGGAATTGATACATGATTCCACCTAAATTGACTATTACACCAAAACAAACAAGCCAAACAGCTTTAAGCTCAAATTACATTAACAAAACAGGTCATGAGTAAATATAGATCAAGAACTGTTGCCTTTTTCATTAGAAAAACATTTTCTTCAGTTCTAAGGCAAGACAATAATCATAGATAAGGATGTCTGTTCAAAGGAAAAGCAGAGGTTTTAAGCACAAATGTGCAAAACGGGAATTTAGTATTCAGAGGTGAAATCTTAAGACAGCATTAATTTAAATAGGACTATTCTTATTGTGTCTTTATTTGAAGAAAGTAAACAAATATTAGAAAAAATGTGCTTGACATTTTATTTGACTTTTATTAAAACCTGTCGATGAAGGCTTTTCACTTGAAGCCTCCTTTAGCTTATGCCTGCTCTTCAGATGTACCAGTGAATCTGAGGGTATCTAGATATTATTAGGGATGTTCAGCCTAACAAACAGTAATATTGCCTGAGTCGCTGTTGCTCTGAAAGCTTCTCCAAAGGTTCTCAGTATGGATTAAGTAGTTTTAGCAACTTTTCGTAATTCTTCCAGGCATATTTTTACTGTATTGTTCCATTATGGACACATCAATGTAAGCATTATGATCCATAAGTCTCTATAATTCTAGTTGCTAGAAACATATTGAGTTTTTACATCGTCTCTGTTCTCCAGATCATGGCCTTTTAGATTTGGCAATCATAGACTTAAATCTGTGCTTTTATAACGTGATGAAGTTCTGGAGATGCCAAGCACAGCTGCTTTCACTGGATTAACATCTATGACATTCAAATGGGTCCTTAACAGTCATAAAAGCACCACGGGAATGGCAGATTCATTTCATTTTTAACAGGGTTCATATGTTGAAAGAACATGTGCTTATACATAGCAGTTGTCACAGAACTCACTTCCAAAATAGCCTTCTGCTTATTATTAATGGGGAATGCTCAAGTGTGGCTTCAATGTTAATGACTATTCAGGAAAATAGAGGCAGAAGCTATGGTAGAGTGCAGTCTTCCCTGGAGTTGACAAACAAGATAACAACAAACATTTTAACAGCTTATAATAAATTGATAAAGGAAATCATTCGGAGCTGTTCACATTCTGCACAAAGGCCCTGAAGTGCCGGGATGCATCAATTCACTGATAGCTAAGGCACTTGCATGAACTCTGCTGCCTGAGAGTTGTTACACAAATTCAGGTGCATTCTAGGAAAATAAAAGCTGAGCAGACTAAAGTTTCTCAATTCCTTCCTTGTGACGTTCCACACAATATTGTAGACTACTAGATACACACATTACACTGATTCCTCCACGGTTCTTGCCTGTCTGCCAACCAGATGAGGACGTGCAAGATCAGTGAAAAACACACAGACAACACGGCAAAGTTAGATTTTGAGATAAGCTACTTCATTACTACATCTCAATGAAACTTATCTTGTCTCAAGAGGAAATACTATCCCAGTTCCAAAATCCTACCACAGAAATCCAGGATGTTTGTTCGTATTGCTGTAAAGGAGAGCCGGGGTGGTTGTGTGTGTGCTACACAGGCCAAGGAGGAACGGGGGAAAGAACAGGCCATACAAGGGCAGATTATTGATTAATTTCTGCTAGAATGGAAGCACAGGGAGGTTTTCTGACAGATTCCTTTTAGCATACCGTACCCTGAAAACCAGGAGTTCTATGTGCTAGTCCTTACAATCCATAAGGTAAAGTTGGAAGCCACATCGCTGTGACAGAGGTAGGCTTATAACGAAGCTTGGTAATGAAGAGTTCTTCTGTGCCAAATTCTTCGAGGTATCGAGAGCACTTCTCAGTCAAGTCGACATTATGGGAGAAAAGCTTGTTTTCCTAGAGTATTGTGCACATTTTAAAGGAGAGAAAATAGCAATAAAAGCAGTAACTAAATTACCATTAAGAATTCTACTGCATCGAGGGTGCCGTAAGTTGTGGGTAGAATATTCAGACTCTGTGGTATTGGGACACTACAGAAAGTTCAGTATTATGATGCCAATATTATCCTTTTTCTTCTCAAAGCTTTAGCTGTACATTCAGATTCCTATATACTAGACAGTCCATTCATCTCACTCTCTCAGGAAAGAAAGCTTCAGGAAGTCTGGCTGGAAAGGCAGTACATAAGAAGTCCAGGCTTTTTAATAGTTAATCCGGATAGCTTAATAACTTGGGTTATTCCAAGCAGTGTGGCAGCAAGTTCTTGCTTTAAAACAGGGGTTTCCAGGCTTAGTAGCTGAAGCAACTTGAGGCAATCCCGGATCATGTCACTGAAGTTTGAGAGGACTCAAAATGGTGCCAGTTTTCAGTGAAATGGAGATTAGCATTTCAGTACGTTTCCCATCTGGTAGCTAATTTCAGTTCTATCCCACAAGTCTGTTGGATCACTAGGGTCTCAGGTTTCAAAGTATTTGTAAATGGCTGTAACATACAGCATGACATTCTGCCAGTCCGGACGCTCAGTTCGCACCATTTCATTGATGTCCTGTCACATAAAACACATCGGTCAAAATTAGAAATGACAACCTTGTAAATGACATGGTAATGTTCTTGCAAATTCATGGTAATGACACAGCTGGAAAGTTTCCATAGTTGAAAGTATTAAGGAAAGAAAGTTCTGTTTTCCTCCATGCATCCTTACATTATTTGCAAAATGCAAACTGCTATTTCAGGGTTGTCTACGTACAGTTATTCTGCTGACTTGAGACTGAAGTGCCTAACATTGGGACATGCTTGAGTTGTCCCCTGTTTAGTACAATTAGTAGTCAAGACCTTGCTGTTTACATACCGTAACACCAGCCTTGCAAGTCAACGAAATCTGCCTAGGAAGTGAGGGACACAGAAGCAAGGCCTGGATAGTAACTGAACCAAAAGAACAAAACTTCTATCAGGATAAGGAACAATAAACGGCTGAATCTCACTTTACAGTAGACTACTGAACCTAGTACTTTGAGTATTCATTTTTGGGCAAAAGGGTGAGTGGAAGGTTGTTAAGCTTTCCTACCCCTTAGATTGTCACTATTGCTTCAATACAGTGATTTTCACACCCTTATTCACCCTTCAGAGCTTGCTGTATTCCTGCAACACAGCCAAGGGGAAAACACAAACAGAAAACATACTTTGAACACTGTGTATGTACCTTTGTAGTATGCACAAAGGTACTAAATCCTTCAGAAGGGTACAATTTCCATACAGAAGATTTAATTCAATTTTCCTCTGAGAATGTCTCTAACAAGGTATCTTGCAAAATCAAAGGATGGAAAGCAACTGTTTAGACTACAGTCAACTTGTCTAAGAATCACTGGTCTTATTCTCCCTAATCCAGCTCTTGTATCAGAGCTCAGTGAGAGAACTCCCACGTTTCAAATCACTGACAAGGTCAATGTACAAATGCCCAGCAGTTGCAATGCCATTGTGAGCAAACACAATGAAGGAACAACAGCTCTGATAAGGATCAAGAGAAGCGTTATTTTTAGAAATGCTCGACTTGGCTGTATTATTAAATGCTAACTACGGCGGCTTTGTTAGAATTTAGGTTACTTTATTTACTTAAATGTGTTACTTTTTACTTAAATACTCTTTACTTAAATTGGTTATGTTTATTACTTAAATATTCTTTCTGATGCCGGCAACGTTAGCAGATTTTCTGCAGTTATTCACCAGGACTCACAGTACTCCCAGTTTAGCAAGTCTTCCTTTCCCTGTAAACACTGTCATACTGAAAGCTGCTAATTCCTTTAAGTTGACTTTTGTACAAGAAAGCTTAATAAATGATAAACGCCTAAGTATTTGCAACAACGACAAATTAGAAGACCAAATTTGGAGTTAAAATTTTGACTGCCATATTATACTGGAAAAGAGAACGGTTTATACAGTTGATCTATAATTTGCACATCAGGATTTCCAACAAAACCAAAAAATTAAAAGTAGGTCAGAATTCATCAGCACAGTTCATCTGCACTCTTGAAGACAGCATCATCATGTTCTATCACCAATTCCCCCAATTATACCCAAGCCAATATATAGCCTTTCTTATTTTTCTCGTGAGATGAGTTTTAGTGAATCTTCCTGTTTAAGAATTCATCCAGGCTGCCACTGCAAAAAAAGCAACTGAATGGAGTATCAGTTTATATCTCAATTACTATCTGTAGTGTGAAAAACAGCATTAGTTGAAGCTGATAAGAGTGGAGTGGATCTACATTAGAGTGATAACGGTTAAGCACAGCAGCTGAGGTACTGGAGTCTCATTTTGTCAAGTCTGAGAGAGGTGCAATAATCTCTACATGAGCTCATCTGCCATTATTTTTACGCATAAAGGAAGAAAGCTTCTCAAAGTACAAAACAGAATAATCTGATTTTTATAAATGGGACATAATTTAATATGCACTTAAAACTTACCAGAGTAGATTTGATGCCAACACTTTCAGCTGCCTGAAAAGCCAAGGTGAAATTTCTTCTCTGCATGAGATGTAAAAACATGTTAGAATCCAAGTAAATATTACTTCACACAGAAAAGTGGTGAATGTTTAAGAAATGTTTAAAGTAAAGCTGCTGCTTTTGCAAATCAATTTGACTACAGTCATTTAGACGAGCAACATGAATCAGTGTCTTCAAATCCAAGAGCTTATGGAAAACATTTATTAACTTCTCAATTAGGAAATAATGCTGAAAAACAATATTAATACGGAATACTGAGAGTTTTCTTAATTAATATAAAATGATTCCTTCTTAAAACCAGTATAAGCAATAAAAGAAAATTTCCTTCCTGTTCATTAAATATTTTTATATTTTTAGAAGTGACCATTAATTATGCATCTCCAGAAAACATGCCAGTGCGTTTTAAGTACAGTACACTACTTCACTCCTGAGATATAAATCCTCAGTGAGGAGGTATGATCAAAAATCATCTTTGCAATAATGAAAGAAATGAACAAAATAACAAAAGGTATGCTTGACAGATTTTAGTCCTTTAGATTTAAAGACTTTTTTTTTCCAAAACTTTAATTAAAAATCCTTTAAAACTGTTTGGGTTATGGAAAACTCCTCAAGCTTAAATTTATGGTCTCCCATTACTTTTTTCTTGCATCTGTTCCAAAGTTCTGGTTAGCCCAGTAATCTTATAGTAAAAGGTTATAATAAGAATTAGCATGAAGGTAGTTTATACTGGTACAATTACAATTCCTAGCAAAATTAAAAACAAAACAAACCACTTAAATAGGGGAGTTCATTCTTATTCTTAAGTTCATTCTTATTTCTCAGTTCATACTACAGAGTCCCTTAGTTTCCATAATGAGATTTTTAAGACTGTACCTTGTCCTGGCTGTTTAGTTCTTGATATGGAATATGGGCTGGGAGGTAAGTGTGGAGGACTGCACAGAAAGCCAAGCCATCGTTCCAGCTACTGCTGAAGTTCGT
>JAWLRI010000709.1:2294112-2318051 GCA_034781795.1 Crypturellus tataupa | reverse complement strand
GGAATATGGGCTGGGAGGTAAGTGTGGAGGACTGCACAGAAAGCCAAGCCATCGTTCCAGCTACTGCTGAAGTTCGTTATGTCGATATTCTTGAAGAAAAAAAAACAAAAAACGTATCATTTACTGATCTGTCAGCGCTTGTATTGCCTTTGCTGAAGAAACCTGAGCAGCTTTACCATAAGCTCTGCTTATGTTGACTATGAAAAAGAAATTCAAATCTGTTAGTACTGAGATTAATAAATACTTTCCTGCTTCCATCAAGCTAACACCACACAAAATCTCCAAATCTATTTTCTCCTCTGAACAGGCCATTTTTGTATAGAAGTTTATGCAAACAAGATAACAAAACTTTGGTTTTGGTCACAGATGGGGATGTTCCAGCAGAACTCACACTGACGGTGGCAGAGCACCAATCCTGGGACACACGTGGAGGCCGAGAGCTGGCACTCCTGGATGCATTTACACAGCGGCAGCAGTAAATGCAACCCCTGGTTCCCCAAGGCTGCGTACGGACTTACAGTAAGAAGAGCCAGCCTGGTCCAAAGGAGCTGGGAACAAGATCCCCGAGTAACCTTTTATATCACTGTACACTTGGCTGCTGGCTGTCAAACGACACTAAAGAGGCTAATGAAGCTCCATGGAGAGCAACGGGTTTAAACTTTAATTAGGAACCAACTGGGGACAACACGAGCTTCTCCTTTGAGACCTCTAGGAGAAACGTAAATACGCTTTTTAAATATATATAGAGAGAGCTCTCTTAACTGGGCATAAGCAGCAACTACTGGACACCCCTGCTCAGCTCATTCCATTTTACTGTTCTGCCTGTGCAGGACAAGACACCAAACCCACCACTGCCCATCACAAAACCCCACACAGAAGCCACGTGCCAGACAGGTTGAGCGCCCAAGTGGTTGCTTCTCATCAAACCAAGATCACAAAGGCAAACGGGCGCAATCCTTCCCAAGCAGAAACAAACTGAGCGCAATCGCAAGGAGAATGCGAGGGAAATCTCCATTTCCTGCTCAGCATGAGGGCTTTTCGCACCAAGCCCACCAAAAAGCAGGTTGGGACCGTGGTGATGCACGCCTACGTGCTCGGAGTCACACGGCGGAGGCAGCGCTCCGGTCTCGCCTGCGGTCCCTGGGACGCCCCGGCGGCGGAAGCGTCATTGTTGGAGACCCCCGGGCTGTGGGAACGCGCTCCGTGCGCCGCTTCCGCCAGCCAGCGGCTGGGAAAGGGGAAAAAACAGAAAAAAAAGGAAAAAAAAAAAACAACACAAACAGTAAAAGAAAAAAAATCCTCTCCCTTTCTCCTCAGGAGAGACAGGAAATCGGATTTCAACTAATGATTGGTTAAAGCTTTTTTCATGTTACTTAAATTAGACAAGCAAATACAACACACGGCACCAAACTTCAGGGGGAAACGAGGAGGAGTGGGTAGAAAGCTTGTGTTAAACCAGTATGTTAAAAGCAGTAAATTCCTGCTACTTGCCACTTTTTTACAAAGCTGCTTTTCAGAAACCTCCTTGGCCCTCCCCTGCAATGGGCAGGGCCTAGGACTTTGTTTCCTGGTCATATCTGCAGCAGGAAGATGGATAGAGTCAGGGAGAGAGACTTTTCCTTGTTACAGTCATCTGTGGCAGCCTGGCTATAAAATCCAAACACAAATGATTGGATTTCCTTTGCCATACAATTTACTATGCGTGAAGATCTCGGTCCCTCGGCTGAAATATTCTCCCTACTTCCAAGAGAGTCAAGTGAGAGGGAAGGGATGCAGAACACACTGCCTCTACCATAGACCAAGAGACACTGTTCTGTGAGGCAAGGTGCTATATATATATCTGCACACATATATGAATTTAAATAGTGATTATCAATAAGCAAAGAAAATAGAGTAAATATTTGCATGACAAATACTAGTCATAGCTCATCACCTGAGGCCATATCCACCTTAGGCTTTGCCGTGAATCGGGCTGAGGATTCTGAAGGACAGTGGATTTTGTGGGAAACGTTTCCCCAACTACTCCACATATTTCAGAGGAAGCAGACGAGTATTTATTTGAAAATTTAAAAAATTAACCTTGACACCAGCGACAGTAATGCAAATAGTGTATCTCAGTACTGAATGAGAGAGATTAAATGTAATGGTATGTTGCACCCTGTCTTTAAAGCCAGACTAGCGGTGGATACTGGAGATGAGGGAACACAAAGAAAGTAGAAGCAGAAAAATATACAGTATGCTAAAATAAACAATATGCTAAACAGAGCTATCTTAGCAGCAGTATCCAGCATGGGCATCAAGGTACAAGAACATGTTCACCAAAACTGGAGAACAAGGCTGCAAGGACCTGTGAGCCTGCCAGAACCTACTTCCACCTACGGTTCAACGCTGAGGATGAAGGGTGTCACCTCCACATCCCAAGGATGATTTTTGTAGCTATAGATGAACATTCTCTCACCGTAACATGTCAGCGACAAGGAAAACAGATAAGACCAAGTCCTTCTGAAAATTAAAACTGAAACTAAACCAGGATCATCTTCCCTTCAATACTGTTGCTGTGCAAACTTAAACCCTATCTTTAAGGCTAGTAGGATGTTGAATTTTAACTGTAAGCATTAAAAAAAGAGACTACTTAAAAGACATTTGCATACAATTTAGATATCCCTTTTCCCTGAACCCTTCTGTCGGTTCTAGCTTTTAGTACTAAGGCAACAAGCAGAAAGCAAATCCATCATCCAAGAATCTTAATGCACTGAGAGAAGCCAAATTAAATACAGCGGAAGGAAACAATTAAAAGGGACTGGTTTCTGTTTCCAATTGCTCGGAGCATTATGAATGATGATTACTTCTCAGACCAAAAATGTATAATATTGGTCAGACAGTAAAAAACAAGTCTAAAAACCGTAAAGTTTGTCATTTAAATTGAAATTTATTTTTTGTGTAGGGCTTTGAGCACATAACTGTCACGTTTGAATACAGCACTGTTTCCCAAATGCTTTTAGCTACATGTGGGTTTTGAAAAAGCGTGGTCAGTATAATAAAATCAATCTTGTATTAAGCTCTTATTTTTAACAGAATTGACGGTAAACAGAACATCAGCCTAAAATTTGACAGAATTTCTTATTTGTTACTGTTTCTATTAAGTAAATGGCTCTATTAAGAGAATTCTTCTGCTGGAATCTTATCCAGAATTTTTCCTCAAGCCATTTCTGAGTAAAAAGTATTAAAGCAACCAAAGGCCATCTTTCAAATAAATGGTCAAATGTGAAATAAGCCTTCCGAGAGATAGGTAAGCTAGAAGGAAATTTATCTTTCCTTGTCTATTCAAATTTAATACTTAATCATAGCACTGAAATCACCTCTATTGTTTGGGAGAGATTTTCACACACACACACGAAGTCTAACAAAAGGAGTTAAGAAATAAGCTGTTGCTATAAAAAACTCTGTGGAAAACATGAAGTGGGAATGAAAACCAGAGTTGTGGATTTTTAAGGCTTTTTTAGAGACAGGGTATGAGAATGAATATAACATTTTACATATGAAACAGACCAAATGTGACAGTCCCTAACATTTAAGGGAAGGGGATGCTGGAAGATCCACACCCAGTTACATTTCAAGCATGACTCAAGTTCCTGCTAAATTGTGAAGAGCTGAGTAGCAGCAGCCATGTCAGAATGAGTATTCCCTTGTGCCCACATACAAAAAAGGAGCAAGAAAATTCTTCCCGAAACAAGGGTGAAATGTGATAGGTATAAAACGATCCATCAGCTTCAGGTCAAATCCTATAGCAGTTAAGTTGTAAATAACTGGGTTTGAACATGAGTCAGCAAGGCATGAAAACAAAGCAGATCCTGAGCCGGGGCAGTACCAATGAAGCAGGTAAAGGGACAGGACTGCCACACGGTAGCTAGACTGTGGTGTCCAGTTCTGTCCCTCTCCAGCACCAGATAGTCCCTGAAAAACTGGAGAAAATCCAAAGTGAACCAAGATGATTAGAGATTGGAGAACTCAACAAATTAGGGTTTGAAAAACTGGGTTTATTCACTCTCAACAAAGGCTCTGGAAGGACTTCATCAGAATCCTCCAATATCTAAGACAATTGTACGGAAGATGCCCCAAGACTATATGGCCAGAGGTCCCTTCCAACCTAGACTTTTCAATGAGTCCACAGCTCTATAAAATATTTTTAGCAGCATCCTGCTAATTCTGAAATTGTTTCCCATTGCTTCCTGCATTCTAAATACAGGATCTTCTGTAATGATTGAAAATGCTGTTTTTTCTTAGAATTCCAAAGAGACTGACCTTAACTGAGTCAGTGACTTACCTTTTCCAGAAATTCTCAGCTAAAGAACTACATAACCCATAGTTTCTAACTTGCAGTTACAAACCAAGAACAAATTTTCCTTAACTATTCCATCAGTGGACATATTCACAGCTGTCTTCAATCTCCACAAATGTACGTTAGAGTTTGAGCAGAGCAACATATCGCATAACACAGCGGGGCTATTTCCCCAGCCCCTGCTCTGCACTCGCAGGAGAGGTTCCCACATCCTCACTGAACTTGGCTTCTAAATGACTTCGGACATGGAGAAAATAAAACAAAAACATGTGTCTGTCTCTGCTGTATTAGTTAATGATAAATGGGCTGAGAAAGCAAAAGCATTAATATGATCCTGTATTGTTTAAAAAAATACTTAAGGTTTAAGTTTTGAGATCAGAAAAATTTTAAAAGCTTCTACAGACTCATAAAAAAAAAAAGAAGACAAAGCTCTCAAAAAAATAAAAAAGTATACTAAAAAACCTCTTCCCTTTTGGTTCTGGAGAGATTTTCTGGAGTATATTTATCCTATAGTCTAACTATCATATTTGAGCCAGCAGCAGCAATCCTTCTCTAGATAAAGGGGAATGATCTATTTTGAGACTCACAAGTGATGTAAACGTAATGATAAAAAAGGTGGAAGTAACAAAAAAAAAGAAATGCTGATTCTGCTCCTGGTAAGACCTTCCAAACTCGCTACTGGAGGCAGACAGACATCACATACGCTGACTGTTCATGACTGAACAGTCACTCAGATCTAGTAAAACCAGCACTGCACATCTCAACTGCCAGGCTCAGAGCAGCACTTCAAGAGCCAAAGACTCCAGATGCGGCATCAGACAAGACCTGACGGAGACTGGGATGGTGTCATCCGAGTTTACCTTCTCTTTCATTTTGATCTAAGCCTCTTTCACACAGGGTTGACTTCTGCTGGGGAGGATGAGGTCTTATTTTCTTCACCTACACTTTACCAAAGGCCACTTCAGGAAAAAAATCTGGTTTGGGCCTGACAAAGTAATGTACGTGTTGATACCAGAATTTTCCCCTGAGCTGAACTTAGGTTGGGACATCATCATGTCCATGATAAATGTCTCAAGTCCACGTACAAAACCAGGGTTAGGTAGGAATGGCTCTTATACTGGGGACAGTTGGCTCCATCCTCACCAGAGGGATTCCCGTAAAGCAAACAGATCAGCTCATGTTGGAGGAAAGGTGGCAGTGCCCTAGCTCAGCAGTTCGGCGGGTCACGTATTCCTGCCTGCACTTCCACCTGCAACTTTTGCAGACCATGCAGCACAGCGCTCTCCATCCTCTGGAAACCAAATCTTGAAGAACTTGCCTTCTCCTTTTACATGGCACTGGATTCTGCTTGTTACCTGGCTTGAGGCTCCAGACACCAGAAGTCTAACACTGAATCTTGAGAAAAAGAGGAAAACATGCAGATTTTTGCTAACTCCCTGAATTGTTTGCTCTATGTAACCGCAGGTCCTGACAACTATGACATTCCTGCAATCAGGGCAAAGTACTATCTACTCCCCACTGAATCAAATGCACCAATTCACAAAGTCTGGCTTAAAGCTAATTCTGTTGAGGATTTTGGCTATAGGTGAGAGAGGAAAAGTATTTCCGGAATAGAGTTAACAGCAGTCCCACTACTGCCTCCTGATTCCCAGCTGTTGAGAAAGTAATAAATGGCAAACAAACTATCAAGAGCCATAAATATCAACTGTTCATGTTTCATTCCATACTAAAGATAAGTTATTTTTTGGATTTAGCCAAAAATAAAAACACAAAAAGAACAGCCACTTTCAAAAAAAGCTTCAGACATTAACATTTAAAGCACTTAGAGATAATGGCAGCCTGATAATTTGTTCTAAATTTTGTCATAATTAAGTCCAACAAGTTGACATTACTCTTGCATCAGAATCCAATCCAAACAGAAAAAGGAAGCATGTCCTTCCTTAAGGATTTTTGGCTAAAGCACCGCGGCTTGAAACGAGGAGCAGAGTTTTGGCAGTCTGGCTGCTCTGTGAATCAAACAGCACCGGGACAAGTAGGTCCACCCTGCGATCCCGACTTGAGTGCAGGCCAAGCCAAGCACACGGTCCTGGCCCCTCTTTCCAGGCTGCTTCTAATTCAGGGTAACACTCAGTCTAGGTTAGTGTTGATAAAGACAGCCATGCGTAAGACCAGGCTTAAAAATGAATCTTGTAATTTGTTACAATGAATCTAGCTTTGTTACTCTACCCTTACTATGCAAGGAGTAAGGAAAGGTAATTTCTTCATTTCTAGAATGAAATGGAAGGTAAATGGAAAAAAGAAAGATGACGGAAGGGCACTTCAGGAAAAGTAAAATTGTCTTTTGATTGAAGCATATAAAATAGTTGATTTTCTATATACTCTATTTACTAGATCTGCTTATTTTCATTCTGTAAGGCAGAAAAAGGGAATATATTTTAATTAGAGTGAATTTCAGTTTTAAAAAATCTCTTCCATCCTGCCATACCAGACCCTTCTCCTGGTTTATGGAGACAGTGCCCTTTCCAAAGCAAATGTCATTTCAAAACAAAGAACAGTTACAACTACAGACAGTTATTAGCATTTTTATATTACCTACTGCAGTAACATGGAAAAAATCCAAGACAATTGATTTAAATCCCTATTTCTAGCATAGTTCATGCAAAATAACTCAGCCTCATAGCAAATCTGTGTTAAAAGTCAAATTGTTATCTAGACAGCTTCATTTACAAGAGACCATATTAATCTGAACATGCTCACCAAACATAATCCACAGACCTTTTTAAAGTTTAAGCCTATTACAAATTTTATAGCTTCCTGATCAAACAACATTCAGGTCTGAAGTTTTAATCAGGGCCCACATCAGCTGTCCCCATGTGGCACGATCAGTTCAAAGGTAATTATCTGATTGCCAAGGGAGCACAGTAGTGTCACCAAATTCTGTTTGGTGGAGTATTTAAACAAACACCGGAGTATTTAAAATAAAAAGGTTAACAAAACACTAAACCCTCTTTTTGTTTGTTTCTGCTATGTAGTTAATAAGTTTTGATTTGTTTTATGAAAAGATATAGCTTTCATCTGTACAGGAGATAAAATTTAGGTCGTCTTTCCAGAAAAATTATCATTCTGCTAATGAGAAGAACTTTCCTACAAGGCTGACATCCGTATCTTCATTGTATCTACAGTAAAGAATGAGGTGTGGAAAGCTTAAAGAAAAGTAAAAAACAGTCTATCCTTGCAGCTATCTTGTGACTTTTTTGTGTGTGTTAAAATTCTGGAAGCAAACTGTCTCAGAACACTGGCAAACAATGGAAAAATAAATTGAAATATTGCTGTAGATAAGAATGGGTAAAGGATATGTGTATCCTGTTTGTTGGTTAACATGAAACATGCATGCTCATATCCTTTTTTGGACTTTTATTAGTTGTCTAATCAAAATGAAAGTAGTTGTGTTCCAGCTAGGGTAAATGCTTCGCAACAGCTGGATGGGATTGCTTTATGCCTTGAAGATATCTGGAATTTATGACAGTTTTATGACACTGCACATATTTTAGAGGAGGCCAGGAGGATTCTTTTCTTTCTGGAAAATGCACGACTTGGCTCTGAATCATGTCAGATCCTGAGCAACATAAGCATTTTACCAAATTTAAGATATTTTGTACCTGCACTGGCAGCTCACCTATAATTCTGGACACTTCAATCTTTTAATTGATATTTGCACCTGGCTACACTTAATAAATACATTAAACCAGAACTATTTTGCAATCACCTGCAAAACAAAAAAAGAGGGAGAGCTAAAATAATTTTAAGAATCAGCATGGTTTTATGTTAGAAGTAGAGCTTTAAGTCAGTGTTCATGGTTGTATCCATTCTATTTCAACAGCTGAACTTTTAAAAATAAATATTTTATGTACAGCTCAGAGGTAGAAGACAGCTCTGGTCAATGAACTTGCAGGTAGCTCTGAAAAGCTCTGGCCAATGGAAGCCAAAAGACAACAGTAATAGAGGAGAAAGGCAGAAGTTACCATGATGGGAGGTGACAGGGATAATGGGGAATTGTGGAGGAATATAAGAATATTAGGAGAATCTGAGGGTAAAAAAAGGCAATATGTAGGGGGGAGAAAAGTAGGGAGAGCTCCAGTTATTTAAGTAGGATTCAAAAGAGTAGGGAGGGGCAGTTCATTACTGTGATGTTTGCTTTTACTCCACATAGTATTGATAGTGGTGTTGAGATCCGCAAAAGTTGCATAAACATTATTCATAATGAACACAGTGCTAGTTATATCTATAGCATTAGAACATGTCTAATATGGTCTTCAACAGGAATTAAATTCTAGATGATATTAAAAAAAAAATCTATACAGAGAAATTAAAAATTAGGATAACTCAAGTAAAAATAAATAAATAAAAATCCAATTTCATATACCTTCCTACTATTAGCCTTCTCTTTCAAAAGGCAGGCATGCAATGCAGTGGTTCTACAGCTACTAACTTTGTCTTCTGTACAGATATAGAAAATATCTTCTATTATTTTTTCCAACCAGCAAAGGAAGCTGTCAAGTTCATCTTTCGTTTCAAGATAACGGGGAAAATATTTTTGCACTCAGATTGAGAGGACTATGAAGAAATATAACATCCTGCCTTTTTTAAAAGGTGGGGAAGGAGAAAGGCTCTTTCCACAAAGAAACTTCTCAGAAATAGCAGTATTTAGTACTAGACGTGCCACAGGAAGAGGGGGGAGGGCTTATACCACAAGCCTGTCCATTGTACAGAAAAGCTGCTGCTTTTCCTATGGATGGGTGATCATCCTGTTATGCTGCTCTTAACTTCCTCCTACATTGTGAGTCTCAAGTCATGGAAAGAGTAAAGTTCTTAAACTAAGAACAGTGTTGGGAATTCCTAATACTTTCAATACAAGCTAACCAAACAAATACATCATGGTCAGACATCCTGGTTTAGTTTGCTGAAGCCACTATTCTTTTGGAAAAAAAAAAAAAAAAAAGTAATCAGGAGAACTCTGGGTAGGTATCTTGTTAGTTCTTTCACCTTTTGATAACATTTGAACTAAATGAAAAAAATACAGACCTGCCTTAGAAAGCCAAGAACAAAATGCAAGACAATGCAACCTGCACAAAGCACTGTCCCCAAACAGAGACTAAATGGGATCACACTGAAAGATCCAAATAAAATTGGTCTAAGCAGTTGCAAAAACCTCTCTCTCACATCCAAGAAGGGTTACAACTGCATTTGCTGCATTGCAATGTAAAACTTTATATTGCTAATTTTACATTACAGTTTCCATCTCTAAAACTACTGTTTTAAAGTGCCTCAATGGCAGGTCAGCTGCCCCCTTAAGAAGGAAAAAAAAAAGGCACAATATGCAAAGTGACTAAGGAGCAATGAATGTTAGTTAGGACTCGTAGCATATGTTCCAAGAAGCGGGTACAGAACATGCCAGTTTCATTGCAATCTATGCAGTGAAGTGTGGAGCTGCCTGTTTTCTGCCATTGGCAGAGCCTCGTGTGCTGCAGCTACAAGTAGGTTACGTTAAACAACTCTCCAATTACCTGATAGCCTTCTGTTTTCTTCTGGCACCACTTCAGTAAGGCATTTCTCTTGGATCCTCCATATTCTCTTGCTAGGGCAGACAAGGGATCTTTCCTTTCTTCCCTAGGAAAAAGAGAGAAAAGTAATTTGTAGCTTACAAAATAGATGCAAGAGCTTAAAAAATATACTGTCTCAAAGAAAGAAATAAGCAGCAGTACTACTGACTGAAGAATAAAAACACATACCTGGAGAAATTTAAATGATATAAATTATTTTGGAAAATTGCTACCACTGGCAAATCAATCTTCTCTCTCCCTTCCTGCTTAAATGTTCTTTCTTTCAATCCCAATGACATTTTTTCCAAGAGTTCAGAAAATTCATCTCAGAACATAGTAAGTTGCAGCTTGAACCATGAAGCTGACTCAAGTGCCTTTATTTTGTATTTAGAAAAAGAATAAACTGATGGTATCTCTTCTGCATCTCATGGCTGATTCCAAGTGTCACCTTGAAACAACAAGTTGGAATATTAGCAACATGCACTTGCTGCAGAACACGTCTGAGATGTGGAGTTTCCAAGAGGAGACAGAAAACTATTTAATTTACTACCAGAGTAAATACTATGAGTCTTTCTTTGCAACAAGAGTGTTCAACTCCCCCCAAAAGTAATTTCATTCACTAACTGTCAAACTACTTTAGTCCCTTTTATGTATTTACAGATAAAAAAAAGAATACAAGGAATCCTATTCAGTTATGTCAATCACCTCCTCAAAAAGCTTTATTACTCAAGAAAATAAAAAAAGGAAGGAAGTACCAGGCTGTAGAAAATAACGTTTAGATTAAAAAAAGAAACCACTATACTAATTAGAGAAGTTACAAATTTAGTGGCCTTGTTATATGAGTTAGTGCATATTTGTCGAGAAACTGTATTGAACATTTTCTTAAAAATGCCTAGGTATCATATCTTCAAGGAGCTCAGTTAACAGATATCAAGTATGCCAACACGTGCTTCTCATTTTTTTATTGCTTTTCATTTGAAAAAAAAATAAAGATAGCTATTAGTGAATCTGTAATAAAAAGATTTCCTCATCTGCTGTTTTTTGAGCAGTTCTATGCAGATTCTCACAATATCCACAAACGTATTACCATAAGTTAAAACTCTTGGATATTTCTAATCTGAACTACAGTTTGTATGCAGTCATTCTTAAATCTAACTCTGTTCTGTAGGTCTTGTGACTAAGGAGGGCAGAGCACATCTAAGCAAATTGAATTTCTTTGTGCATGAGTCCTATCAACACAACATAAGCAACTGTTCTGGATAACAGCATCTATCATTCATCTCAAATAAAAACAATAATGCACCAACATGCAATGAAATAGCCTCAAGACCTAGAACAATTTGCTCTGCCAGTCTTCACTGTACTACAGATCAAAAGCTCCTTATATCTCAATGCTCCTAGGAAGAAATACCTGGCAGTATTTGATAGATGCCAATAGGTGGCATTTAAACCACCCATGAAAACAAATGCACAGCAGGACAGCATACAGGAAACAGTCAGTGTCCTTCAGTATGAAAGATGGCAATATCAATCTTCAAACTTAAATGAGAATTTCAGAGAACTTCACCACTACGAGGAAGCTGCTGATTGGCTATTCTAGATATGAAAGAAGGGAATAAAATAGGTCACTGCATCTAAACTTTACAGGTACCACACATCCAGAATTGCCCCTGCAGAAATTTTGTACTTAGGTTTTCAAATCTGTAAAGATTTCAACAACTCAAACTAGTAAACTAAAGGGGACCTAGTGATGATGATGATGGAATTATATATTCATTCTACAATGAAGATTACGCTATACTACGAAAATTTAGATAACTTGCCAAGATTTGTGACAACATATGAGAACCCAAATTAAAATCTCCCCCTTCGTGCTATACACAAAGCGCAGTCATCAGTGCTGTACAGCCTGTTCTCAAAGTGCCGTAAGAGCACATGGTTTATATCTGGATCTCTCAGTTATTAAAACACTGCTGAAGGAAACAAAGTTGTATGGAGACACTGAGGAATGGTTTGACTTGCATAAATGTTAATAGTGAGTATATTAGGTTAACTGCATTTCAAATCCAAGTCAAAAGTTTCAGCTAGAACAGGGCACAAACTGCAAGCACTTGTTTTAGTCAACTGCTGCAAAAACTGTTCATTTTACTTTCAGAAACCTTTTCTCACCTTACAACACTGCTGCAGATGCTCCTGCTGTATTAGCAACAATTTTTCTTCCTATAGCGCTTAGCATTTCGGTCAATGCTCTAGCAACACAGTTATGATACCATAATTACAACTACTACACTAATCACAGCTTTTGTTTTTGTGTGCTGATACACACAATAGTCCCTGCTGCTTATAAAGTATCTGCAGATCCACGCTCAATTAAATTTCTGCACAGTGAAAGGAGAGCAGCAGCCAGGTATGCCTCGGATTTCAAGAAGAGAGTTTTCAATAGCATCCACAGATATACCTAATTTTACAATTTCACTATACATAATCTCAGTATATTAGATCTCAACATTTTTGGTGTAAAAAAAGGTCTGTCAAGAAGTTCAATGTTAAATGATCTTGAGGAAATCATTTCACTACTGTCTAGCAGTTTGCCAGTCTTACGAAGTAAAAGTCACCCGCAAATCTCGCTTGCATAACATGAGACTCAAATACTTCCAAGTCCTTTGGCTTAAATCATCGCAGATGAGAAAAGTTTAAGATTTATCACAGACTTATCTTACTACACTACTAATGAGATGGGAGTGTCAGGCCATTTGTCACTTAGACTTACACTGTGGTTTCATCTGAGGGGCGCATTACCCAGGCCCTTTCACTCATGGATATTTAGGAGACTTGGCAATGTCTGGAATTAAGCCTAGTCATGGCTGCTTTTTGTCTGCAGCTGTGAATACCCAAGTTTATCACATGTTCTCCATGGGGTCAAGCCACTCTGAAACAAAGCTGTGTTCAACAGGCTACAGCTCATTGCTTGGATTTGGCTTCATGGTACTTTGAGCTGATGTGATACTACTATTTAGTGACATGGCTTCATTTTCCAGTGAAGCATAAGGATTTGGTATTGACCTAATAAATTCTAAAAAGCCTTCTAATTTATAAAATACATACTGAGCTGCAGAAAACACTTTCCAGAGCTCTTCAATGACTAAAGACCATTATGACATGAGGCAGTAAAATCTGCAAGCTTTTAGATACATGCAGGTAGATAGCTAGGAAGTACATTTTAGAGTAGTGCAAAAAGAGGTTACCTTATTCGACTTCTGGTGGTAGGGGTGACTGATGCTGTAGGAGAAGATGACAGTGAGAGCTGTGGTGAGGTGGTACCCATGGTCATGAGAGAGGCTGGAGATGCTCCATCAGGTGCACTGATATCCCGCTTGATTTCTTCGCTACTTCTTCGAGAAACTAAGTGGAAAAAAAGAAATGAGACAGCTGATGGTTTGAAGACAAAAAAAAAAATCTCACTTGAAAAGAAAGATCAGTACGTACAACAGTGAAATGAAAGAGTCTTTACTCTCAGTAGAAGTCTAGATAATGTGACATTACCCGAAATAGACTTGGCACTTTCCATGGCAGGTACTCTTGGCAGTGATGCCGGCCTGCTGGTAGAAGATGTTCTCAACAAGTGTTCTGGACAAAGGGAAAAGGAAGAAAGGAAAACATTACTAACAGATTTAAATCAAAAAAAAAATAAAAATAAACAAGGAAACAAAAAAAAAAAACACCTTAAAACCTAAAATTTTAGAGGTTCATGTACAAGCCATGAATATTATCTACCAGCTACTGGTATCTGTGTATCTGTTTTACTGACAACTGGTTTTATCCGTATGAAAGAGGGCCTAAAATTTGCCACTACGAACAGAGCTCACTATGAAAACATCACAACCTCCTCAATCCATCTTCCCTTGAAGCATCTCTTACTATTCCACTCTCTGGCCTGTTAAAAATTGTTGAACCAAAAGGCTTTGGATTCCCATTTAGTCTACTGCCAAAAGTACTGCATGTGTCATTCACACTGCTGATTGGAAAAGCAGACTACTTCATCTCTTGTGTGTGTCTTTTTTTTTTTTTTTTTTTTTTAATTTTACCCATGAATTGAGAGCAAAAGAGTGTTTTCACATACAGTAGAGAACGATCAGCTCTGCTGCCTCCTGCCAAATGCCTAAAATCCAACTACATCAAAACTCCATTTCCTGCAGCACTATATCAAAATTAGTTTTTTTAGGGGGGAATAAAAGTCACCTTTTAAAATAAATATTCCTTCAAATAAAACACTTGCAATGAATACAAAAGATTTAAATACTACATTGTTTGGAGGATAGTAACCTGAATACAAAAATATGAAAAATGAACAAGGAGATTTTTTAAAAAATCTTGAGATCCAATTAATTAGAATATAACAGATAGGAAACACACTGCTACAAAGTTCCATTTAAAATGTGTACAGTTGTAAACAGGATTTCTGCATGGCATCCTTTAGGTCATAAGTTAGTCCTGCTCTTGCATTAACTGACTATAAAGAAAACAAAAACCTATATAAAGCACGACACTTTTTTGTATGTTTAAAGCTTGTGTCAACCCACAGACTCGGCAACAATTAAAGAATTCTAAACTATCTTCTTGGAAAGGCATTTCAATATTCCTAAAAATATCAAAGTATTCTAAAATTAAAACCCCAGCTGCATTGAACAAATAACTTCAATATGTATTCAACAAAGGCAAGAAGGAAATCTGGCACATACAGACTATTATGAAGTGCTACAAAAAACTTTAGAAATCATCAGACTTCAGGAATACCAAACAGAGGAAATAGAGAGGCTGGAGTCATATGGGGATTATCTTGAGAAACATCAAAAAAACCCTAAAACAGGCATAAATCAGAGAGCTACACCCAACACCTGATAGCTATTCATTCCTACAGGAAGAGCACATTGTGAACAGTGCTTTGAGAGACAAAACAAAGTTCACAGAACACAGAAATATTGGGAAACAGATAAATCAACAGTAACTTAAATTCTCTGCAATTTTTGATGCGCGTCCTGAAGATTTTACATTTAATAAGTTTATAATTTTCTTTTTGATATGCAGTAAGACATTCCTCCATCATCCTTGTTTCAGTGGGGAGGCAGTTGGGGAAAAAAAAAAAGTGAATGATCTCAGTTTATGCAAACATTAAAAACTGCCAAAATGCACAGTTGTCAGGATGCTATCATGGCTTCATTGAAAATCCAAAAGCGTCTTTCTGATGAGCCACCATATGTGATGAAGCACAAATCAAAATTTTTATTATTATTATTTTTTTTTAAATTATGCTAAAGTTAAAATACTCTGCTTAAAAAAAATCAATTACATTGTAACGCTTTAGATACTAAATGATATCAAATACAAAAAAGTATTTATTTTTACTGGAAAAGTCTAAATAAATTGGAATGAATACCTTACCTTGCACGGGGATTTCAGCATAGCTTGGTCTTTTGTCCGTCAAAGTAGCAAGGGGTTTTGAAGCTGAGATTGGTCCACTTATAGAATGTCTCTGAAACAAAAAAGCACTTATGTCACTTAATTTGGAGATATAACTAGCAAAACAATGAATTACAATATCAATTTTAAACATTTTGATAAAAATGTCATTAACCTGAAAGAACTAAAAATAAAGGAACTTTAAAAATACACAGTGAATATAGTTAGTGAATGTTGCTTTTTAGAATATGAATGTATATCTACACACACACACATATATACACACATTATGCAGATATGTATACTCTTCTATAAATTGATGTAATCTTTACTTCTTTAAACTTTTCTTCTTCCTAAAATCCTGTTCCACAAACCCACGTTGCAAATTAACATTGAGAAGCTACATGCCTTTAATTGAAACCAGATGCTTTTTTTGTGTTAATTTTCACCTTGAATCATGTTTTGTTTGTAAAAACCTGTTCTAGTTAAACTTGATACAATTATTTAACCTTATACATCCCCTATATTTAGCCAAACTTTTACTGCTTGTTTTCCAACATCAACATGTGCCTTTACAATTCAATGCCTCTTCATGGATAGGATAAGGGGATATTGACAGTTGGTAGCACCACTATGCATCACTAAGAAAAATCCTCCTGAAAAAAATGTTCTTAATTCAGAATATCAAAAGATTGTGTTAATTTTTATTTGCTCGCACCACAGCTAGAAACTCACTTTTTTTTCCCACTATATTGCTCAACTAAAGACTGTTTAATGAAGGCTTTCCCTCCCATTCTGAATGGCAAACATCTTACTTGACTTAGATTATTGCTAGGACAATTATATAAATTATCTTCCTATTAGTTTTAAGCTTTGTGTAACTTTTTTTAGAAATACACATGTAGTAGCTTGAAGTGTCTATATATAGAGATATAGATATACCTGTGTCTGGTACACGACAATTCAGTAGTCACTGTGCAATACTGAAACACCTAATGAACCATACAATTCAATAATTACCCTTGCACCTAATGAAATTCCTGCACAATCAGTGAAGACAACAAATTTATTTCTGAAAAATTATCACTTCAAAGAGCCTACAGCAAATACACTACCTTCTTTATTACTTGTCCTTTCTATTATCTTATATTTAATCACATAATCCCTCCAGTAATGTATGTATCCCGAGAACTCTTTCAGCCCTCTGTCTGGACCAAGATTAGAAGAGAAGGTTAAATGAGCCTTATCTACATAAGATAATAAAAGTCACGTGTTTCTTGAGCCAAATCACATAGGCAAGACAGACTTATCCAAAACTATGATAAAAAGTTTGCAGTATATGTTTTGTAGTACCTCAGCATGACAGGGCTACCTATTTATAGCTTAGAGTCAAATGAGAATTATGCTTTTGTGCTAGGAATCAGTTGGAGAAAACAACTGTCAGCATCTAAGTGTAGCTTCCCAAAAAAAAAAAAAAAAAAAAAAAAGATACAAGCATAAAATATTTCATCCTTTATTAGATCAAAAAGCCTGCATGGACAATGTAAAGATTATTTAACTGTGCAGATAAATGTGACTGTAATAAGCCACACAAAAACTGTCTGCAATGATTTCTTGAACTGATATTTCAGATGTGCCTTACCTTAAAAGTTCATTTCACTCACTTACAACAAAGCCTCTTTTTTATTACTTTTTTTTAAATAAAGGACCATATCAAAGTGAGTCTTTGTTTAAATATATATATATATGCATATATATATATATATATATATATATATATATAAAGAAAAAGGAAACAGGATCACAACAGAAAATGATAGTGTGGCTGAAAGAAAAACATTTCATTTTGGCTAGCTTTGTGATTGTCAATACAAAGATAAAATTTCAGGCAGGAAACAAAGGTACATAAAAAGCAGGCACAGTGTGGATAACTAAATAGCTTTATCACTTTCCTAACTTCCGTGTATCATTTAAAAACAAACATCCTTTACGGATATTGTCAGAAAGTGACGGTATTACTCACCTGATAACTTTCTGCCACTCTTGCCCCCTTGCTATAAAACAGTGTTTGCTTTTCTGGGTTTTGCTTATGTTGATACTCTAGTACTCTACTACTTCAACTGTAAGGACTAATGTAATGACCAATATTCAGAAAATTAGAGGAAAATGAACAAGCTAATTTGTTTCTGAAGTCCCAAATGGCAACATCTATACAGTAGATTGCAAAGAGCATTGCACAAGTCTCTTTGGGGAAATAATTTTTCCTGAAGCCTCTTAAAAAGCATTAGAAAGATTTCTGCTTGAGTTTTTGATGAATTTGCAGGTTGGCCCTTCTCATGTTACTTGCAAAACAAGACACGTGATGTGGAATCAAGTATATACGCATACTATGAGATATTTTTTTTAGCAGTTTTTTGTTCCTTCCAGCTAGAAATACATTCAAAAACAAGCTTAACTGCTACATACCAGTCCTGGCCTCCATACCCTCAGTGCTAAATATAACAGGATCTAGAGTTCTTAGGAGTGAAATGCCTTTGATGGAGGGTACAAATGGGACCAAATTTAGTGAAGATGTTTTGTAACCTGTGTTGTGGGTCTTATATTCATCATCTTCTTGTCGACGCAGACATCTACCAAAAGAAAGTGCTAGAAACCTTAAGGTAGTAAGATTTACAATAAAAATAGTTCAAACTTGAACTAAGTGGTATGTATGTTTAGAGTTGTTCCTCAAGAGAATATGCACGCTTTACCTTAAAAAACCTGAATTTTACATCTATCTCTTAAATTATCTGCATGTCAAAGACATGGTAGAACAGCATTTTACAGCCAAGGTTCTTGTAGAAGTAATGAAACTTTATAAAACAAAACTAGAAATTGAAAATATTAATGCTGAGAAGAAGCCATCATTTTCAATTATGAGGAACAGACCTATTTTGTCTTTGGCTAGAAACTAATCTCACTAAGTTGAAGAAGGATATAAAAGTCTCTTTATAATGTAATTATGGTAACAGATAAAAATAAGGATGCTAAACTCTCATCTGTTACTTTCTCACAGCCATCCCTACTATGAAGACAAAGTTTCTGCCAGCTAGCTATTGCTCTTTTCTGAATGGCTTCTTTTGTAATATAAATTATCAGCTGAATGTCAAAAATACTGGAATACAGGAGTACTACTAGGCTGCTAGGAGAAACAGGCATGTGGGTGAAAAAAATACAGGAAGAGAAACACTTGACACTTCAAATTTGAGGCAGAATGAAAAAATCCTTTAAGTTCTGAATATTTTTGTTACCAACTCTTAATGCTTGTGGTACCTGTTCTTGGTTATGGAAGGAAACACGACCTTCATCTCCCACCTGGGTATTCCTGATGACTCTGCACCAAGCGCTTCAGTAAGATGTTTACACCAGCACAACTACAGATGGCAATTTTAAAACAGGCAGATATAGTTCTTTACACATTAAGTAGATAAGAAGTGGAAGTCTTTGACACCAAATTGTTTAGAGCCTAAGGTTTATATACATGCAAAGGGAGGCTGGAGGGTGAGCCCTGAGTGTGAAACCACTTTTACCAGTTCTCCAACCGCAAAACAGAAACTGAAAGCACTTGGAAAAAGCAGTAGGTTGCTCGTCCTTGCATTGCTCTATAGCACCTGCTTTTGGCCACTGGTAGCGGAACTAACCTTAGTGGTCCAGCTTGACTTTTGGGCTGATCAAGCTGGTTTTCTGGAATGTATTCTCTTCATAATCCCTCTCCTAGATTATTCTGCAATATTGGTAGCTAAGGTAAATAACTGCTTTATTGCAATACTACCTTGAACCTGATGCCAGAAGGGTGTTCTGTTTTGTTCGATATTTTCAGTTGCAAAAAATACATCTCCTTGTGCATACATATGTTATGTGAAAAATAAAAGTACAGACTTACAAGAGCAAGGGGAATTCACGTCACAGCCCAGCAAGGACATGAAGCCAACAGACATAAATCCGAGGGCACCCACTAAAGCACCTGTACTTGGAAGCAAGACTCTGCCTGAGCACTGCTTTGGCAACCAATGCCAAAATTGGGCCATTTTCCTACTAAGTGCCCACTGAAACAAATACCCTCCCTGTGACAATTAAGAGTAATTGAAATTAATACCAAACAAGCATGGCAACGCAAACCTTTCCTAAGGGTCTTAGACCAGGGATGACATCTATAGCATGGGAGATGATAGATCAGTTCACATGGTAACTTTTTAAATCTTATGTTTCAATTGCAAAATCAAAAGGAAAAAATATATACAAAGATTGAGTAGAACAACACAGTAGAAATCCAAGTAGTAGCGTGAAAATGAAGAAAAGATGACAATGAAAATTGCTTTCAAACATGAATCCCTTCTCTTCTGAGCTCTCTTGATACTTTAAGTGCAATTTATGTAACAGAGGTCACAAAACTGCTTTCTAGATAATTACAAGAAAACCCATAATCAAAAAGACAACAGGAATTGTGTTCATTTACATGTCCTCTCCTTTGTATTTCAGGAAATGTTTTTAGCTAAGAAGCATCCATCTATTAGTGCTTGGTGAACCTTTTCCTTAAATAAACAGACATATAAAGACAGATTGATGGAAACAAAACGTGTCAGGGCCTAACTACATACCTAACTACTGCAGCAAAATGCTGGCACAAGTGACTGAACATGAGAAAAACAGTAGAAATTTTCACAGAAAAAAGATTAGTTCCTTCATGTTGCTTCTAAGTTATGTATTTGCCTCATGAAATGGATTCTCAAGTGAATAAATCGACACTAGTTGAGTGCAACCAAATGCTCAGACTGTTTCAGGTATTGTTCCTACAGCACTAAAAACAATAACGGATACAGATTCCTCACTTCACACAGAAAGGATTCCTTACTGAAACATTACACTGACTTATGGTAAAAATCAGATTTTGACACTTCTGATTAGCAATATCTTGAAGGTAACAGGAGAATTACTAGTATTTCTTTGCAAAAAAATAGAACCTGATCCCATCTACTTTTTCCTTAAATTTGCTGGCTTTTGCCCAAATCAACTTTCACATAGATAGTCAGATATAAACAGCAATAATCTAAAAAACAGAGCAAGACTGTACTGATGATGTAACCCTAGTGTACCCAGACTTCTGCAACAGATGAACAAATGAGACAGGGCTACGGAAGAGACAGGACAAAACACTCAGTACAATAAATAGCTGGTTAAAGCTCTCTCAAGTCAGTACAAAATGCATTAAATTAATCCATTTATGGTGATTTCATCCTTCCCCAGTCAGGTCTGATACCAAAAACCCACGCAACATAGGATGCATTTATACTGAAGATTACTCACAGATTCTGCATAGATCTTAGTCCACTACCCAGTGTGTTATCACCTTTTCCGTGCCAGGACTAAGGACTGAAAAACAGCTATTCTAAAACTAAAGAAGGCAGATAAAGTTTTCTTCCCGTATTTCTCAGAGGCATAAGAATAGTAAGAATAGAAATAATTATCAAGAAAATTATGTCAATTTATGATTCTCAGTAAAGGACTAAGAAAGCTCATATTAAATACTTGATAACTTTTCCTTGTTTACATTGCTAAAAAAAGACATTACTTTAATAGGACATGCAATAACATGTACCTAAATAACAGTAATACTTCCAAAGAAAATTAGTGCTTGAGGAGGTATCTTTATGTGGAGCAGACATAGGGAGATTAGGAAAGAAGAGACATAGGCTGAATATGGATCAAAAAGTTCTTACATTTTTCCAACCAAGTGGTCCAAACATTACATTCTTTAAGATGTCATTGGGAAGACACACTTCTGTTAGACTGAACATTTTAGTAACTACTTACTTGAGATTATTTTATTATTATCTCCCAACATACACTCTTTGTATACTTTGTTTTGTGTATTACCTACAGTTTCACAAGCTCTTCTTCACAAAGCAGGATTAAGGGCAACCAAAAAACACCTACCTGCATGGGGGACACAGCAGCAGCTGGGGGAGTTTTCATGGGGCTTGGACTCAGAGGAGTGCGAGGAATTGCAGCGGCAGCAGGACTTGGAACTGGTAGAAAGACAAGGAGGAAGCCATCATAAGCAGTGCGTTGTTTTGCAGTGAAACAGAAGACTTCTGTACAACAAACTCTCTCCATGTATTCTACATCACTAGTTTTCCTAGAAAACAACTCCCACAGGTCCATTTAGTAACTAAATGCAGAGTCTGAGCATTTATAAGTGTGCCTACACATCCACCTCTCCGATTACATTCATCTTCTGTCTAGAAGATGTATCACCCACAGTAAAAACATTTTGAAGTTTACTGGGATTAGGCAGGGCTTAGGTGCAGGATATGATTATGTGAAAAAATGTAAATAATGTCATTACTGGTTCTCTGATCTCCAGACAGTTAGAGACACAGTAAAAGGCTACTGGGTGCGCAAGATGAGAAGAGCATCCTGTATCACCAGCCCCTTTCTTCCCAAATCCACAGGTACTTACAGACTACTGTTACTTTATAGAGGCACTACAGGTCTACTGTTGCCTAAGACAGTCCCTAAGATTTTGGGATTAAAAAAATACCATGTTTTAAAAAGCATATGATAGCACCCAAGGAAGTACCTGTAAACCTCCTTGTGTCCCATCTCCCAGGCCTGCAATGACATGACTTTAAATAAATTGCAGTCAAAAGACATGGGGAGGGAAATAATTCAGTTATATAAATAATTCATAGAAGCCATCATGTACAGTCAAAAATAAAACCTAAGTGTTTCCTATTTCAGTGTAATTACATGGATTCTTTATCCAGCTCCCCTTTAGCAGTAGCACCCTTTTTCACAAAGATAGGCTTCAAGTCCACCATCTCAACAGGGAGATCTTCTTTATAATAATTTCTTTTTCTAATAGGCAACACAGGTTGGACTTCATTTAACTTTCATTAGCTCCACATTCTTGAGCATTCTTGAGTTATCAGCAGAACTTGCCTCTAGCTATTGCATGGCTTCTAGAATGCTTAATTTGGCACACCAAGTTCAGCACCCTCATTGGAAGCCTGCGTATGATTTCTATCTATGTATTTCTAATACAAGGGAGCACTGAATCACTGTCTAGCATATGAATCACTGGCAGTGTGACAGGAAAGGGGGAAAAAGGCAAAATAAGATGTTTGCACTTAATCATAGTTAGAGACCTGTTGTGCAATCCAGTTCAAGTTGGTTTGTATCAGTCATCACTAATATCATAAAAAGTGCCATAAAGCAACTTACCTTTGAATTAGATAAACTAGCAGAGTATAAATGTCATCATATGCTAATTCCAAACTCTATACAGCTACTTTAGCAGGATAAAAGTAATTACCTTGGGAGGCACTGTCAAATGACTTGATGAGTGTTTTTACAGTAGGAGTTGGCTCTGAGGAAGTAGATGATCTGCGACTCAGCCCCATTCCCTGTCTCAGGGCTGCCAAATCTCTTTCCACAGCATTCATGTAATTGTACACTCGACCACGTTCTTCTTCTTGCCTGAAATCAATATGTAATCCACTTAAGTCATCTGATGACACAAAAAGTGTTAAAAATTGAAAGCAAAGCTGAAGCCAACCTCAAAATTTATGGTCTAATCAATTCATTATATTAACCTAGCTTTCCTTCCATTGTAATTTAGCAATAGATTACTAGCCTAAATTACGACTGTAAACTCTTACTATTTATCAGCAAGAGACTTGAAGCACCCATGAAAAATCTATCAAATCAATACTCAATTTAAGCTTAATTTCTGTGCATCCCTCAAATATACACATACACATGTATGTTGTTGTCTGAAAATTTGAGGACAAAGGACACGGCTATTTCATTTGAAAACAATCAGCTCAAAGAAGATTTTTCTCCCCTGCTTGCATAAACAGAAAACAGTATCATGGTGTTAAGAATATATTTTTCACATACCTCTTTAGGTAGAGTTTAAGTCACAGTTTCCAAACAACAAAAAAGAAAGGATTTTAGAGCAGAATATTTATGGTTACTATTGGACTCAGTGTCACTTACAGTAAAAGAATTGAGGGGAAAATCTATTTCCGACAATTAACTCATTAACTGTTGCCTTATTTTGACTTCAGACACTAGAGGATACTTTTGTCCAGCACAGTAGATATATACTGGTGATATTATTGCTGTAATCACTGGAAGTTAAACATCTACTCAGATCCTAGAGACAAGGCAGTCATGATTCAAATGTTGACGTGCAATATGTCCTTAATCTACGAAGACTTTCATTTTTCTGAAACATGTGGTTTGTTTCAGTTTGTATATAACTCAGTCACCTAGCTCTACTTACAATAGATTGCAATTTGAAATGTGTTTGTTAGTAAGTTTTAGACACAAGATATGTCTAATTACTCCCAGAAAAAAGTTATCAGTGGAAATTAAACAGTACAAGATATATGCAGAATTCAAGTTTTCTTCCAATGCAAAGAAAAGCAACTGTATTTTTAGCCACAGCAGAAGCCCTGGCAGTAAATAATATTTGTGATGGTACAGGAAAACTAACA
>JAWLRI010000709.1:2264860-2294012 GCA_034781795.1 Crypturellus tataupa | reverse complement strand
GAAAAGCAACTGTATTTTTAGCCACAGCAGAAGCCCTGGCAGTAAATAATATTTGTGATGGTACAGGAAAACTAACATTGTTCGTTTTTCATACCGAGACAAACTAAAGCATGTCCAGCTGTTATTTGGGAAAAATCCTCCCCTTCAACCTGCTCCGATAGAAGTGTCAAATTGATATAATTTGAGAGAGAGAGAGAGCGCGCGAGCAGACAGTACAAAGAAACAAACACATACATAGATATACACACTATTCTTGTATCTATTTTAAAAACAAGTTTACCTATTTC
Organism: Crypturellus tataupa; assembly: GCA_034781795.1. Classification (NCBI taxonomy): domain Eukaryota; kingdom Metazoa; phylum Chordata; class Aves; order Tinamiformes; family Tinamidae; genus Crypturellus; species Crypturellus tataupa. The sequence goes on along the minus strand of JAWLRI010000709.1, from coordinate 2,293,725 downwards.
TTTCCAGTTCACTCCTTAAAGCTTACATAAAACAGCTAGCTGCAATATGGATCGTCGCAGCGAGAGGATTTACGAACTTCCAGGGTCACAAAAATAGATAAAACACTTAATTTCCAAAATGGTACCCGCCCCCCAGAGCGGGGATGAAATCCCTGTTGGTTTTTGCATACTTGCGTGATTTTATTTCCTCCAACTCTTTCGTGAGCTTCTCATTTTTCTCCTGAGCTTCATGTAATCTACGCTTTAGGTCTCCTATCTCTTCCTGGGCCTCAGATTTTATATCATTTGCTATAACCACCGCAGTCTGTAGATCAGCTTGGAATTGACGCCATTCTGCTGACTCCTCCTACAAGCAAACAAAACTTTATATCGAAAGCAGCAGCAACAACTTAGAGGCTTAAAAAAAAATAGTTATGCCTATTATTCATGGTGTTCCTACACTGTTACAGGAAACAATTACAGGGGAGATAAAGTCACTCATCTCTGGCATTAAGCACAAGCTAAATTCCAAGCTATATTGAAAAAGCTTTGCTGGAAATAATTAGATCTTAACCTTCATTTCTAAAAATTCACAAAATGTTTATAGTGGAGGAAAAAACATGTATATGAAGCTATGCATCAGAGGACACCAGAGCAATCACTCCCAAACCCAATGCCATATTTCTGGGACTTGGAGAATCTTGCAAAAAATATTTAATCTCTGTAAAGATATTCCAACACGTCATCATTCTCTTAGAATAATTATTAGCTGTACCAACATTCAAAATTACCTTTATACAATTTCACATGAAGGTCCTAAGACATTCCAACATACTATGTATTGATACTTTGGCTTTCGGGTTTTAACCTACCCGGAGTCTCCTGTGAAGATTCTTTATTTCTCTTTCCATGTCATGCTTTTGGTCCTGAAGTTTTTTAACGGTATCTGTTAAAAAAAAAAATAAATAAACCCTCAAATTTCACACAAGTCGTCAGACATCTATTTACTTAAGAAACAGAAACAAAAAGAACAGGTAGGCATTTTAAAAAGTATACTCATAAAATATATTCTTTTTATAATCCAAAGCTACTGAGGCAAAAACTACCCAACCAAAAATGTCAATATATACATATTTCTATATGGAAGAGGGGAAAAACTGGCATAAGTGAACTCAGTTCTGATACAAATCCTGGCCTCTTCTCAATCCAAACACAATTTCAACTTGGCAAAGCAGCAAGAAAAAGCATAAAAACAGTTTAAACAAGTAACATGGAAACATCTTTAAAATGGTGTTTGGAGGGTTTTCCTCCTTAAATATAAACTGGACTTTTGACTCGTGCTCCGTCGTCACCAAGCTGCTGACAAAAAGTACTCACAGCCCTGCCTTCAACAGGGATAAAATTACACTCGTGCTCACGACCCTTTCGTTCTGGTGCACCACACTCCTGTTTGAAGCTGAAATAGGCTGTGGTTAACCTAAAGGCAAAAGCAGTCAATAAGATGATGCCGTGAAAGAGAAGGGGCCCCCCAGCAGCTCTACAAAGGGGTCACAGTGTGATTCCTCCCAGCCCCTAACCTGGCTGCCTGCCGGGGTTATTAGCTGGTACCTCACTGAGCACTCAGTGACAACACGATTGATTTCTCCATTCATAACTAAGCAACTCACGAAGAAGAATAAATTTCTAATTAGTGTATCACCCCTGATCCCTGGATCTTAGGGACATTTGATTTCTATAGCATTGTGTAGCTATGTCAAAACTGTAAGAACTATGCACCTGCTCCTAGGTATAGTCTATTGTGCTTAGTTTTCAGCTCAAGTTCATTATTTCAAGAATCGTGGGGAAAAGGTTTATATTAGTAATGCTTTTTTACAAGAAGATTGCAGCTACCTAAATACATTTAGGCTGTTAAAAAGCTTTGGCAAAAGTTTATGAAATTGTATAATAGATGTTTGAATATATCATTAAATACATACATACACTAGCATAAGCACATTGACAAAGTAAAGTTTTAGGGCTCTCATTTTGTAATAGGCAAGATGTTCCCGAGATTTTATTTAGGTATCAGGACTCAGAAAAAGTATCAAATCAAGATTCATTCACTGCCCTCCTGCTTATACCTTGGTCTCTGCAAGTAAGCTAAGAACTTCAATCCTCTTGTTCTTTTGTCAAAGGGCTTTTCCTTACGATATAAACAAGGCTATGGCAGGTCAAATGGAAAATACAGAGAGTTTCAGACCGTTTAAGTCAGATGCAAAGATGATGAATGATTTAAACTGCTATGTGCTGATGTGTACCTTTTCTTCTGCCTTGGTTACACTCATAAGCTTTTACCTGTTTCTGGTCCTCAGCTGTGGTATTCCTTGCAGAATTTCCATTTGAAGAAATTCAGGCTTTGTCTCAACAGCCTGGCTACTAAGACTTTTAATGCCACAGCTGGTTTCTTCACAAGAAGGATACAAACCTCAGTTGGCCTGCAAGCATGATAACCTTTCAGGCCTGGAAAAACTTGAAACACTACAGCTACACAGACACATCTACTTTTATCTCCCTCTTCCAAGACTGCACATTTTAAGGCACATCCAACTGATGTTTAAGCCTGGAAGATAAGCCTAACACTGCAGATTGCATGCTACCACGCTCAAGCAGAGCCATCCTCCACTTCTTAACTCATCTCAGCTTGGCTGCACACACAACTTGGTTGGACAAAGCACAATGGCAATGTTGGCTTTAAGTCTAAGGTATAAAGGTCACACTCTTTTTCTTTAAACCTCTGCAAAAAACCTCCACCATGGAACAGATAACACTGACAGCAGCTCAACACACCCAAAAGAGCTTCCAGTAGTAGCAGAAAACAAACTGTAGCAGATGACCATTTGAGCATTCTCTCTTTTAAAAACAGTTAAAAGGAGAATGTTGCTTTTAAAAATACCAGCTCCTTTTACAAGTCCAAACAAGCTATGGCTCATCTAAAAATAACCACAAACCAGAAACTCGAAATGCACCCAGATTCAAAGCTTATATAATGCCATTGTTCGGAGCTTTTGTGAGATATGAAATGCACCATTAACTTTTAGTATATTTATGCTTTGAAGTAAAACACAATGGTCTGAATACTCTGCAGTTACTATAAACAATACAGAGCATTTTACAGCCATTCTTGAAACGGGCTTCCCTCCACCCCCAATCTATACAGATGAAAAAAAAGAAAAGAGAAAAAAAAAAAAAAAAAAGGAAAAAACCTACCAACCAGTGAATTAAAATAACCTGAAATCTAAATTAAAACTAATCAGTGATTTAATCTCCTGCAGCCTGAACTCTGTTTCTTGCATTGTGCCTGCCTATTACAGCCTGAAAACTCGAGCAGATAAAGCATATATGCAGGCAGCTGCTCTCTACACACCTGAATTCTGGTATCCGTCCTTCCTCCTCCTCACACTCCTCTCTCAACACCCACCAGCCCATTTCACCTGCAGAGGCTGCTGCCTGCCCCAGCTTTTACTCTAGTTGGAAAGGTATCTGGTCTCCTGCTTTTAAGGATGTCAGACAACAAAGAAAGGTGGGGATGAACTGGACGGTGTCTATTGTTCAGGGGCAACTGAAGAGCAAGGGAACCACTTGGATGGATGAACTGGATAATCAAAGCTGGCAAGTGCACAAAGCAGCCAGCTGCCTGGGTTTCACTGCAAGATTCAATTACGTCTCTATTTCACAAAATAATATTAATCGAAATCACAGCTTGACCACTTCTTGCTTTTTGAAAGGTCACAAAATTAGTCACGAGAAACGCAGACTACAAGCTTTGACTGTGCAGGGGGGTATTTTAATAGGTATCACCTGAATTTCATAAGGCTTCCAGTCAATTCTATAACATCTTCTATTTAGAACTAGCAGATAGAATCAGTGCAAAATAAAGATCAGTATCAACATGCCTTTTCTTTTTTTTTTTGAAACAAATAGTGCATTGAAATTAAGATATTGCATTCAGACACCCATGGTCATTTTGTAACTCAAGCCACTGAAACCCCTAACAAACAACACTGAAGCAGCTCATCCTCACTCAGGGAAATCCAGAGAGAGCATTTTCAGTTTTTCTGCCAGTTTCATTGGTTCGTCTTGGTCTAGGATAGCATCTCTACGTATAGTAGAGGAAACTCTATCCTGGGATAACCACATGTGCATAAATAGAGCTGTGGCACTAACAGCTTCGTCCTTGCAGCTGTAGGAAGTAGCATTGGTCAAACACGCCAAGGCGCAGGCAGTTTCCTTAGCAATGCTGCTTTGGAGCTTATCACTGGCAGGCACTTGGTCTACTTGGTTGGTGTGTGTGTGTGTATATATATTTATATATATAAATATACGTGCGTATATATAGAATAGCAGAACATTTTGAGCACGCAGGGGCACCGAGCGGCGCAGCAGATGCGCCATCTAGCGCCCGGGGCCGTCCCCGCATGCCTCGGCGTCGGCACCCGGACGAAACATCCCACTCACTCCAACGTTTCCTGGCCTCCTTAGACATGATCCACCATACTTCAAAGTTGTTTTTACCCCCGTGAAAGACACGTTTCATCACAGACTCTAATGTGTCTTTCCATGGCTGGGAGAGCCCGAGGGACACGCACCCCAATGATCAGGGCAGCTGACCAAAAACTTGCGCTCATCAGCTCACCCAGGGAGCCTCTTTCTCCTACCTGTGAGGTCTCTTTTCTGCTACTTCTTCAGCCAATAACACTCCATCATTTTTCAGCCACGTTACCCATCGTCTTCATTCACTAGGAAGCTTTGCTGTTAGGCAAGTTCTCTTGCCAAAGGAAAAGTCAGGTTTTCTCATATTTTAAAATCTAAAGCAACAGTTCACTAAAGAACTGTTGCTCTTTTCTGGTGGATATTTCAGCTGAAGAAACACCATTCTAAGTAACATTTTAAGATACATAAACCTGCAATTAAATTCTCCATATTTAAGAGCTTGGACATAATATATTCACAGTGATGAAATGACTATTCCAGTCTGAAGCACATAAGAGACATTACTACTAAGATGCACTTTTCTGTGTCTAACAGAAGATATGGAAGACCCCAAGAACTCCATGTTCTACACTCTACCTCCAAGCTGCAGATTATTTCCAAGAAGGTGCTCTTGGGCCAGTACTACTGAAAAAGCTACCGGCTGTAAAGTAACTCCCACACAAGTTTTGGTTATGAATGCATAACAAAGATAGTTTCTTAAACCAGTCTTTCAGGAAGGAAAAAAAAAAAAAGGCAAAAAAAAGGAGCTATTTTTACAAGTTTGGACTATCCTACTCCTTAGCTGCCATTCTTCCTCGTGGCCACTAGATGCTACTCTCCTTCCGGCCTGTGCCAAAAATGCTCAGCTCCTCCTGAAGCGATCACATTAAGCCATCAGCAAGCAGAGATGATTTTTCCAAACTATTTCTCGAGTAGCAAAAGATGCCACAATTATACTCAAAAATCTCAGCCCAAGGTTGGAGTTGTTCCAACTAATTTTTTTTTTAAACCAATCTGAAATATCAGACATAGCTATTTTGTAAGACTGCAGAAACATTCTTACATTGTCTGTTTTTGGCTTGATATAGAAGAGTAGAGAAGAAATAAAGAGTAAAAACCTAGCCCAATTCTAGAAAAGCAACCTTTTTTTTAAGATAAGGAAGTATCGCTTAGGACGAAACAAGCTGACAGCCACATGTCTGAAGACACTGGGCTTAAATTAGTTGCCCTAAATTGCTTAAGACTTTACCTTTTTCTGATAACAGACCAATTTGAAATCTTTACAAGGAACATTGCCCTCATTGTTAAAACTAATCATAGTTAAGGGCAAAGTATGTTGTTTAGTCTTTGTATACCACAGAAGAATAGCAGGTAATTCAAATCCATAAAAAAATATTGTGCTCAAACAGCTCCACAGGTTAGGAAGTTCAGGCAGGAACAACTGAGCAGGTCTCAGAGATCAGAGGGGCAACTGAAGCTCAAACAAGGCAAATATGCAGAAAATAAGAATTTCATTACAAAGCCCAACCTTTTTTTCGACAGTGGCAAGAGTCAACAGATAAAGCTGTATTCTAACCTTCTTTAGGCTGCCAAATTCATTCTAAGGTGACAGACGGATAAAATAATATGATCAAATCTACACAGGAAGAAATACATAGTACATACATATTCACATGTCAACTATGACACCTGTGCATTTTAGGGCTTACATCCCTAAACTCACCTATTTTCATGAAAACCACCTTTCTTCAAGTTGAAAGAATCATCAGTTATTCAGATTCTCAAGGTACCTAATAACTTCTGATATTCGGGCACTTTAAAAAGATTATTCTCAAAAATTACATCAATCATCCAGGTTTAAAAATGCACAAGTCACACACTATTATTAAGTCTATAATTACATTTTCTTCCACTTTAAAAACAACTTGAAAACAGTATTATCAGATTTTATATTTATTCTTAATTCATGGGGTTTTGTTCCCACACCAACTAGACTGGAAAAGCAAAGACAAGTTGACCACTTTCCATAGTATAAGGGTTCTGCAAAGCCAGTCTAACTAGAATTCAGATAAATGAAAGACAAGTAAAAGTATTTTCACTATTTCAGCATTCTATTTTACCTATTTTAAAGCATCTTCTCCCTCACAAGAGAAGCTCCTAATACTTACTCTCCAAATCAGATATGATGAGATTGTCATGAAGTTTCACAGCACGATGCTGCTCTACTTCATCCTCCAGCTCAAAGATAGTTTCCTTCATGTCACTTCTCTCCGTCTCTTTTTCATCCAGCTCTGTCCGAAGTTTTTCCAGAGTCACATTGAGATCCTCAATTTGTTTCTTGGCTTCTTCTTGAAACACTCTGTATTCATCTTCAACCTGAAAAAGAAATACCGTATCATAACACTATTAGCTAAATTGATCGTATTTTAAAACACATTTTGGTTTCTTTTAGTTTCATAACTGTCATACTCAAAGTATATCTTCACAACCATAAATAAGTATGGGCCAAGAAGCTGAATATAAGCCTGTAAAAATGTATGGTTGCAGGGCAACTATTTTCCTGAGTCAAACATTTTTATCCCCAAGTTGCTTATATGAGCCTTCCCCAGCTACTCTGTAATACTAGCTAGTAGTAATCTTGCATCAGGCAAAGCAATACCACCATAGTACCAACATTGTGGTTGCAAGAGCAGCTGGTCCAATTTAATATCTAACTGCCACAGAAAATGGAAAATCTCTTTACTCTTTCTTTCTCTTGCCAAAAAAGTCTGCCTTCTCTCCTGTGCATCAATTTTAGTACTTGCTGGATCTGAGAGATGATTCATTTCCTTAAAGTAGAAAGCTTCTTATTTCTGTGTGATGTGTTAGTGAACTGAAGAAGTTCCCAGGGGAGCCTTACAAGCTATTGAACTGCCTCAATAAAAACAAGGAAAGGAAGAGGTAGCAGACTTCTCCCTTTTGGGAGCAATGAGACTGTTTTATCCTGCCACATGAAACTGCAACTTAAGTAACACCAAGCTGAGATCAGAGGCACAGTAACATTAACCCCCATGCCCAGTGGCAAAAATAGGGTGTCAGAAAAACAACAGAAATTAGGTCATGGCTTAGGGTGGGTCACCACAGTCAGGAACCAATTTTCATCAACACAATGCCCAGCTTTAAGTCATCCATTTCAATTAATTTATAACAGTAACAGTACTATCCAACATTAATTATTAAAATTACATATTTATTTTCAGATTAATGTTGATTCTAACTGGCCATTGACAAAAGATGCTGCTTTGCAACTAACATGCCATTCAGACATGAAATCTGACATAAACTTGAAAACATTCCTTCTACATCTCTAAAAGGTCCTACAAGTCAACAGTGGCGGGACAACACGCTCACACTGTGATTCCAGGTCCTTCCTCCACGACATCTCTCCTTCACCACTTTGGCACTAAACTCCCTGACACTCTTGCAGAAGGTACACAATTTAAGCATAAAACCCGTACAATATTTAACATACTGTAGAAGTTCATCTCTCAGCATAATTTGAATTTCAATAAGGGTATTTTTAAAAATAAACACTTACCTTGTGGTCTAATGTATCTATGCATTTTAAAAGAAGATGCACACAATTTTCGTAAGAAAAGACAAGAAAGCAATCCTAATATTACCACAATCTGATAAACCTAATCCTTTACTTCTAGAAGAACTGCAATGCCTGATAACAGCAGCCCTGGTTTACATACAATATTAATACACACTGGCTTGTTTTAAGCAATACCTTAGCAATGGCATCCTGCAATCGATTGGCATCATTGCGAGTGTGGGCCAGCTCTTCTTGTAGACTACTGGCCAGTGTTTCTGCTTTTTCTTTATCCAGTCTGACGCTCTCCAGCAAGTCCTGTATATCTGATTTATCTCCAGAATTGTGTATGGAATATAGCTCTGCCACTTTCTGCTTTTCATGTTCCAACTGAGCTTTCAGTCTGTTCATCTCAATTTGGTCACTGGCTACTGTGGCTTTGTACTCCTCCAGGGTAGATGCTATTGCTGTCTTGCTCTTCTGCTCTGATTCGATAATCCGTTCCATGTGATGATTTCGTTCTTTTAATGCCCCTATCATTTCTTGGGCCTCCTTGTTGTCTTGTTCTGCCATCTTCAAAGTGTTGCTCAAGTGCTGCTGGACACCTAGCAGCTGCTCTCGCTCAAACCGAGCGTTCTCCGCAAGGTCCATGTAGCGTTGCTCTAACTCCATGTAGCGACCACTTTTCATATCTTCATCAATTACATACGAGATATGGTGTTCATCTAAAAGGGACCGAAAATACTCGATCTGCCGGCTGAAATGCTCCAACTTGTCACTTTGCTGGCACAAAGATTCCATAAGGATTACTTTCTCCTCTCCAAGTCTTTCATTCTCGCTGTTCAGCTCTTGTGTTATTTGCTGTAAATCTGCAAGCTCTTGCAGCGTTGCCTGGAGTTCCTCCGCTGTACTGTGTTGGTTCTCTTCCATTTGATGTATCCGTTCGGTCAGACAAGCCACAGACACTTCACTCGCATTGCCGCTGCTTCCCTTCCTAGATCTTTCAATACTCGGTACACCTTCAGACTCCGAAGATGATGGAGCATCTAAGGCATCATCACTTGATGTCAGTGGCTGATAAACTTCACTGCACTCACTGTCTAAATTATCCATCGAGTTACTATGTTGATTGTCCATCAAAGTATTTTCATCTTGACTTAATAGGTCTTCCATTGATCCCGGCGCAGAACCTTCCACTGAAGAAGTCAGAGTACCGCCACCATCACTGTGGTTGCCAGTTGCAATCTCCGGGCTCAAGGACTGATAGCCAAAGAGCTTTTCAGAGTTGTCCAGCCTTTGCTCCAAAGAAAAGCCCAATGCATTTAGCCTGTCCTTCAGCATGCGATTCTCATTTTTCAACTGGTTGAGCTCTTCTCGGATGGCAGTGTTTTGCTCCTGTAACTGTAGCAATGTGGACTCAACATCAGTGGGCTGATGGGCAACAATGGCCTCCTTTTCTTCAGATTTTTCATCACCTTCGATTTGATCTTCATTAAGTCCCAGTTGAGCACGCATATCCCTTAGTTCATTCCTCAGATGCAGGATTTCCACGTCTTTCGTTTTTGCTAGAGTCAGAAGATCATTCACCTTTGCTTCCAAAGCCGCTTTGTCACTGATCTGATTGTCCGATTTGGACTTGCTCATTCGAATATCCGATTCCGGATTGGTACGGCTACGGGAACGTTTTGCCAGTACCATATCACTGGTCCCCTGTCCAGTCAAAGGCAGCTTTTTGCTCTGGCTCAAACGGGAACGGTCACGTATCCTCTCTCTGGAAGAGCTTGATTCTTTATTCCCAGATGAAGTGCTACGCTTAGTTGTGGAACTTGTACCTATACATTTTTCAAAGGTTAGGAACATTAGTTTAACAAAGTCGGTATCTGTAAAACAAGACTATATTTTCTATCCACTATATAATGACTGCTATTCCAAAACATGCTGGCAAATACACTCCATGAAATATATTCACGGTTAGTATTTAAATAACCTTGAGCTGTCAGAATGCTTATGAATAAGTGCAATTTTAATTGACACAGGTATGGCTTCACCAGCATTTTGAAAATTATTTAAAGTATAACCTGTACCATTTGAAACAGTTTCTTTTGTCTTAAACAGCTTCTGACATACAGCATTTCCCCCTTGCCACCCCAAAGTGCTAATCCTGCAATTCAAATTTATCTCTTTTCAGCAGATTTGAATAGAAACTTTTAAGTGATGAATTGTGTATTATGATTTCCCAAAATTAAAGTTTTAAATATTTTCATTGAATTTGAGAAAGATCAGAATGGATTACTGTTATTACTACCTTTTCCCAGACAATTTGTAACTTTGCTAGAGTACTGAATCTAAAAACCTATCAATAGAAAGCAAAAACTATTTCCATCTGTATGGGTAAAACACAAAATACCACTTTCCTGAGCAGTTTATGAAAGCTGTTTGCTTTGTTTTCGTAAAACACCACCTAACTTCTTGCTGTAGTACTTTTAATCACAGGTAATCACACTACTACAAAACAGGAAAAGGAGATCAGGGCTAAAGCACAGAAGGTGCTTAATTTCCGTGTGGCCTTACTGACCATTTCATTAGGCAGTCAGGACCCTTATTACACAACAGGAATATATGAAGCCACCCCACCACCCTCCTGTAGTGTCAATGCAATGCACTCTTTTACCTGCAACACTCTTTTGTTTATTTTCCAGACTGCTCATGGTGGTCCCCGAAGCTGAAGAGGCTGTTGATACACAAGTGCTCTTCTTTGCCTTAACACCGTTGGTCATTGTCACTCCACCGCCACCAGCCATCCCCGCTAAGAGGTCATCGTTACTCTTAGTCTGAAAGAGAGAAAAGCAACTTTAGGACAACTAACTGATTAAGTCTCTATAGGCAGCGTTTCTTATCTTAAAGATGCTGTCAGCTTAAGTTTGATATCTAGAAGGCAGTATAAGTATGAATGCTTTTCTTATAGTAAGTAAACCAGAAAATACAGGAAGTTTGTATCTTGTCCTTCAAAAGGAAGCAAAAATATCAGATGTTTTCCAGTGAGCAAATTGACAGTGAAGCAAACAAACAGTATCAACCAAAGATTAATATAATACAGTTTCTAGGTCAAAATACTAAACCCCAAATTGCTAGACACCAGCAGAGCATTCCCTAGGGATTGAGGTCCCACACTCACGACAAACCCTGGCCTTGTTTGCATGCTCTGTACTAAGCACCCTCAAAGATATTTCCATGATCCTCTCTGAAACTACTGTTAGTCGAAAAAGCTCTCTGGAATGCGACGAGATATAAACCACAGAAGTCAAGAAGCCTAGTTCCCAAATCAAGAATACGCTTTTCAGAGTAAGGCAAACTCTAAAATACTAAGTATTCGTTGGCAGATTTTAGAACTCTTCAAAATGCAGTTTGTCAAATGCATAAACAAAGAATGTTAAATATGCTTCCTGTTTATAAGGGGAGGAAAAAAAGCATCTGTATTAGCAGCATTCTTTGAGTTAGCTATATTTCTTAGCTGGTTACAACATCTGAAGTCTCACAGATCAACCCAGATAAGAGCGTACTTAGGACCTAAGCAGTTACTTTACATCATGACTTTCAGTTTCTGTAGGTTTATATCAACTTCTAGCTCCTCTTATATTTGTTTTAAAAACTGCTAGACTTTACAATTCTATTCATTAAAAATGAAGTCATACATGCTTAATGAAAAGAATATTTGCATCTCCATTCTCTAGAGTAACTTTTTGCAACTGAGTATTTCAGAAGTGCTAGGTTCACTTATCACAATATTGTAGAGCAAGCTCACAGCCACGGATGTGACTTGTGCCATTTACAAATGAGAGCAGCTGCAAAACAAGAGGGAGCTTGGAAAAACAACATGTTTGTTCTGCAAGCAGATGCTGAAAAAGCACATAACTGACAGATTAAAAAGAATTCTGGGAAGATAAAATCCTCTAGGACAAGAACATTTTATACTGAATCATGTAAGAAACGGCACAGCCTTCTAAAAAGGATTTTTAAAAGTTTGGAAGAACACATATCCCTCAAGTTGCAGTTTGAGGTGCATTTAAACTGGCTCTTGCTGTAGCTCCCCTACCCCTCTCTTCTGTGAGCGCTTTTATTCCCACGTTCTCTGTACATATTTTGCTGTGTAAACCGAAGCCTTTTCAAAGGGCGCCTTGCTCCCAGGAGCCAGATCCATTCCTTGATCTGCTGCATCACACAGCTGTGCAAAAGCAGCAGCAAGAGGAGGACACAAACCTTGGGGGCTGCAGAACCAATCCAGCACAGACTATGCCGAGAGAAAATCGGGCTTAGCTCAGGTTTATTACTGAACGAAAAGCCTAAATCTTCTGCTAACAGGTGCCATTTTCTTAATGCCTAATTGGACTTCACATGTAATGTTTAAGAATGGCAGGAAAGGGAACAACCTTGTGATGCAATTGCTCATATTGCCTAAAAATAACTGGTTACAAGAGCCCTGAACAAAAGTGCTCTCTGCCTCTGCTAAACAGGTGATAGTTCAACAACTGGGAGCTGTCAGCATTTTTACCTTGCTAAGGAGTGGGAAATTAGACTAAGCTCTGAGGCACTTGTAGCACCACTAGATGTTATCAAGCCAAATAGGTCAAATGTGACTCAGCTCAAATAAAAAAATTGCTGCATAAAATACACAGAGGCTGCCGTGAGTCATCCCAAAGCCCTGCTGAACAAAGGCAATTAAAGCCGCCGCTTTCTCTGACTTGCCCGTGAACTATTTCTAGCCTAGGTTGGACGGCAGTGCCTCCTCTGCAGCCAATTAGGAACCACTTTCTCAAAGCCGTGACACGAAAGCCCTGGCACCCGAAGCCGGTTAGCGAGGCTGCGCGCAGTCTGCAGACCAGAAGCTCTCTCGACGCTGCTTAGTGGCATCGATTCCTGACTCGAGGAACCACAGCATTTGTGTAACATCCATCTCTGCTGAAAGGAAAATCAGTGTCACGTGTTGGTTAAATGGTTTATTTGCAAGGAAATGCAGGTTTGTTTCAGTATGTGAAGAAAACAGCTTAGCCATTTGCTGCAAACAATGCAGCCCTCAACACCATTAAAAAACCTTCCATTAGTGAGTGAAAAGTTAGGAAATAATAGTAATTAAAATGCTCATCCAGAGCTATTTTGATTTTATATACAAAAAGACTGTTTTTAATTAAATAATTCATATTCTATTAAAATGCTATTTTCCATCTCCACATCTTTACTTCATCCAGTACAATGAAAGGCAAACAAGCACCTCTACTTCGTTTCATCTTAGTGTTTTCAACATGTAGAACCTACTCACTGCACCTCATTCCAATTCCGTTTTCAGCTTATAAATAAACAAATTCACATATGCGTATCTTTGAATATATTTGTATAATATATGTTAGGCATCTTTGTTTCTGTCTGGGATTTGCTTTGATGCTCACTGTTGCTATATTTGAATGCTGCAAACAGTCTTGTAATTAAGTTATTGACATTTTGCAAACACTACTGAAGCCCAGACCCAGGAATACTGAAAACACATTCTAATTTTCAGTACTCAAACTTGGGTGTCCTCATGCTGATTTTTCACAGACATTTTGCAATTCATTTGTATGAACTACAGTCTTCTAATTAACCTTGTGGGTGCTAGCATGATCAGAACTCATTAGATCAAAAAGCATGTGAAAAAAGCCACAGCCTTAAAAAACAAAACACACTTATTTGCAGAATATTTTCTGTTAAAGAAATAGTAAGGGCTGGCAGTTTATCTTTACAAAAATTCTGGGCAAACTGAAAGCCATAAAATTACAAAAAGAAGCAAACTACAAAATGTTAGTAACATATTCTCTAGTATCACATCCTGGAATAGCATTTAGTTGTATATAAGGGTGGGTGTCTCAGTTTCTGACTGTACTAATTGCTCGGATACTTAAAGATTTCACCTACAAGTGGGGAAGCCTCTGGAACAACGCAGTAAGAGAAGCCCAAAGCTGAGCACTGCTGCATGGCAATACCACTGAGGGGAGAGAAAAATGGCTTGTCTCTAACTTGTTCAAAACCAGAAAAACTCCTCTAAATAAATTAGCCATTTTCAGTAATGCAACATTATTACTGAACCATTTAACACTTGCTTAGTACTGTAGCTGCATATTGCAGCCGTCAACCTCTGCCTGCCATGCAATGTGCAACCCAAAATTCTCTCCGCTTCCTAAGTATTTTGGGGACCAAGTTAGCAAGTGGCTGCAATTTAACCTATTGCTATGCTCCTGGTCTTAATGGCAGTTATGATTCAAGAGTATTAAATGAATATATCAAAATACACACTAATCCAGTTAAGATGGGCTCGTACAAACCACAACTATGAGGAAAGCAATGTGCCAAACACTTCATGGATAAGATCAAAGAAAAATTTGAAATTTAAACATGAAAACTAGTTATTGATACTTCTCGCCAAACAGTAAACATATATGAAAGTTGCCAGTACCTATATACCCACAAAATACAAACAAGCAAGTTAGTTGTATAAGTATGGAACACTCAAAGAGTTGTCATTATTATTATGTTTCATTAAACATAGTTGGCACAACAGCAACTTCACAAGGAAAAGACTTCAAACTGTATGAATAAGTCTGACTATAACACAAAGCTGAGATAAGTCTTAGCCATTATGGGTGAAATTTTCATTGTCTCAAACGCATTTAATTCCCAAATCCTAATCTGACCCTTAAGCATAGCCAGAAGGGCTGCTAGTATTAAGGGTAAAACTATAAAAACAACTGTGTAAAATTTCTTTAGTGGTTAACACACTCCTCCATCTTACCAGGAGTTATGATACGAGAAAATTGGTAAGAAAACCACAAAGGACTTTGGTTTCCATATTCTTTGAGAAGTTTTTGGAAAGCCAAAGCCAGCAAAGTCAACACGCATCAAAAGATTATTTCAAGTTAAGAAGAATGTAGGACACAAACATTTGGGGCTTTGGCAGTCTAGCTGCCACCCTGCTTGCAAGTTCATGAGCAGAAGCACTATCTCCACAACAGAGAGGCAAGGAGAGAAAGGGAACACACCTTGTAGCTCTGGTAACTCCCATTACCTACTCTGCAGAAACCCAACAGTTGCCACGTCACTTATGTCTACACCATTATGTGCCAGTTATCTAAAAAGTCTATCTGGTTTCCTGGAGGTGACAGTGGCTCAGGTCCCAGTTGCAGCCAGAGCCACCATTTCAGTTCAACCCAGAAGCATTTGCTGCAGATAGCAGCTCTGCGACAGCACACCTTTATAGGCCTCATTTTTCTTGGTTATTTAAAACCATATGTTCCTAAATGTACTGCCCTACTTTGCTAATATTAAAAGAAAACCTCTACCTTTGAACTCAATTGAGAAGCAAGAATCGACTTGCAAAAACTCAGCTCAAGCAGAGCCAAAAGCAAAGGCCAAAACTGCTACAAGAAGAACACAGCTGCACTGACCCGACACAGATCCCCAATACCAAAAAGTTTCTCATGTTAGGTAACTCGTTAGTTCTTTTTTCAGGATCAGTACGTAGCTCTTATCAAATCCGATAGTCACCACAGCACCGCTTGAGCGTGCCACGACAGCACTAATAACACTCAGCAGAGCCCAACTTCCATCCTGCTCCTCCTGCACAACCATGAGGCTCTACGAGGTGCTTTGCTTTCCATCGCATTACACATTGGAACATGAAAAAATATAGCACGAATGCCATCACCCTGACCAGAGCTACAGAACTACCCAAATTCTCTTCAATTACCCATAACAAGCCTCCAGTTTAAGTGGCTTTAATGGTATCTTAACGTTCCAGTCTTTTTAATGCATCATCGCCAAAAATAAAAAATAATCAGAACATTCTATGAGTTACCTTCAAAAGGGAGGCCGATGTCCCAGTTTTTGAGAGTTTTGTTACTGCAGACACCGAGGAGCCGTTTTCTGGTTTGCTTTTTTCAGTTGTTTGAGTTTTATTTACTCCAGGCACTTTGGGCACTGAGCCAACACTCCTGCTTGCTTTCTTCATTCTGGGCTGTCTGTTTATGATGCATTTACAAACAAACCTACAAACAGAGAGATACTTTTAATATCGGCTACAAATGAAAAGTATATTTCTAATGTTCTATTTAAGAGCACATTCAGAATAGCACTGAGCATCGCAAATTAAAGCCAAACATATACATGCAACTGACCAACGTTTCTTCAAGGGAGGATTTTTTGATTTTTTTTTTTTTTTACATTAAGGAAGCAGTGATCCCTACAGATCAATTCCAAATTATAAAATGGATTTCTTTTTTCAGCCCTCTTTCCACATATATCTCTGAACTGAGGGTATTTTATAAGTGACCCATGTTACTCGGTTCCTTCTTTAGCAAAAGAAAGGCTAATTAAGGCTGTAATACTCTTTATTTCTCACTGTGGAAGGGGATATATTGTGGGAGTTTCCAATGAACTGACAGTTTATCAGCAACACTGGATCTCAGAAAAGACTGTTGCCAGCTTGGTAACGTGAGTAAAATACTGAGACAGAGATACAGCAACTGCAGAGAAAAAGATACTTTTAAAAATCCATATTCCCAGAAACCAGTTATTATTAAAAGTCACACTTACAAGTACATGGAATTTAACATATGTTGAAATCAAAATTTAATACTAAAGAAATTGTGTTTCTAGTGAAATGATTGTGTGTGTTATCTCTGAAAAGAAACCAAAGCAAATGAGTTTTCCCAATCTGCAATCAGGATTCTTCTGCACCTCCACTTGGCTTTCAAGTTTTCTCAAGCAGTGTACAATTATCAGTGCTGCTGATCCAACCACAGTAAAACAAAGTAAATCATGGAAAAGAAAGCTGCCTTTCCCAAAATTCCAAGCAGCTGCAGCAGCGACAAACACAGCAGTTATCACAAGAACTGCTAATTCTGCAAAACAGCCGAGGAAACGCCAAAATCGCTGACAGCCACAGCTTGGCACTCGGGCTGGCAGGAGGACAAGGTACATGAGAATCTTTCCCTCTTGTGAGGGGCAGATGGTTGGCAGCTGTTCACTCATCTCCTCTGAGTCAGAAGATATGGGATAGAAGATCAAGAGGAGGAGGGAAGTTCCACTCCCTCATTTTCAGTTTCATGGGTGCTGGATGGAAATAAGCAATCGGATTTATCTAAGTCCACGGTCCTGGGGCTGATAAGAGACATAAATTTTTTCTAGTAGTTTCCCTCTTGAAAGAAAATGAACATTTCATATGCACAAAAAGCAGACTGAGGCCTGAGCGCATGAGAAGTACTGCACAAAAATACAGCGATCATAACTATGAATCCATTTTGGCTAACTAAATTAAAACCATACCTTCTAACACATTGCTGTCTCCCCATCATCACCTCAACTGCACAGAGGTTCATTAATTTTAAGTCAGCAAAGCACAAAGCTTTGTATCTTCAGAGCAAGTACTCTTAGCAGCAGCAACAGAGTCTTATTTTAAGTCAAAGCAAATAGTTGTTTATAGGTGATTTGCTGTGTGCAAATAATTTTGTGCGGTAGGACAACCTACCCGATACCCAAACCAAACCAGTGCCAACCAAGTTGCCACATCTAAATTTCTTGTCTTTTTATGCTTATGCTATTGAACACTTATGTGATTTTGGTCTGACAATATCATAACTGGAACTTGAAAGGATCAAAGAGGATAAACATTAGTAACATTAGGCACCATTATTATGCACAGTATATGATTAGTCTTCTGCAGACTACATTAAACCAGTTGTCCACAGCATGCCTGAGAAATGTCCAGACAGTTCTCATTTATTCTCCCTACGTATCTCCTGTGCATCTGACTCCACACAGAAAAACTCTGCCAGAAACTTTGCAGATACTTGGGGGCCAGGGAGGAAAGAAGGGTAGGTACCACTGCCTCTCTTTTCCAAGAGAAAACAATCTCCAGTAGATCCTTTCTTATTAAATATGATTTGGTAATTACAGTACAAAAACAAAAGGGGGGGGGGAAAGGACATAAATGAGTCAAAAACCTTTAGGTGAAGTAATGGCAAAACATAATTACGCATTCTAGAGGCAGCTCACTAAGCTGCTCAAGCGTATTTACAGCCTGTTAATGCAAATTTCTCTTATCCCTCCTTCTTCAGAAAGGAAAGAAAAAGAGGTAGGGGTTTCAATGGTGAAAACCGAAGACATCAATATCGTTGACTTGTATGGGTGAAACAAAACAAACAGCACTTCATCCAGCTTCTCAGAGGCACTTCGCAGTAACACAGACAAAGGTGACCTTTAGGAATCCAAAGAAAACAAACGTGTTCTTTAGAAAGGCGTATCATTAAGGACCAATGATAAGTTAGGCTACCAAGATAGAGTGGCTGTTTCTATCGAACCCTAAATTAATTTAAAAGTAGAAATAAAGCACTCACTAGCTAAATCAACCTTGGTGAAGATTAAACACACACCGCTAAATTTATATTAATATTATAAATGTAAATATTGCATATATAACTTTATAGATTCCACCTTATACCTCTAGTTTTCCAGCCTCTAGGAAAAAATGAATTACTGACAACTCCCTTTCCCTTAACACACACTTCCTCCTTCCCTTCAAAACACAACAGTGAAGTAGAAGCTTTAACATTAACAAATTTAAATGAAAACTGTATCTGCAGGGCCTGGGATTTGCTGGGACCAAGGATTTCAGCTGCACAAGAGAATAGGGAGATGCTGCTGGGATCCATCACAACACACTGCTAAACCAGAGACTCTCATCAGTCAGCAAACAAAACATTACAGTAGAACATTTCGTTAACAGCAGCATTGCGGAGCTAATTACAGAATTAATCAGAATGAAAAAAAAAGGGTAAAAGAAGCTCAAAATATCAGCGACAGACTTCAGAATGACAAAACAACTAAAAAGGAACAATTAATTCTAACCTGTACCCTTCCCTGGAATTCTCTTTCGACAGAGCACGTAGTATAGGACACAAAGAAATACTTGTTCGTTGCTCTGCTGGAGGAAAGACATGAAGCCAGTCTTTATACTCCATACCAAAGGCAAACACAACTACATAAATAATAATTTAAAAATGTTTTGCCCAATAGCATTGCTCTGCCCTTTACTGTAAACTGAAATCCAGGCAGGCGAGACGAAATTCTTTCAGGGTTACTGTTCTACACTGCTAGGATTTTGGAAATCTGAAAATCAAAAATAGCAGGAAGGGCATTCTAATAACAAGCACAACCCAAGATTGCTTTGAACAAATATATTTGTTATTGTGACCATTCCAATCTCATCCATTATTTAATAAGCGTAGCTGCACTATTATTGATGTTCCAAAAGTAAGATTCAATCACGGCAGTTTAAAAAAAAAGTTTCCTTTACCTATAAGGCAAGAAAATGTCAATCAGCCAACAAGGTATCACCCTTTTGCCACAAGTTGGAAATACTAAACAACAAATATTAAACACTATTATGTATTAAAATTTGGTAACTATTAAAAAAGGTAGAATTATCTTATAATTATCTTTTAAGAGTTCCATAATACACAGAAGAGTGACTCCTCAAATTTGAGGATATCAAGTATTTTTTAAAGAGTCAAAGAACAAAACAACATGCAAAATACAGAGGAAAATAAGATTCTCCAGACTTAAGTGCAATGGACTCGGTATACTTTCACTCACTATTTGTACAAATGCTTTGGGTAAAAGTTGTCAGCCTAAATATATCTAAACCAAACAATTAAGGAATGACATTTTTAGGCCACTTGAAGTCCCAAAAGGCAGAAATGAGAGGAAAAGATTATGCAACATACCCTCCTCACCCTCCCCTGTAAAACACATTCAGATTTCCTCCAATTCTCTGCAGGGAAGACAACAGAACCACCAACGATTTGACAGCTGGAATACAAAATAAGCTACACACTAAGAGTGGACACTCAGTATTTACAGTGCTCATGGAGCCTGCAAGTTGCACAAGTCTAAAATGATGCCTCTTGCTCAATATTTCCAAAAACATAATCCATTTACCACCAGATTCCACAAGCCCAGAGCAAACGGTGCATGTTTTATTTATTACTTAAAATGGACTTGAGAAATTATTTTTAAAGAGATGAAAGTCTGCTGATGCTATAAAGTTATTTAAGGTACCAAGGATGACAGCAAACCCAGAAAACCCTTGGGAGACAGACTTGGCAGTAAAAATGGCACACAAAATTAAAGGTAGGTAAATGCAAAGCAATCTCTCTCGTGGGGAAAAATCTTCAGCTTCATATAGAAATGTGAATGGATCTGAACTGAGCGCTACTGCTCAACAAGACCTCAGGGTTTTGATGCACAGCTTCACAAAAGTATCAGCAGAGAGTTTGAAAAAAAGTCAAAAAAGCAAAGCAGTTTTAGGAATTATGACAAGAGAAGGGAGAAAAAGGTAAAACTTACGTAGGCCACTGAACAAATTTACTTTTGCCTGTCTGCTTGCACTTGAATTAGTGCATGCAGTTCTGGTACCCTAATCTCAAAAAAATGGATTTCTTATAGACCTCAAAAAAGGTTCCGCAAAGGGCTAAAGGACGATCAAAGAAATGTAACGGCTCCTGTAAGACATCACAAGAAGACGTGAGAAAGGCTCATGAAAAAGCTGCATTTTCCATTCAGTACAGAGTATATTTTATATTTCAGTGAAGTGTTGTGGGTGCAAGAAGCCTAGGTGAAAAGGGAGAGCGGACAGGCACCAGGATGAGCAATCCCTGAATGATTTTAAACCACTAAAGCAGAGAGGGCACAGAACAGCACCCTGCCGCAAACCCTGGAGGTTGGAAAAGCAGTCAGGGAAGATTTTCTCTAGAGATTCGTGCACAGCCAAGGCTGGGAACCGGTAAGATGGATCCTTGGTCTAATGAGTGCAGTTTTTGTTACATTCTTATGTTGAAAAGTCATGACAAAAACATAAAGGTGCCAATGATTTATTAGCCCTACAGCTTTGGAATAATTGCCATAGGTAGCTATTTATGAAGAAAAGGATTTTGCTTTTACTTTCTATCTTAAATTTAAAATTTTCCATTAGAATTGCAGAATTAAAAAAATAGGAATTCTACCTTCAAGTTATATTAGCCATACTCCTGATCTTTTTACACTTGGTTTTTCTACTTCTCTTTCAAAGAGAACAGAAGAAAGAACAGAACTTTATGGAAGAACTGGCCAGCGCACAATTTTCTCTACTCCTTGTTTGGAGAAAACTTTTAGAGTTTTAACTGCTGTGAACAGTGTTTAACTGTTGTAATACTTAACATTCCAGACAAGTGACAGGAGCATTTACAGAAGAACTCCTAAACTTATGAACTGCGCTCTAAAAACCTTTTCATAACAAGATTAAATAATGAAGTCTTGTTTTCCAAGCTCCTACTTCAAGCAACTGCTATTTTGAACCATTGCAGAGGAGAAAAAAAAGAAACACAGTAGTTCATCAGCAAAATCCAACTGCTTTCTTAGCATTTGGAATCTCTTCTGCAAGCTAGAAGAGCCCTGCTCAAAACTAAACCTCAGCACTAACTTATGCAGACTGCAAGTTCATGAGGCTTCCCTTACACACTGCAGTTTGGGTAACGGGACAAAACACCAGGCATATTTATAACACATTGGGACTGATTTTTAAAGTTTGCAATGGGCTAATTACCCCGCAGCAGGCCCTTAGTTACTCCAACTGCTTACAGTACAGCTTGGAATATCATCAGCTCGGAATAACCTCTTACGTAGGTTGTTCATTGATGTTAATAACACATGTGATTATAAACTATCCTTGTAACTTAACGCAGCCTGTGCAGCCCTTACAATGCAACCAGAGGGTAATCTCAACTGTCAGAATATGATAAAAGGAAATAGAGAGGAGGGAATATTATATGTGCAATATTAATATATGAAACATGGAAGGACACTAAAATTTGGGTTGGCCCTGCTGTCATATTGACACTTGCATTCAAAATGCAGCCATGCTCCAAAAGAGAAGGTAACACACCCACTTCCTGGTAATTAATTACACATCCACATCAGATTTTAAGAATTAAACAGATGTAACAAACAGCAACTTTTGTCTTAAAACCCTTAGATTAATTTTTCATTACAATGGAACCTACTTACTCTGACACAGTAGGTTTTCTGGGAAAAACAAAACAAAATTGATTTAAAACAATGTATTTCCTGGACAAATGACCAACCCTATGCTATAAAGAGCATTAACTGCATTAAAAAAATATGTAAAAAATAATATGAAGCTAGTCTACAAAACGGCACTTGGTCAGTCATGTTAATTGAAAGTGTTGTTATCTATAATTGTTACAAACATGCTCTAAAGTCAGTGGTACACATAGAGAAAGTCAGATACTTCCCTGTTACAAAGGCATAGCTATCAGTGTGTATAACTGGATGCGTACACAGTCCTTTACCAACAATCACAATCCCCAGCATACATAGAAATTCTCCTTCCACAGTAAAGGAAGTGCTTTTTCAAACAGCAATGTGCAATTTTAAGAGCAAGGAATTTGGTAGAATAGCACAACAAAAACTGCATGACAACAATTTTTTTTAAACGACTAATTTGGTAGCTAACATTTCATTACGATGTAGCTTGTCTCTAACACAGCTCTTTCCAAAAAAAGCGAGGGCCATGGTAAGTAGTGTTGATCTTTTCCTTTTTCTCCATTTAAAAATTCATCAGTTAAACTCTTGTATTAACAACTGCAGCAAAGTCTTTAGCAGCATTAAATCCACTGAGAGAAGAATGAAATGCAGTGCCCTAAGAAAAACCTGTAATAAGCTAAGTGACCGAGTTCTACCAAATTGTAAATTCATTCAAAATACCCTATCAGACCTTCAGATCATGCAAAAAAATACATGAGAAAGTCATATTATCTTAGGCAAAGAGCCCCAAATCCTGTTTCTAGTGTGCCTACAAGACAGGTCTGTTCTTACCATCTGATGACTAAGGCACCCTAAACATCAGGTCATTTTATTGGGTGGATTTTGGGAACAGGGAGACGGAGGGCACTTGCTCTGTCCACCTGGCTATCAACCCAGTCTGGCAACATTCCTGAAGACCTTGCACCAAAAAAAAAAAAAAAAAAAATAGAAGAGGACAAGCACGCAGAGATGCCCCCGCCCCCAGGTGCTTAGTGCCCTGGGATTCCCGGCTCCAGGATTGCAGGGGTATCAGCACAGCTCTGGGAACAGTGCAGATGGGAAGGGATGCTCCACCAGCCAGCCCTGCTACCAAGGACAGGCGAGGGAAGTGCCTTCCAGGGATTGCTTAAGCTACTCATGAAACTAATTTAATTGTAGGCTGCCACGAGAAGACACAGTCCCACCCTTTCCCCAGCCCTCTCCCTTATTTCAAGTCTAGACATCACAGCTCATTTTATAATGAGTTAGTTCTTCAGTGAGATTAGAATTGATCTAACGTACCTTATAATTGCTAGATATTATGGATGTAGCAGGACTGCAGGACAGGGAACAAGAAGGTTCATCCACTGCATGCTACCAGGGTAGTTTCAACTTGGTCTAAATTCAGTTTCATGTTACTGTTCAATATTCAGCAACAACCTGACTCAGGTAAATCTCTTACCTAGCTGCCCAACCACTTCTCCCAATCACAGTTTTATGGTATAAATCAGAGGAGGGAACTGGTGAACTGTTACTTTGAAGCCATAAATAAAAAAAGCTAAAAGAAAAAGGGGACACTGATCCTTGCAGAGGACCTCAAGGTTGGCCACTGGTTTGAATTTTGAGCTTTTTAGTTT
The DNA here is from genome assembly GCA_034781795.1 of Crypturellus tataupa. Classification (NCBI taxonomy): domain Eukaryota; kingdom Metazoa; phylum Chordata; class Aves; order Tinamiformes; family Tinamidae; genus Crypturellus; species Crypturellus tataupa. The sequence continues at coordinate 2,269,884 of JAWLRI010000709.1, read as the reverse complement.
CTGGTTTTTGTTTTTATCACAACCAGGCACATCACTAGTGCCCTCAGCACTATATGAAATCCTTCAGACCTGCCAGACAGAAGAGGCAGAGCTGCATGCAAATTTTTACTGAACAATCTAGTTATTACTGAGAGAGGAGTATTTACGTCCTCCAGAGTGGAACCCCAGGGTATGTAATTTGAGTCACATGAGAAGAGTGCTGGGGACACTGGGACAGAACAGAACTTTTAATGCCTTACCTGGATGCACAGATTAAAAAAAAAAACCCTACTATTCTTCTACATTCTTTTTCTAAGATTTCCAGAAAAGTGTTCTGTTTGCTATGACAGATTTTCTAACAAAACAAACAAACAAACAAAAACAATCAAAAAAAGTGATTCTAGATGGGAACAGTAGCTTCAGATTAGGAAAACACAAGATGATGTCATCATCTTGACCTGATGTGACAGAGTTGTGCCAATAACATCATGATACTCCAAGTACCTAATAGTTTTTATTGTAAAGCATTTTTTCCAACATACCTTTGAGAAGCTTCTATACTTCTAGTGTTTGTGGCAAGTATTTGATGCCTGGCTGAAGGAAAGGATACTGGCAAGGGAAGTCCCTCAGAATAGTTTTCACATTACTCATTTCAAGCGGTTAACAGAAATAATTTTAATTGTCCAAAGCTACAGGGGAAGAAGGTACAGTATTTCAAGTTCAAAAGAATACATTTCTAGCAGCAGTGAAACAGTGCAAGCCATTTGGGCTTCAGTAACTTCACTCGCCTTTTCGTAAGAATTAGTCTTATTTACATTACTGCATCTGTAAAATGATCACCACCAAAAACAACACTAAAGATTGAAGAATCCTTAAGAATCAAATAATCCACTTAAGTATACTTGAATTGGTGAAAGATGTTATCTACTATGAAACAGGGCTATATTACCATTATATCAGCATTCTGGTTTCTATTTCTAGATCTGACAGATTTTCTTCTATGGCTTCAAAACAACCAACTCTTTGTCTCTGAGCTTGGCTGTAGATCACAGTAACATCTACCATGGCATCAAAACCTTTGGAGAATATGACAAGGGCAAGGACAACTTGCCAGCGTCATAGGAATGCCCATATTCCCAGACTGAAGTCTTGTATAAATGTAGAAAGAAGGGCAGCAGCAGTTGTGAGAGGAAATTTATATATGTATATATATACATACACAACAGATGTTTTATCATACTTAATTTTTAATAAAAATTCTCAGTTACAGTCAAATTCAGCAACACGGCTTCCTCCCCTTCTGATATGCACCTGGCCTTTACAGATCATAAGAATTATTTGATGACAAGAACTTCCAACAGCTACGCTGATACAAAAAGGTCATCATTTGCAACATGGATGTGCAATTGTCCGTTTTATACAGGTGAATTAAGATAAAAAGTAGTCTTGGCCAATTCTGTCATTACTGGAACAGAAGGGTATTTTTGGTCTTAGGAAAAAAAAAAATCAAGGAAGCAAAGTTAGTCAGACAAATCTGTAACAGGAATCACGTCTATGGAAAAGTTAACTTATTTTCAGAAAAGCCCATACTCCTTCAGGGACTTCACACAAAAGATACTTGTCAGCCATTTGCTTTGCTGGTCGTAATGCCAGCTACTTTTCAGGGAAAAGCAAACTGAAAGGGAGCAGATCGCTGTTTGCAAGAAAGAAAGAAAGAGAAAAATTCTGAACTGTGTAACAGATGTTACTTTAAATGCATACCTATTATCAAACCTCAGCATCACTTAGTCTCCTAAACAGAAGAAATATTAAGCTCAGTACAACTTGGCAACTCAATAAACAGTTAAGGGAAGAAAAAAAAATAAAAAAGAGGTTATGCATAACTGAGAAAGTCAAACTCTAACGGATCATTTCTATGAGCTTGTCCGCGTCAGTTAAGACTTGTCAATATGAAGACTGCCAACATTTTAGCAATGAACAGTAAAATATGCTGAAGGATTCTCTCCAGCACCAAGAAAGTTCTGTACTAGAACTTTCAAGAAGGCTCCATCTGCCAAAACCAATATGTCTGCTTTTAATTAAGAATGTATATAGGAATGTATTGAGAAGAATATAGAAAGTTTCAAGGAGTGCTAAGAATTTCAGGCGCTTGGTCAAGCTTTCCACTCCCATCCCCAAATGCATATCCCTCTGGAAATCACCAATATTCACTGCAACATAAATATATATCAAACATTAGCTAAATGAGAGGGGAAAAAAAAAGCCACACAAAAAAAGCATTTTAGCACCAATACTTCTAGGTTGATGCCAAATACATTACTCGAGTGTTTTAGTATTAAAAAGAATAAAAGTGATATTAATTTAAGTACTAGACACTAAATGCTACAGTTTACTTTCCCGAATCAAGTATACATATATCAGTTAGTTGCAAGCTATCATTAGTTCAGCTTTATTTGGGCCAAGAGCACTGAAAAATAACACCAATTCAGGATACTGTAAATCTTTTTTTTGATAAGCATCAAACCAACTGTTGAAGTGTGTAGAAATGATTGTTTTCTACCTTGATATTCCCCTAATTGGCTTTAAAATTCTTTAATATGCAAGACAGCTATTATACTGCATCCTCCCTCTTTCCCAAGGAAAAACATGCATCTATGTGTGAAAGCAATATGTGTGAAACAAATGATTTATATGTAAGAGAGATCCTATGGGGACTTGCAAGCTGCCTTAAACTGTGTGTGCTCCAAATGGTGGCTTCTCAGATCATTTTAGCTAAAATAAGTTCAACAGAAACAAATAATATGTTCCTTGTGACTAATCATTTAAGGCTATGATTAAGCATATAACTCAGCATACAACAACCACTTTTTCTTTTTTTTTTTTTTTAGTAAATACCACTAAAAATACAACTAAATGGGATGATTTTAAAGCCAGGAAGTACAAGCATAACATTTCTTACACTGTTTTTCCCCACTGAGCAATGGAGATTTGTTCACATTAGTAGTATCACATATTTCTGGAACTGGATACTGGCTAGCAATACCAGCTTCAATTTTCAAGATCAAGGCAGGGAAAAGAGCACTCAAGTGAAAGATACCTTAAGAAATTTCAAACTTACGCCTCCACCTTCTGAAAATATTTTCCTCTTTTGTACTAAGGCCAAAATGGCACAAAATCCTGTTTTCTATTTTTATTTTATACCTAAAATGAAATGTTAGCTGTACATCACCTACTCCACTATTCAGAGGAACAGAATCTTGGCAGAATAAAAATAGCTATACCAACATGCAGTTAAGCCATAAACTTATAAAATTCACTGGCTCTATCAGCATTTATCAACGTCCAAGGCCAGAGGCAAGCTCGCATTGCAGGACTTTCACCACAGAGCTCAGGTTTCTTGTCCCTCTCCCCATTCTCAGGGGAGAGGGGACAAGTTCCACGTGTCTTTACAAGAAGCTCTGGATTAGGCCACACTGAATGATGTCCAGCTACAGTTTAGGGTAGCTCTATGTGGCCCCAGCTGAGCTGACAAATTACCAGGGTAGCAACTACACACCAGAGCCCAGGCTGAGGCCCAAGTTCTCCTGCATTCAGAAGTCTTCACTAAAGGAACCTGCATTTAACCCTCTCCAAGAGTCTGCAGCAAAAGACGCCCTTGTAGCATGCCTGGACACTCACATATTTTGTGTGGTCACAGAAAATGGGGGGGAAGAAAGCGGAGAAAAAAAATCAGAGCTGGTAATTTACGAGTTATGAGGAAAAGTGCAATCCAGGAAAAAAGTATCCAGAAGGTCCAGGGATAAAGGTTCGTCCATTGCAATGTTGGAAGAACGAGATACAGGAGTGAGCACTGCGCACTGAGGGTGCGTTACCACCATGAAATTTTAATAAGATAACACTTTCTTCTTCTCCAAAAGAAAGAGAGAAGACAGATCTTTATCGGGGCTCACCAAAGCTCACGTCAGCAAATTGCTCTTTGTCTTGAGCTGATAAAACACTTGGGAAATGCGAGCTGCTGGATTTATCTAGATAACATTTTAAAGAAATGGTACAGTAAAGCAGAAAGCTTTGAGATGTTTTGTTTCCCGAAATCTTATATTTAATTCTGGGGCGGTAAAAATAGATAAATAGAAAAACAGACGCAGGTTTTGGGTCATATGAAAAGATCTGAATAATGTTGTTGTTCTCTTCACTGAATCAGCCTAGAATCTGATTTATCCATTAACTAAAAATCAGGTGGCAACATCACAAGGCCAAAAGAATATTCTTGTTTCAGTTTCTCAGTGTTAATCTTAGGCCCTTTGAAACGACCCATCCTTTTTGGTTTTGCTAACTAATACCTAGTTACAACCAACTGGGATGAAACAGGAGAGAACTCTACTTCAAGCTACTGCAGGACCACATTATGACCCACACACCACTACAAACAGACAGAAACTCTGTTCACACCTCAGCAGCCAAAGCCTTTTTTGGGGTAAGAGAGGAGTTTGCACATGAGACCCTCCGACAGAGCCCGTGTTTCCTGGCTGCCCCCAACAGAACCACCACAACGTGGCTTTGCTGCCGCATTTTGGGGCTCCTGGCACTGTTTGTGCCTTGGGGATTGAGAAACGCACAGTTTTTGCCACGCAAAAGCCAAGAGCCGCAGCGTCCTGCGAGGGCAGGGAACACCGAGCTCTGGGGCGCCGCATCACTGAGGCAGCTCCGCGGCTCGTGTCGCACCCCGCGAGGACTCTGCCCTTCCAGGTGGCACTGGGACGGCGACACCGGGACGCCGGGCAGGGCAGGCAGGGCACAGGGCGACGCCGCGGAGGCTCCTCAAAGCGGAGGGGCTCGGGGGGCCGCTCTCCGCGCGCGAGGCCCGCGGGGGTCCCTCTCAGAGCAGCCCCGAGCTGCGAGGCCAAGGCGGGAGGCTCCGCTCGCACCGGCCGGGGACACAGACGGGGCCGAAGCGCGGACATCCCCTCCCGCAGCGGGAACGCGAAATGGCCCCGCGGGGCAGGGCGGGCGGGACCCGGCCGCCGCCGCGGGGCCCGTCCTGGCTC
>JAWLRI010000709.1:2223245-2264270 GCA_034781795.1 Crypturellus tataupa | reverse complement strand
GCGGCGGGAACCGGCCCGGACCGGTTCGGGCTGCGCTGGGGCGCCCGTCGGGTAAGGAAACCAGAATCTAGGTTTTAAACCTAAAAACAAAAATATCTTGAGGGGGAACACACAAATCTATGGAAAAACCTAAGGGGGAGCGTGCCTTTGTGATGGCCTCGGTGCAGGTGGAGCCCAGGTGGGAGGGCTGTCCTGTCATGAGAGACTTCACAAAACCCTGTGGAAGCCGAGTGCCTCCTCACCCGTTGGACACATCCTTGAAGTTCCCCCATGGGGATTCCTGCACGCTCCCACATGCGGGTCGAAGGCTCCGTGTCTCCCATCCTCCCAGCAGGAATGGGGCTGTTGTGCGAGACGCCGCACTCGGGCGCGGGGTTGCGCCACGGCCTCCCCCAAGGTGCATTCCTCGAATTCGCGGAGCTGCAGATCGGCGGCGACAAGCGCAATTCACAGTCACCTTTTGTTATCTTGGATGAAGTTCAACTTTTAATACTGTAAATCAAAGTAAGTGGCATCTAGATTTCATCAGAGTTCACTTCAAAATTGACTTTTTTTTTTTTAGATGTTACAACACAGTTTTATTTCACTGTGGGAAAAAGTCCTACTTGAGTATTTTAAGAAGTTGATCTTTTTATTTAGCTGACCTTTTCACTCTGTTTCTTGGCCTGCTTATTAGTCTTAGCTGGTGGGGTTCTCTTTAAAGACAGTTGCATAGACACAATATATATTTTTTTGACATGGAAAAACTATCCTTAAGAAGTATTTCCCAGTTTTGATGAGTGTCATTATGACCAGTGTAATTCCACCAGGTTTTCAGATCTAGGAAATGGGAAAGAAAATGTTCTATGTAATAGACTACAGTATAGTCAATGTTTCCACGTTTGGATTGAATTGCAGGAGTTATTTCTCAGTAAAACGATGGCATTTTAAGAACAGTGAGCAGCATCACTTGTGCTTTAGAGATGAATAGAGCCTGCATTAGTGGGTATTCCTCACAAAGGGCTTCTGCTTCCCATTTTGCAGCTCCACAAATTAATGCTCAAGCTGCAGCCGAGTGCAATGACTTGTACCCTAGGTCCCTAGGTCACTCAAAGGACTTTGGGCGAAACCAGCGCCCTGTTTCAGTATTGCACCCCAAAGCGCGTGCACGGCAGGCCCCACGGTGCCAGGAGCTCTCCGTGTGCGTGGGGATGGCTGTGCAGAGGATTACACTGCCCGAGAGGATTAGGGCTTGAGCAGACAAGCAGCAGGCAGCAGCAGGAAGGGCTGAGCCCGTCCAGGCGGCGGCTCCTGCAGGGCAGCCTGGGCAGCAGAGCTTATCAGAGGGAAGAAACAGCTGCTTGGGAGGGAGCTGCACGGTAGTTTGCATGACACATCCTTGGGTAAGCACTTAGACAACCCTCCGCACCCTGCGCCAGCCTTCAGTTTTGTTTTCCTTTTCTCGTCACACAGAAGTAATGATCCAGAAGCACGTACCAGTTGGATTTGCACAAGCTGGCGCTCTGGTTCAGCTCGAGGTGATGGCACTGTGAGTAGCCCAGGGCTTTCCAGTGGGGAGAAGGGACTGAGAAGCGCTTCTGTAGTCAATGCAGAGCTTGGCAAGGTCGCCCTGGCAGGAGCAGCACCTGGAAGGGGATTAAACCTCCCACGCTCACTTGGCTATGTCCTAAAACCATTAATTACAAGGGTGTACTTTCAGATTGAGAGGGCCATTTTGCATAGGAATTACACATTCGAACTATTCTAAACTACTCTCTATTACCCAGAGATACACCATTTGTAGAAAGAAGTATAAATAATAAGTGTGCCTCTCCTTTTTTCACAATTTAGGGATATTCCTACAAAAAGATTAGTACAGATCTAAAAATGGGCCATTTGGTCCAAGTACTACTGTCCCTTCCATGTAAACCACTTTTATACTACAGTTGCTTTAGTTTAATCTGGCACTAACCTTGTACTAAGTTGTAAATGTTATTTAATTAATATAGTTTCTACCTTACAAAACATGCAAAAGCATTTTTTTCTTGAAATGGAATAAGTGTTAAATTCTGCACCTTTAGCAAGCTCAGTCAAGTGCAATTCACACATTAGAGTTTACTGTAGGCTCAGCTTTAATTAAATAAGACAAAAACCTGACAAACAGATACAGGAGATTTTATTTAACATAGTGTACAAAGAAAGGCTACAAATGCCTTGGACTTTTTTTTTCCTCCCCAATAGAGTTTTGGATTTTCTTTTCATAGTTTATCTCAAAAAAAAATTAAAAAAAAAACATTTCCTTGCCAATTTTCCTTTTTTATTTCTTCCCTTTCTTTAGGCCTAAACCTGAGAGATGTCTAGCAGTACAGTTTCAATATCTTTCAGTATTAAACTATTAGAAGTAGGTTTTCTTTTCCAAAATGAGAGCACTGAGATAATGAAGCACTAACAGCAGTATAAAATGTCAAAAACAGGTTCCCTAACATGGTGTTAAAATAATACCAACAATACTAACTCTGATGAAACTCCAAATTATCCAAACAATAAAAGGTTGTTTTTCTTCTATACTTGATATTTTAGCATTAATTATATAATTTAATTGTATTTATATTTAAATAAATAGTCTTCTTATCTCCCTTCCTTGGAATTCTTCATGGATTATAAACAGTTGCAACACTAGAGATAAGAACAAACCACACAACTTGCATGGCAAGAGAAGGCTTAGGGTTTTTTGGGGAGGTTGCTAGACATACACAGATAGGACAACATTTCAGAGCATCCTGCTGTGCAATCATATTTAAATTCACTGTGATGCTCCCAGTTACCCAGCACTATGATCCATTATCCTATTTTTGCTGCCTTGATAGTTTGTCATCACTTCCAATACTGATAGCCCAGCTCCTGAAACATCTGTCCCTACACAGGCAAGTTCTATCCTGGATTCCAGATAGATTGCCACTACTGAGCAAATTTCACCTTTTTTATATGTTAGGAAGAAGCCCGGTATGAGATTTCTCCTGGGCTGTGAGATATAAGCTATAAAGAAGGGATCAGCATGTGAATGCATTAGGAGAGGCTGTTCATAATTAATGTCCTTCTGCTGTGGCAGCTTTAGTATTATGACCTACATTTTAAATAATTTTCAGATATGGATCAATTTTCAGTTGACAATTTGTGTAATCTCTAGAGTTACTGTAGCCCCAGTTGCTCTATAAATGGGACTAAAATGCAGAAAACTTGAGCTATTCTATGCAGATTAGCATTTGTAGATTAGCAGAGCAAGCTGGACGAGTCTCTTCCCAGCAGTGCCCTCTGGCCTCTCTCAAACTGCCCCAGGGGAGACGTGCTTGTCTAAGAACCGAGGCCATCTGCTCATTTGCAGGCTCTGCTCGTCGTGGTCCCTGGTTTCGGTAGCTGTGGAAAGCAGCTGTATTGTCTCTCCAGGCAGACACTGTGTTGTACACAACATGCTCTTCTATACGTCCACTGGGATATAAAATAGCCTTGCAGTATAAATCATTCTGCAGAGGAGGGAAATGGTTAATCGGTGGAATCTCTTGGATTCACCGAACATCTTGCCACTGGGCAAAGAGGCTACAACAGTTAAACTAACAAAAGCCAGAATGGGAAGTCCAAAAAAGTCTTCTATTCTGGTGAACCCTTTTTTGACAAAAGTATTTGAACATGACTGCAATTAAGACAAAAGCAGTAGAGCAAACATTTCTGTTAGGCTTCGGCACTCTGCAGTCATATTCATCTCCAAATAGGCCTAAATCCATGTAAAGAATAGAATCTTATGTATCTCACAAAACAGTCATACAAGCCCAGGGTAGGTCTATTTTGCACCAAAAGGCTGAAAATTTTCTTATCTCCAGGAGCAGCTCTGCAATAAACCCCAGTGGGGCAGTCTATACAGTAGGGAAGCACACAAAGTGGTTTCTGGTGGAAAAGGAGGGGTCTTTCTTTCTGAGGGGTCACACAGGACAGTAGGAAATTATGACATGGAAAATTCAGACAGATCACCTGTCCTGTCTATATTTATACAATAGTCACCTACAATTCTGCCATACAATGGTAATACAAAGGGAATTAACAATTGAGGCAAACTAAATCATTAATACACTCTCTGACTTTGGCAATTAAATTTACACACTTGTTTGACCTGTAAGACCGGACTCTAGTGACATATCTGTGGAAGGAGGTGAATCATGACATCCGTACTCAGGTGGTCTTTGGTCCTAGTATCTCAGTTGTTTCATCATCGTAACCTGTTGGGATATATTGTCCTCATAGCCCAGAAGTTGCCTCTTTCAGTATGAACTAAAACCAACCCTTCTGATTCTGTTAGGTTTTCCCTTTTTTGTGGTGTTGATACAGCTGCTCTACTATATAGATTTCCTACTGCTCCTCCCTAGCTAGCAACTGAAAAAATACAAACGACAAGTGCTAAGTCTTGTTTTCTAATGACTGGACTGTAAACTGAGTAGCAAAAAAGAGGAATTACAGCACATCAGAACTGGGAGGCTTCGATAGCTGAATTCCTGAAGTTCCTATATTAACGGTTATTTACTGGTGATACATACTTAGCTCAATTATCCAGAGCATAAGCCACCTTCTGGGACTTGAGAGAACCCTTGGAAGTCCAGACCATGTGAGGTGAATTATGATCTGAACTATTCTTTTTTTCCATTTGTGTTATTTTTTTCTTCCCTAAAATCTTTCTAAGGAATCGTTATTAAATGTAAGTGCTTCCTTTAGCATTTCCATTGATTTTAAGGGCAATCAATATACTTAGTTGAATAAATTTGGTAGACTCAATCTGAACATTTAATTCATTCTAGCTTAGAATGGAGAATTCCTAATGCTAAGGTTCCAGTATCTCAGTTCTACCTACCCTATGTGAAAGGAAGTGTATCACTTATTTTTCAGACAACAGTGCTATGAGAATGTTAAATTTTACAAAGAAGATAACTAGACTATAAATTAAACAGGGTATAAAAATAACCCACTTACCCACATGAAGAGTTTACTAAGAGTAATTTGATGTTATCTAAGAAACTGCTCTTTTTAATATTATTTTTCTTCAAAGAACAGAATCATATGCCTAAAACTTAGAAAAGAGGTCTTCTATTACAAGTCCCTGACTTCTAGAATTAAAAAAATGAGAAAGGGTAGAGGATTTTGTTAAAATATTTCCAATTTCTTACTAAGTTTTTTCACAGTAAGAACACCATATCTCGTAATGGTACCTTAGCAGATGAGTAGGCAGTGAAACAAAGCAAGGATTAACCAGTGAGGAACCAGAGAGAGATGGTTTTTCTCCATCAAATTTTAAGCATCATTAAAAGCCACGCTGGTCAATTTACATTTTATACATACTTCAAAGAATGGCACAGCAAGAGAAGTGATCACGTTGTGATGCCTTCCAGTGTTACAGAGGTGATGAACAGATTTGGAGTTCCATTTATGTTTTACAGAACAGTACACTTGTTTAAATAAAGTCACAGAAAATTAACACAAACAACTGTAAAACAGATTTTTGAAACAGGTAAAATGAATAAACCGTAAAATACTGCATCTCCCATAAACATCTTCTACAGTTCCACCACCTAGTGGCCAACAAAAAAGTTGCAATTTTGCTTCATACGGTGCATCCTGATTGCCTGGAACTTAGCTTAGCAACTGAAGGCCAGAATTGAGGCAGGCAGGGGGCATCAGCAGTTATCATAGTCAATGCACTGCTGGATTTTGCCCTTAGCCGATACATTACAAAATAGCAGCATATTAAATAGAGCCTGAATTAGCTTAGCTACTACCTCAACTTCTACTGTTGTGCAAGAATAAACACCAGCAGCATTTTAATGGATGTTTCAATTTGGTTTCAGACACTCCCTTCCCATACAAAGCACAAACAAACACAAAGCTGAAACTGATCCAGGAGCCATTTTTCTTGTCCATCTTTGAAAAAAAAATGTCCCAAAGTTTGCTTTATCTAATATTTACTGATTTCAAAAGGTATCAGTGTTTAAAAAAATCCATGAGATTTTTAAAATAGTCCCTAAATTGCCAGAAAACGGATACTTACTGCTCTCCTTAAGCTGGAGATAACAGACTATCCTGTAATCACCTGAAAAAGTCACATTAAATTTTTTTGTATTTCAGATTTCTGCAGCTGAAAGCTACATTTTTAGAAAGATTTCTCTAATATATTGGAAACTAAAGAGTATAAACTCCCAATGCACATCACAGTTTATTTTAAATGGCATTTTTTATTAGTTTGCTCTTACGTTGCCTTTATTGTACCTTTTGGAAGAGTTAAGTTTTCTCACACAACTGACGGGAATATTAAGAGTACAAATCAGAAGGCCTTCTCTAAAGCCAAGTTTTGCAAGTCCCTTTGTTTAAATATGATAAGGCTTATTAAAACAAAGTAAAAATATATATAAAAAAAAAGACACAACAACCCTGGGCAAAGAATATACAAGTCTTTTGGAAATTCTTAATTTCTGAAAATACAAGTCCATTTGAAAAACTTAATTGAAAAGCTAAATGAAATCCAATAAATCAGTTCTCATTCAAATCATTCCATGATCTCATCATCAGCAGTAAGATGTGCTATTTTTTTCCAGCCCAAAATTACCAGCTTTGGGGAAAACATATTCATACTTAACAGAAATAATTAATGGGTTACGTTAAATTAACTTTTCTTTCCCTGATCCACATGCCTGCATGTTAGATAACATTACATTAGAACTGAGCATTATAATGAAAAACTAAAAGCAAAAACCTGTAACAGTAACCAAAGCAAAAGCATTTTTTCATGGTTACATAATATAGATCAGTAATTTAATATTAAAATTAACTTCCTATATAAATAAAAGTAAAAAAGTTGGGCAAAAGGAAATTGGCACAGTCATTAAGGTATTGCTTTCCAGTTACAACACTGCAAAGAGCAGCCACAGATTCTAAACACCAGCAGAAGGAGGTTACCACCTCAGTACATGGTGGAGTTTGTTTTTTCCCTTTTAAACAAAGTCACCAGCAGTGCTACTGCCTCAAATACATCAGACAATGACTTGGAGTGGGTAGGCAGGAAGTGCGAGCAAAAGAACTGTTACAGAACTGCTACTTAAAATGAGAAAAACACATAAAAACAAAACCATAGAGTTTGGTTTACTGGTCTGTGTGACTTTTCTTGAGTCAACATTTTTCAGGATTGTGACTATTTTTTACCTCCAAAAAGGCAAAAAAAAAAAATCAAGCCAAGTTTCTTTGCCTTTGTTCCCTCCCACCCCACAACAAGCACCTCCTAATATAAACATTTTTTTTTCTGTTTTATGGATTCAAAAGCTGGAATGTAGTGGAAATACATATAAGAGAGAAGGAATTTCTAGTTGTACATTACATTACAAAGAAGTTTTCTCCCAGACCTAAGGAGGGAAGGATACTAAGCAATATTAAATTCCTATAAGAATCCTTACAAAGCATGCAAAATGTTGATATACTCACAAAGTTGAAATTTATATTTGTTTCTTTTTGAATTTGCATCTTCACAGTACAATAATTTCTAATATAATGCAGCAGTCAGAATTCCATTGATTACAAAATAATTTCCTTTATTTTTTTTCTGTTTGTTTGAAAGATACCTTTGCTCTTTTTTTCTTTTTGTTTTAATAGAGAGGTTGCAGACCACTCAGCAGAAAAGGAGAAATTTTGCTAAAGAGCCTCCTAAGGATTGCTTTTTTGTGGTATTTCCCCTCAAATGATCTTGACAACCTAAATGCACCAATTACTGCTTTTGAAATCTGTCCCTCCCTCCTCTTCCCAATCGGATTCCTTCCCACGTCTTCAAGCTGCACTTTTCTTCTCGCTAGGATGATGATGGATGGTTGCTGCTCAATGGATGCTGCATAGCTGGGTAGGCACAAGGGGATGGAGTCATTTATGAAATGGGAACATCCCCACAGCCCCGGAGATTTTTGGCACAACTGCTTCCTGACCAGAAGAGTTTCCTCTGGCCTGGACACCAGCAGTTAGTTTATGTTTTCAGTTGCGCAAACACTGCTGCCCTTTATGTCTAGGTAACCCCATTGGCTTTACCTGTGTTAGGCAGGAAAATGTAAATTTGGTATTTGGCTAGACCTTTTGTACTGCTGTCTGTAACTTCATAGAATTTTCTTCACTGCTCTTAATTAAAACAGGGTTGGAATTTCTGGAGAATACACATGCATGCTACTTCCTAGATTGTCCATAAAGTACATTCTGACACATCTTATCAAAGTATTTGTATCTATGAGAAAAAGACTCAGAGAAGCAATGTACAAAGCCTCCAAAAATTCAAGTATCAAAAAAGCTATTCTGATAAAAGTTTGGAGTGAATAACCAGCAAAACAGAGAGCCTTTTGTGTGTGTGTGTGTATGTCTTCAAATACTTCAATTATTATGGAATGAAATATTTTTTCTTTGGAGAACTGGGAAATAAAAGCCTCCTAAATTAATTTTCATCAAGTTTGGCAAGGAATTTAGCAATCCTCTCTGGATAGTGTTGCCCCTGCTTTTAAACACAAACAGCAACAGAATCATAAAGCACTGAGTCTAAACCTTCCTGCCACTTTCTAATTTGCCGTACATATTTACAGTGTCACATGGTTGGATGTGGCTCCCTTAATGCCAAAAACTGCGAGAAGTGTAAGAGAGGCAAGAGCAGGGCATCTCCTTCCCCGGAGTCTGTAGAGATTTGCAAGGGAAAGGGTGAGTGAGACAAAAAAAAAAAAAAAAAAGGAAACAATTTCAAAAAACCAACAGTTGCAGTTGTACACAAAACTTCCTTTCGTTTCTTTACAGCCCTGTTCAAATCAAGATTGAATTTCTGAGGAGGGAATCTTAGATCCCAGACCCTCTCTCCCTTCGCCTCCTGACAAAGCAATACTATTTTTTTTGTGGACTAGAACAGTACTTTAAAAACATCAGTTATTAAAGACACAGTTGTGATATATCACTTTATCTCTCTCTCACCCCAAAAAGGGGTATCCTATCAAGTGGTCCAGTAGAAATCTTGACGTTTCTTTATGATAAATTAAATCCATAAAATTAGGAATACCTTCGGTCACATTCCCAACAAGAATAACCGCCACACTCTGTGGTGTATTTGTTCAAGTGTCTGTTGCGCCTTCTTGTGGAGATCCTGCTCAGCTCCATCTCCATCTCTGCTTTTTCTGATTCCACTGATCAAAAGAGATATTTTTCTCTTTTTCCTTCAGCTTGTCTCTGGTTTGCAAACAGCAGAAGCACTGAGGGCCGTGTTTCCCCAGGTTGGGAATCGGCCGGCAATGTCTGAACAAACATCCATCCTCTTTCTCCTCAAGAGCGGCGGGTTCGTGCCAAGAGCAGTTTCTCAAGTCCTGTCGGTGTCACAGGTACCTATACTTCTGTGGAAAAGAGGATGCTTTGCCTCTTGCTGTCCGGGGTAGGGATAGTCTCTAGCTGCAAGAAGTACAGAAGGACTTGAACCTGGAAAGAAAAATAAGACGAAAGATGTAATAATAAAGCCCTGTTAACTCATTCTCGTCCTAGTTATTAGAGAGTAAGCAGATATGTTTAAATATGTTTAAGTGAGAACTTCTTGCGCTTATGTATTGTTGTGCCTATATTCTATGTAATACAGACATGAATATTAAAACTTGCAGTGCTTTACAGATACTCTTTGCAGCTTCCATGATAGGACAATGTTAATGGCGTTCCACCTCAGTGGAAAAAAATCTGATTTATTAATTGCTATTATTAAAACAAGAAAAAATAGGAAACAGCCTGGGCAGCTAACACAGCCTCCCCATTGAAACTCTATGTACCACCTTCAGAAGGCAGCAGTGGCCAAAGAAATCGGCCTCTACCGTGATACTGGTACATGTAGAATCCTACCTGGGACATGACTTCTAGTGACCAACTATCAGTCATCGTTATAGGCTGGGTAGGGTTGGCAGGGATTTTACTGTCCTTCTCGGAAGGTCTCAGCAGCGTTGGTCCGAAGACAGTTGCAAGGTTATGCAGGGACATCTTGTTAATGCTTTCCCTCTCAGCAACCCTGCAGAAAGAAACGCTGGTCAAGGAGGATCTTTACAGATAGCTGAGTTTCGAAGGGTGTGTAAGGAAGAAGCTGTACTTGCTCCTTTTGTAAAAAGATTTAGATACAGACATTGAATCAACCAGTATCCTGTATGTGTTTCAATTTATTGTATATATCAGTAATAGCTCAGTGTAACAGCCACAGTCTCTAGGCCCTCTATAGACATAGCTTAAACTTGGGATAGGGACTGCTGCTTCTTGTCTCAACAGACAAATGTAGCCTATGGTTAAAATAATGCTTCTTACCTGATTTTATAAATGAGTAACCGAGGCACACATTAACAAAGTTAACCAAGAGCAGATATCTTTTTGAGACAGGGCTCATGAGTCCTTTAATGCTACCAAATCAAAAGATTTATTTTAAAACATTTCCTAATCATTTCCTCCAGATAAATTCATCCCAAGGCAGATGCAGTTTTGCAGAACTATTGCTGCAGGAATTTACATTTGTACTAGAAAAGCTGAGACTTTCGCTATCCCTTCCTCCAGTTCTAATCCTTTTTGATTTCATGGGAATGGAATCCAAGATTTAGCCGCTCACCAGGACTATGGGACTTATCTGACCAGCATTCACATTCAATTGCTTGATTTAGTGCATATTTAGGGAAAGGCTACCCCTTCCAACTAAAGAATCCACATATTACCTTTTTAGATGGTCCAGAAGGAAAAGGAATGTAACAAGGTTGGGTTCTGGAAGCGATAACAATAGGTTCAACATACAGCTTTCCTTTGCAACAGGGTCTGAAAGTGCTACAAGAGAGAAGATCAACGAAACATCAACAAAACATCACCAGAGGCAGCGAGTAAGAACCTGACTGACTGCTGGATTTCCCAGACCAGGCAGGGATGCTCCTTAATGGACAGCAATTAGATCCCAGGTTGCACAGCAATACCTCACAGATTTTTTTTTCCTTTTATTTCATAGATGTGGAGAGAATTCTTTTCCCTTAAGCTGTTTCTTTTAAGCTTTTAACCCTTTTTTTTTTTTCCTCTTCTGCATCAAAATACGAGAAGCTATATCCCCTCCAAAGACAACCTCTCCAGAAGATTAAATAGGGCAAATAATATACACAGCTTCCACAAATAGGCTGTCATTCTATTTTTAACTTAATCTTCAGGGGAAAAAAAAAAAAAAAAAAAGTTTTCAGCTTCTAAAAGCATAGCAATTGCCCAAATCAAGCAAGAGGCAAGTTTACATCTTGTTTCTGAGCTGCATTTCACCTCCCTTACAGTGTTCCCATTGGCTTCTGTCCAACATTATATATATGCCTTTTACAGTGCTTTAGAAGGAGCCTCCCATGAAAGAGTATTTTTGATTGTTTTTGTTTTTAAATACAGGCCCATATTCTCAAAGGTTATTTTTGCTAATACCTACCAATTCCCTCAGCAAAGTTGGGATACAATTCATCTGTGAAGAGGGGTTCAGGCAGTTCTCGGAAGTAGAGTTTTAATGTGCCTGCAATGGCATTAACATCCATCTCGCTCATCATCACTGACACGTCTTTGTTATCTGAAAGGGAAGAGGAGTTGCAGGTAAAGAAGCAGCCGCCCTTTCATTCACTCATTTTTTTCTTTCTCTGACTCTCCTTGTTTCTCCTTCCTCTTTGACCAAGGAGCAAAGTGTCTTCCTGTTTTCAGCTTAAACAAGCAGTTCTGACAACTAAGGAGTGCCACGGAAATGATTCAAATCAGCAAGAGGGAATTTAGCACAGTCCAGGGTTCGTTCTGCTGTGCCAGCAACCTGTGTCTGATCTGGAACAAGCCTTGTGTGACTTTATTTATATGCATTTAACTTTCTGTTAATGACCACAGTTGTCATTCCAATTCCTCGCCTCTACAGCTTAGAATAAGAGACTCTGAGGCTGTCTAACTCCCCACTGGGTGTAGTTGAAGTACACAGGCAATTCGGGGCTCACATTTCAGTTCTGCTACCATAAAGAACACCACAACCAACCTTCTTTCCCCAAAACAAACAGACCAGCCAGCCATGGTTTCAGGAAGACTAGTGCAAAAATGTCATTTATTGCAAGTGAAAAAGAGGCATTAAATACAAAAAGGAAGAAATTTCACACACCCTAAAAAAGGAATAAAAATGCGGGGTGGATGAATTTAGGCACCTGGCATAGGCCTTGTGACCGCTTACATAAAAAATGGCTAAATGAGGCTTGAGTGGTGCCTAGACCATTGTGTGGAGGCTGAAAGTAGGGCAGAATTTCACCTTTAGTACCTCAGGGATTTAGTTTTGTTTCATGGGACTGATCTTGGATGCCTTCTGGAGCACACATGCCTTTCCTTTAACCGTGGCACCACTATTCCTGCCCAAGATTAAAGAAGGCTTCAGAAAGGTTGGTCAAAATTATCTAATTTTATGATCTTCTCATGCCAAATGAGTCACGGAATTATGAAAAGAATGCAGGAGCCCTGAGTATAAGGATCCACCCTGCTGTGTGTCTCAAGTTAGAGCTGTAGCTGAAGAGTCCTAATAAAACATACAGCCAGAGTGAAACAATTCTGCTTCTACAAAAATCTCTACCTCCTACAACTTCTTGGGGAACTTATGATTAAAAGCAGCACCGCAGGCTCTCCCTGGTGTGCAAGGACATCAGGCACAAATACTTACTGACATCAAAGGCAGCTTTCAAAGCCTGGATGTCGGTGGCAACTCCGGAGACGCGGTAGATGCCCACCTCCTCCATTCCTCGCCGCTCTATCTCCTCCACGCACTGGCGCACGATGTAGGGCACCTTGGATCTCTCCCTCCTTAGGAAAGCCAGAAGGCAAGAGTTGAGGATGGACCTTGCCACCAATGCCTGTCACCCCAGCCAGCCAGGCTGGCTAAAATAAAGCCATCGCTTTGCTGCACAGAGCTCTGAAGGGTGGCGTGAGGGAAGGTCAGAGCAGACAGGCAAGACAGCTGAGAAGCTCGTTTAATATTGGAGAGGGTTTTCTGAGTATCTCAGGATTGGCTGTTCTGCAGCCGCCCTGTGTGCTGGTCCTGACATTCCCAGTGTTTGCAACTCTGGGCAGGTAACAAGAGGATTCCCAAACAATCCTTGGATACATAGCAACTCTGTTGCTATTAACTTAATGCAATTCCATAGGGAGGAAATACCACATTTCCCAAACTATTTACCAGAACAAACAGGTTTCTTTTGGCAAGCATTTCATAACAAAAGATCAGGGGTTAAAATAATACTGCAAGATCCAAAGAATTTGAACATTTCTGATTATGGAAAGGAAATATTATTTGGTGGCTCTGGAAGTTTGTGATCAAGTCAGCTAACTATGGAGTAAAGGGCAAGGAGATGAAAAGAGCATTTCCAGAACTCAGAAGAGTTCAATATGCTGGAAGCAAACACCCTGCATTGCAATCTGGTGCGTGCTGTTGCATGCAAAGAATGAAGCTGGGACAAGGTAAAGCCTCTGCCTTCTGCAGCAACAGCCACCTGCCCCACTCACCAAGTGAAGGAGAGTGTCCTGGCACATCCATTGCAGGGTAAGAATAGGTGCAATGCACTGGCCAACTATGTTTTTAAAAAAAAGCAAGAGGTAGAAATGTGACCCTTGAGCTCACTTGGTGACGATAGCAATCTTGACCCCAAAGACCCCTGTCTGCTTGCGGGATGGCATCCTTTTCAGGCTGAATTCCCGGCTGGTAAACTTCACCGACAGCTTCACTTCAACCTGGAAAAAAAAAAGAAATGTGTTGTTACATTTCAAAATGTATTTTCTTTTCTTACACTGCACAAAAGAGCAAAGAAATAAAGCCCATATGAGGTGTCAAAGCAGTGCTATTTTCTGTTTTCTGCACTTACCCCGTTCATTGAGATGACCGTGCGCTGCCAGTCTTTGTCCTGTAGCGCCTGCGGGTCCAGCTGAAAAACAGGAGAATTTCCCATGAGCTAGAAGCAGACTTCAGAGAAAAACAAGTAGCCTGGGAAGGCTCTGAGGCGAGCAGAGCCTTGCCATTTTCAACAGCTCATTTCATTTCCATAGGAAAACACATTTCCCAAGGATTTGCAAGTCTCCAGAAGCAGAAAACTCTGATATTGCGCCCTTCTCTGAGCTGGGCTGCTCCTGCCTCGTATCCACCTTGGAAAATCCAGCAACAAATATGTGAGTATGTGGGAAACCTCAGCGAGCAAAAGTGATGTTTGAGATCTGGCAACCCACCTTTGGCTCTCAATTGCCATAGCACAACAAGCACATTAACAAACAGCAAAAGCCACCACATATCCCAGGGCTGGCAGTAAGAAAAAAGGAGGGGACATTTCTGAAATAGTTCTTGTGAAATAGAGGAAAGACACTCGGCCTCTCCCTCTCTCACAAATAGCCACTGCAGGAAAGCTGCAGGCTTCCAAACCCAGCTCAGGGAGGATCTCATTTGTTCCGTAATCTGTTGCTACAGAGAGGCTTTTGAATACTTATTTTCAAAGTTCAGGAAAAACAAGATCAAGAATTGAGGAGCTCCTGCGTCTGTGTATGCACACAAATACACCCTTGTCTGTACATTCTTGAGTGCTTTATTTCAGTTTGGGAAGCCTTCTCATAATTCATTTTCACAAGCAAAAAAATTAAGCAAATGCAAGCCCTGAGATAAAGCAGAAATATAAAAGCTACAGCCTGAGCTCCCATTTTCAGCTTTGCTTGATCTCTCGAGCGGACAGTGGGAGGGCTGGGGAGCAGCCTAGTCAAGCGCTCAAACCAGCATGCCCAGTGCCTGGGCAGTGCCCAACAAACAGAGCCGCTGCAGGCTGCTCCCCAGCTCCAAATGCACTGGGAGAGAGGAGACCTTCCTGCATGGAAATTCTATCAGAAATCAGGAAAGGAAGCAGATTTTGGCGATGCCTGAGCCAGCTTGTACAACCTGTTCACGAACGCCGAGACACAACGAGGCTGGGCACAGCCCACAAGGCTGGGTTTGGAGCTTACCAGCAGATGCACAGGCGCTCAGCGGCGAGGGGCAACCTGTGCCACAGATCCCGCCCTCTCCAACCCCACACAGAGGGACACTGAGCTTGGAAGTCAGTGCTGCATTCGATGCCCCCAGCACTGCATCCCTGGAGCCACCAAACGCAATCGCATCGGCCTCCCCTTCAATCCCCCAGACAGGCCCAGTGCTGCTGCCAGCTACAGAGATGAGCCTGTCCCTCCCTATTGCCCAGAAATGCAGCTGGCAGAGAGGAGCCCGGCCTCTCCCTTGCTCACGCTGCAGAGACCCAGAGAAGCCCCGGACAAGCTGCAGTGAGGCCAACCTTATCTCTGCGCACTCTGTTGCGGACGTGAGCCCACAGCGGGATGCTGCCAGCGCACACATCCTTCCCCGTAGAGTCCCACCGGCTCCTGTAGGTGCAATTTTGGCAGAAATTCCTGAAGACCCCTTGTAAGGAATAGTCAGTAACCAGCAGTTCCCACATCTTGGGGCTGCACAAAGCCCAAGGTCCAGGAGGCCAAGGGGCAGCGGGGCTCAGCTTCAGGGCTCCAGCAAACCCGAACAGCAGCTTGTTTGCCAGGAGGACTTGCTTTTAACCCTGGCGGAAGCGATCCGCCCCCGCCTGCGAGGCCAGCCAAGGTCTCTAGGAGTTAGCCAGAATTGAGGCTGTTCTCCCCTGAATTTCCGTGCTGGAAGTTCGGTTTCTTTCAACAACTGCATTCTTTTCCCAGAATACAGAGGAAATCATTTCTGAAGTGTCTGGTTTCCTACAAGGAGTAACTGTGATCAGGATTCCGGAAAACTTGACCTCTCGCTGCCTAAAAAGTTACCTTCCAGTTATGCTGCCAAAAAGGCCCTGCTGATGCTCAGTCACAACCGACCCTCCAGCTTTTCCAGTTTTCCATATGCTTTAGCATAGAGTCACTAAAGAGATTATTTGTAGCAGAAACATGATGGTTAAACCTGAACGAGGAAAAGGGAGTTGAATACTTGCAGAATGCTAAAGGAATCTTCCAGTGTTGCCTATTTTAACAGGTATTCCCAGTTACGTCCAGGTTCTAGGTTATGTCTAGTGAGCTCCTACCGTGCTGAATGTGAAAGCAAGGGAAGAGATGTTAGAAATACCCAAGTTGACAGCCTGATTGGGCAGGGAGCAGGTTGGACTACAGGGACACGGAGAGGAAAAGCAAGGGGAGCAGGACCATCTGCCCTGAGCTAACCCTGCACAACACACAGGCAACAACAGACCAAACAGAGCAAAACAAACACCGCCTCCCCCAAAAATAACAGCTCAAGGAGCTTTGTGACAAAGTGAAATGAGGTAAGGACATGAAAGAGCAGACGTTGAATACTGATGAATCTCGCCGCACGGAGCAAGACAGGAAGGTCGAGTCTAGCAGTCTGATAAGTCACACCGGGAAATAAGAGAGTCAAGGGGAAGCAGCGACCATCACTGGGATTTGGAGCAGCAGCGCGGGGGCTGCAGGTGCACATGGGCTGCAAAGCAGGCACAGGGCACGGAGCACGGGCGAGCACCACATTGCAGCCAGAGAGGGCATGGGACAAGCGGGGTCACTCTGTCTTTTGGCCCCATTTGGGGATTGGTGACCTAGAAAAGGGAACATAAGAATGGAATCTGCTGAGAGCTGTGGAAAGGAGGCAGCTACGAGGGAGCCCCACTTGGTGCAAAATTCACGGCATCTCCCAACATTCCCTTCCAACAGCTGCCTGGGTTGGATGGCAAAATAACCTGTCCCGTGACCACTGAAACGCTGAAAAATTGTGCTGTGCTTCCACAAGCATCCAAATAGGAGCAGACTTGTGGAACTCTCAGAATGCATCTTCTCATGGGCCTGTCTGCAAGTCCGGGATGGGTGAGCGTGACGCCCTGGCCCTCGACGCAGCTTAGTCTGAGTTAGGAAAGGGAAGCAGCGCGTGCAGGGAGTGGGGCTGCATGTGCAGACCTGGGAAGAGCAACTGAGGATGCCGGGCAGGAGGAGCGAGAAGCAGGAGGCTGAGGAGAAGGCAGCCTGGGCTCTGCCTCCAGAATCCACCGCTGCACGTGCCCAAGTTTTTCAGAAAAGCAAAGAACACATGTCCCAAGAGCCAAACCAATAAGCATCAGTGGAAGTGAGATGCCTGGGAGCGAGGTAGCCTTAAGGGTAGTGGGTTTTACGCTATTTATTCGCATTACTTCCTCCCTTTATTAAGTCTCCGTGGCAGCTTCACACTCCAGCAATTTTTAATTGTAACTGATGTGACATAGATGTTGTCCGAGTCTCGCTGCTGCTGGAAGCTCCCAGGCCGGCCATAACCCCATTCTTCCCAAAGCTCCCCACTGACATGTTAATCTTTGCTGCCATCACCCTTTAGACACGACCCGTTGCCTTCTTCATTTCCACCCTACTTTCAGTGCTGGGATACTGTTCTGCATGAGCAAACTGCTTAAATGAACTCGAGTGTGTAAAAGGCTTTCTGAGTTGACACTTGGGAGGGCCAGCATGTGACAATCTGTTTTACATGGAAAACAATCTAGATGTCTGAAATAACCATGTGCATGGCTATGAGACAGCCCAGATAATTAAGCAGATAAGAGTGATTGCTTTGCATGGCAACAGAGGAGCTGCTGGAGAAGGAGCCTTCTTGGGTCACATCCTCTCTGATTTTCCAGCGCTGCTGGAGAGAAGGAAATGGTTTGTCTGAGCTGATCATGCAGAAGAAAAACAATGGAGGAAGCAGAGTTTCTAGGCAGCACCAACTGGAGGAGATGGATCGCAGGGTAAAGAATTGCAGTCTGCTCCCAAAACTGACCCACTTGGATGCAGAGTCTCAAGACCAAACAAAAGGCTCCTACACTCGTGGGGATGGGCCTGCCCTAGGATATGCAAAATTTGAAGGACAAAAGGACCAACCTCCCAAGTGCCAAGATGGGTTGTAAGGTAACAGTCAGAGAAAGAAAACGCAACAAAAAAAGTTCAAAATGAGAGGAGCTGATACAACTAAGCCTCAAGTTGGCTGCTCTAATAAAATGTCTCTGTCCTCCTCTCCCCAAAATACCAGATAATCCCAGTTTCATCCCAGGATGGCAGGTTTTCTCTTCATTTCTCAATGCCCAAGATGTAACAGAAGCCACCACCCATACAAACAAGTTCACTAAAGAGCTACACAGGCAGTGCTGCCATTCCCAAAAGATCTAACAAGGACTTTCCTTCTACATTTACAAGAGGTACTCCCATATTAAACCTAGTGGTTTTATTTTTCAGGGAGAAAACTCTCAGGGTGACAAGCAATGAAGCTTTCGTATGTAGCTATAAAAACAGGTAAATAAAATATTCCATAGGAAGAGAAAATATGAGCAATGGGAGCTATTAAAATTACTGCCCATTCCTGGAAGCCTTTGAGCACAGGGACCAATTTCCAGTCTTTCTTCCTCCAGTGCCGTTAAGTAATGGAGAGATTTAATAAACATGTCACAGCAAAAACAGTCCCGGTCTCCTTGATGCATTGTCTTCATCTCTGCAGCCCGGAGAATTCGGTGAGTCAGAAATCCCAGGAGTAGGAAGTTGCAGATTTACAATAATAATACACGGCTTAACAATACACTGTGGTTTGGCCAACACACAGATTTCCCTGTGTTTATCAGCGGTAGGATGTAGATATGACTCTTGATGTTCCCACAGTTTGCGACGCAAGGGAATTTTGGAAAAAAATCTCACCCAACTTGACAGACCTTTACCCAGGGCAGACTTCAGCTGAATAGTGACAATGACAACAAAAATGACAACAAACAAACCCCTATTTATAGATGAATCTAAAGTAAACAAAGCTTAAGGTAAAAGCACCCTGGAAAATCCCTAAAGAAAATGAATGCAAAACAAATGATAGCAAAAAAATGCTGACAACGTTAATAAAACTAACCTTCAGCTACATATTCTCATTTGATTTTGTTGCTGGATTATTGTTATTTCTTAATAGGAAAAAAAAATCACTGATGGTTTGCTTTAAAATAATAATAATCCTTTAATAATACTTATCAACCCCAAATCTTACCAGAGTGTGTTATGACCTCTCTTTACAGTTCCTGAGCAACGCTAAGAAACTGCCTTGTGGGATTGAAATCGGAGAGAGCCGAGAAAGCCTCCGACAGACCGTGCTCTGAGAGACCTCTGGTTAGCCTGAGAGTCCACAGGAGTCATGAGGTACCAGCACATTTATTTATTTTTATGTGCATTTTCTTTCAAATATCTACCAGCAGGTTTTGTGACAAAGGTTTCCCTACAGACAGCATGACAATCTCCGACAGGTGGGAGAGGAAGGAACTGGTTCATTTAGACAACGAACCCTCTCTAAGAAAGGCGAGATACGATCCTGCAGGCCACCCTCAACCAGAGCTGATCCCACTCTGTTTCACCCAAACACTGGGGGAGGTTGTTCAAATGGTGCTGAAGAGCCAAATGTAAATGAGGAAGCACTACCAGTATTTTTCAGAAAGACAGAAAATAAAACGCTTCTGGACTGTGTGTCCTCAGAACCACACCACACGTGGATGGCACAGCAGTCTGCAGAAGGATGGGCACCACGTGCTCTCTAGGTCATCCTGCACCAAGGGCTCCCATCGGGAGTTTGGCTCTGTATCCCATTGCAGCTCCCTGAAAGTAGCATCCGCTTTAAGTCATCTCATCGTCTCCCCCATTGCCTCACAAACCTGCCACACAGCCAAGGTGTCCCATGCTGATTCTCAGTGTGGGGAGTTCAGAGAAGCCATTTGTCTTCCTCAGGCATAGCCTGTTGTCATGGTCACTAAACTCTGCCCGCGGGACAAGCAGCCCAGCCGCCCTCCGAGGCTTTGCCAGCACATCCATCAGCTGCCAGCATATACCAAGGCAGCAATTCAGCCATGGGGCTGCTATATTCATTGCTTCTTTTTTCCTACCCTTCACTGTGCCACAAGTCGAGGATACTCAGCAGTGCTCAGGGCTCGGGGACTGTGCACTCACCAAATACTCTTCTGAAAGTGCTGATGTTAAGAGGCAAATTGGAGATAAAACTCAGCTTAATTTGAAAAAGCATCTGTTCTATAAGGGTAGTAAAGTAGGAGATGAGGGAAAAAGCTGCTGACTTTCTGACTATGAATCACACACACTGTCTTCCTCACTGTCTGGAGGAAAAACCCCAGTGTTGAGACACTCAGAAGGCAAAAAACAACATCACAAGACACTCCAGGATTCAAAAGTCCTATTGTGTTTTGCAGTAAGGGTAGGAGGAATGAGCTAAACAGTTGTCTTACCTGGACCTGGCCTTTCCCCATTATGCGGTCCGTGCTTTCTCCATCTTCTTTGGTGAGCTTGGTTTTGTTGTAGCACTTTTCGTAGCACAGAATCCGCAGAGTTTGGGAGCCTTCCAGCTCGATCTCAAACTCCTGCAGGGCACCAGGGAAGCAAACAGCAGTGAACACACCACAGCTGGGTATCGTTTCTTAATCATCTAGAGAGTCTCCTTAAAGCCTATCGCAAGGGAGGGCTCACAGAGTGACCAAAACCCCCTGCCTAATGGAGTTGGTCTATAAATAAACTGAAATTGTATCTTGTACGAATATAATGTGGTTAAATTAGAGACAAGAGAGTTGACTCCTTATACAGGTGTCACTGAATTTCAGTGAAGCATCATTGCAGAAATGAACTTAGCCACATTCCCTGTATTTAATTTTACTCCCTAGCAAGTTTACAAGTTGACTGTAAATGGGCAGAATGTCTATAACTAATGCCCTCCTCTCTTCCACAATAAATAAAGCAAATATTTCCACTGATGCCTTTTAAAAAATGAATATATATATATATATATCTCTGTTTAAATGATGAGATGCTGAGCAGCACAAGGCTCTTTTTTGCTGAAAAGTCGGTTAACTATAAATAACCCAAGAGAAAGTCTTTTGCAAGCACAAAGAGGTAGGTGAGATATCAGGACCTTGTCACAAATACGACTTTTGGGAGGCAGTACCTGCAGTACATGTCCCAAGCACCCAGCACAGGCTGCAGATAAACTGTTCTCGCTTTTGTCTGCCCATCCTGCGCTGCTGTTTGGCACATCGAGAACAACCTAACCTACCTCATTCCAGTTGGGCTCCGTGGTGTCCCTGTAGACTCTAGTTTTAGCCTTGTTTACGAAATACCCAAAAGAATCAACCTCTAATGTGCAGTACAAATCTGAGAGAGAAGAAGTGGACACTAAGACTTTGTTCAAATTGCAACAGTCTTCTACATTTATTACTTCTGAGGGGTTTCTCCATCTATATCTTCTCCAAATTAATACAAGTAACACAGCCCAGTGCAAATCCTGCTTCTTATACAGTGTGTTTGGACAAACAGAGTTGTCTTTAAGGAGCCGAAGTACCAGCACAGCAGTGTACAGGACTTCAGCATGGACAAGCCCTTCACCTACACCCAGACTCTGGTGCGTGCTGGTATCCAGTGCTTGTGTAACCAGCCTGGGGTATGCTGGTATCCAGTACCTCCCCAGTCCATCCACCCTGAGCACAAGTTGTGCATTTCTGCAGAAATTCTCTGCTTTTTACCTCTTTTGATCTTCCTGTCAAATCTTTGCCCTGAATTTTTACACCTTTTGCTTCCTACATCAGACACCATCAAATCTGATGTCAGAGACTGTTTCTCATCTTTCTACTGTATGAAAAATAGAGGATAAGGCTTGACTTGCACCTTGGATTTTGGGTGTTTAGCAAGCATGACTTAAAAACAAAAACAATCAAAACACAATACTAGACCCAGAGAAAAATGATGCATGCTTGATCCTGATGCTTCTAAGAGCTATTAACAGAGTTTTGCAATCCCCTAAATTTACACCAGTGCCCCCATTTTCACTTCCACTTCCCCAAATCCCCTCTGGTTTTCACCATCATCCTGGATGCTGCAATTCTAAATCAATCCACCCCCAGCTGTGGCCGCAGCTGCATTGCCCCAGCCTCACCAGCCACACCATGAACCAGCACTACGGAACTGCCACTCACTCGAGCTCTGCTTGAATCCCGTGGCGGAATGGACAATGACATTGAGGAATCCGTAGAGACCCGGCGACTCATCGTCTGCACAGAAGATGCAAGAAATGTTGTTGATGTTCAGGGAGAGGCCAAGAGAGAAAGAAAGAGTGATGAAATGGGTATTTCATAGTTTTATAAGTCTGGGGTAAGGTTTCCTTAAAATGCACGGCAGGTGCACATAATGTAGCCAGTTTTGTAACACGGAGGAGAACACTGCTCCAGGTTAAATGGTCTGTTCCATCTGTAATGCTGTCTGGAATTTGGGGGGGTTTACAAAACCACCTTCAGGGCCAACAAGATAGCATGGGAGAAATTCAAATGTGAACAAGTGAAATAAGAGAGGCTAAGTCTATACTAGCAGGTTAAACAGTAATTTAGAAACTAGAGTTAATTCAGATGGTCTGTGAGGCTGTTCTGACTCTTGCCAACTGGGGCCCTTCCAAGGGACCCTGGGCAAACTTCAGGAATTGCCCCCAGGCCAGGAAGCCCTATTTGGCTCCCTGGCAGGAGATGACAACAGCCTTGTATGTAAAGGCTGTTTAACAGTCATGGAATATGAACTGGAGGATGGTCATGGGGTGTTTATTTTTCTAGCAGAGATGTAGCCATGCAGTTTGGGGCTTGTGTTTTTATTGTTGTTGCAAACTGAGATCACTGACTGCCCTCTTGTCTGCTGCTCTCTTTGTGTGCTATCATCTCCTGTAGCAGACCTACACAGATGAGTGCACATGGTCTCAACTTTTGTCTTACAGGAAGTACCAGTTTGTCACCTGTCATCAAGTTGAAGCCTGTAGCAAAAAGGAACAGCAAGAGCAGCTCTAGGGGAAATAAACAGAGTGAGGCAGCGGCAGGTTTTCACTCGAGCTGCATTATATGAAGGCACAAACCACGGTCTCACCTTCCTTATTGATAGTGAGGGGAATGTTGTGCACTGTCTGCAGCTTCACACAGGAGTTTGTCAGCATCTGGAGTTCCACCGACGTGAGCGAGAAGCTTTTAAAACCTGCCAAGGAGGTTCAAAGGAAGAGTTAAAATTCAAAGCAGAGACTGGATGCCCCTCACTCTGGGCATACACTGCAGAGCCTCCCTGGGACAGGACCATGGTGCTTACAGCTGTGCTACTGCCGCAGCCCAGCTCTGCTGAGGGCATATTTAGTTACCCTCTGCTATAAAAATCTCAGGGCAGGAGCTAGAGGGACTCTTATTTTCTTGCAAAGTCACAAATATACCTGTTCCAAAAAGTAAATGTTTCTTGAGGCTGGAGCCAAGGAAAAGGCAGCAGCTGTTTCCTCAGCCCAGGACCCCCAGGGAGCTCTGATCTCCAGAGGCAGCGAGTGACCCCTCCGCACACTCGCCGAGCCCCGTCCCCACACCGCCCTACCTGGTGTTGGAAGCACAAGTCCTTCAGACAGGCTCTCGAAGAGACAGACAAAGGACACCCATGTTGTTCAACGGATATTGCTGCACGTCCCACTTTCCTCCGGCCCCACACATCACCCCTCTGGACTGCTGCTCTCTAAAGCAGCAGAGCAGCGTTTGTGTCATTGCCCAGCTGAGGGACACTCACATTTCTTCTGCTGTTCCCGGATGTTCTCCCTCCACTCTGCCCTTTCATAGTCCGACGAAATGAGGAATGTGTAACTCTAGGCAGGAAAAGAGAAGGAAAAATGGATATGCACTGGTGTAACCCACCCTGGAGGGTAGGCCTGTCTCCCACACCTTCCTGGGGTAGTTCCTGCCCTGTCCTTGCAGTATTGCTGCTGCTTCCTTATGTCTCAGCTTCCCCACGAGGGACATGTGGGCCCTGCACAACAAGGTGCTCTGACTCCTGTGATCAGAGCCCTCGTCCTGCAAACACAGCTGGGTTCCTGCTTCCTGGGATCCTGCTCCACACTGCTTCTTCCTCACACCAGCTGCACTAGGAAATCCAACAGCCTTTGCCGCAGGCCAAGACATGATGCAAGTGAGGAGGCAGAGACCACGCTGGGCATTTGCATCGACTCCTGGCAGGCTCTTGTAAGAGCCATTTGCCAGGTGTGTGCAAAGGCCACAAGAAGCAGCACCCTGAGCAGCACCCTGAGCACCCACGAAGCTATGGGGGATTCCTGACCCCCGTTGAGCAGTCCTGGGGCCAGATGCTGTGTGCAATCTGGAGGAATGAACAAAGCCTCAAACTTGAAGGTGAGACTAGAGCTGCTGCAGAATCTAATGTCAGGTGATGGAAGCACCTTCCACTGCGCTGCCAGGGCAGCTGCAAGCACAGACACGTGCCGAAGTACGGAAATCATTTCTAACTTTTTTAAAATGCCAATGTCCTATGCACATGAATCAAGATGTCACCACAGCCTTTGGTAAAGGCAAAGGTTTGATGTCTGCTGCTTTCACACCAGATGCTAAAGGACACGAAAGACATAAGGTCTCATTATGCAAGAGTGCACACAAACACAACCTCCCATGGTTTGATTTCTGTCTTGCACACGAGATCCGTGGCAGACCAGAGGAGCTGCTCACCTTGCCATTGCGATTGTGTACCCGGAAAGCCATGTTGGGAGACATCAGCAGCAGGAGGGACTCCTGCTCCGACAGCTTCTTTTTCAACCTCTCGATGACCTTGCTGCCCTTATTGGCCCTCTGGAGAGAAGGAAAGAGAGAGAGAAGGCACAGGTCATTCTCCAACAGTTCCCCCAATATCCACAGGCTTTGGGACCAAAAGTCTCTTCCCTCTCTGAATAAGGCCGTGGCTGCAGGCAGCAGGAATGTCATCAGCAGGATCCCCGGGGCTCTGAGCTGCTCAGGGAGATGGTACTTTGCAGCCCAAGTCACATCTGTGCAGCCAGGCTGGCTCTGCGCCCCCATTCTGACCACCCCAGATGCAGGCTGATGCCGAGCACACTCGCTGCCTGAGCTGTGCCCATTTTCATGGCACTGAAATGCTCCAGCACTGCTCTGCACACACCACAGCTGAGCAGACTGGCAGCTCACAGCTCTGGGGACAGGGCGCTGTCCCATCCACTACCTGCCAACATAATTTTAGCAGAAGGCACTTAAATACAAGGCTTTTTTCTCGGACATGACTACGCCCAAAGCCAAACCACGTGCATTGCTGATGCTGATGCACAGAAGTGCATATTTTAGGCACCTGTAGCCTTTAAGTAAAAGGCTTCCATGGTTTAAGATTCCTCTTACAACTTTATTCTCCAAGAAACTTTCTCTGGAAGCCAGCCAGGGCAGAGAGTAAGAAGCATGTTCTTTGGAATTGCGAGGGATAAACCTTTCATGGCACACGCAGTGTTACTCACATCCTGCTCTGCGTATCTGCAGGTTTCAGTTTTCAAACTCTTGTTTCTATTTCGGATAGCATGATGGATTGGAGTCTAACAGCCTTGAGGAAACACGTCTTGCAAGCAAAGAAGCCCAGGCCAGGGACAGTACATCTATGTTATAGACTGTCCAGTCAGAATATCTGGTCCAGTCAGAATATTTGGTTCCAAATACAAATATTGTATTTGGAACATACATCACTGAATTGTACCATTTGCCACTTGTATCACAGCTACCGCACAAATGCCTGCTGAAGAGTCAGTCTTAGCAGGACTTGCCCATACACAGCTCTAGGAATGCTGCTTCTACCAGCACTTCATCTCAGCAAAGGCACTTCTGAACAGAGTCTGTTCTGCTCTTGGCACAGAATGCTCAACTCGTCCTACCTTTTCTCGCTGGATGTCATTCTTGATCTGGGATATCTTGATCTTCATGGCATCCAGCTCCTCATCAGGTACCAGTGGGATATTGGGCACTGCCTCAGACTCATCCACCATCTGGAAGCTCAGGTCAGTGAGCGGGATGTACCATTTGCAGTCGTACTGCTGGCTTTTCCTGAAAGACAGAAGGTATTTTTCATGTTCCTTTATAATGTGTATTATACCTTTATATACGCTACACCTTTAGCATTACTGGTGTTCAGGATGTTCACTCCCTGCTCCCATAAGTCCTTCCCTGTTACAGTTCATAACAAAGACTCCTCTGACTCTTATGTGAAAAAAAAGTTTGGTAAAGGGCTCCTTTCCAGCAAGAAAGTTGCTGGAAGGGCCAATAATCAGTACAACACACAAGAAAGCAAGTTGCTGTGGTAGCTGCTTCTTTTCATCCTAAGATATCACAAATCTCATTTGCAATCTGCTTTGGTGCAACCTTTTCTTTATTTGAAGCCACTGTGAAGACAGAGCTCAGGAGCCATGTCCTGCCTGTGCTGGGACCTGTGGGTCTCAACCCATGTGTCACCTGCCTGAGCTCCGAGGGCTAGAAGGGACAGACAAGCCCATGCATAAACCCCTGGGCTATCTAACCAGGGAGGAAGGGCAGTAACTACAGCTGACGATTGCTGCTCTCCCCTGCTTTCACTAGCATCATGGGGTTTCCCTTTTCACCATTTCATGTGGTATCTTCGCTCTCCTCACCTCAAACTAAAGTCTCTTCAGTTTTGACAAATGTCAATGAAACTGTTTGTACAGGTGTACTTTGCAGCAGACGGGAAGCAGAGACTGTTTACTGCCCCTGCTTCTTTTTACTGCAAAAATTAACTGGCTGTAGCTGCAAGGCCAAAATGAGTAACTCGATAACAGAAGGGAAAGGGAGTTAGAAAACATGAATGGCTTTTTTTCCAGAACATGAGAGGCTGAAGCATACCTTGTTCTTAGGAAGGTTCTTAGGAAAAGGAAAAAGGAAAGTTATATATAAAAAAATCATTCCTAAGGGATCAGGACGTGGCCAAGGTCTCACATGATGGGCAGCGCTACCTCACTTTCTGACTATACGTGGCTGTAGTTACTCAAGTCTGGGATATTCCTATTGAACTGCCATTGCTGCCTGAGCCCAGGACCCTGCTGAAGCTGAGGCAGAAGAAAAACCTCACCCTCCAATCTGCTTCTTGAGCTTGGCACAGAGGAAGAGATCAGTGAAGAGAAAGACGTGTCGCAGTTTGCGAGCCCCCTCAACCAGCTCCACCATGAAGCTGTCCTTCAGGAGCTGCCGGTGCTGGGGAGAAAGCACAAAAGGTATTTTAGTTAGTGCAGGATGGGCCCAGACAACACCTCGAGCCTCTCTCAGCCTCACCCGGCTTAGACAGGACTCCTGCAAGAGGCAGTTCTGTAAAACGGTGCCAGCTCTGTCCCTGCTGCTGCCAAGGGACAGGCAGCTCCTCACCTGCCTGCAGCCGGAGCCAGGGACTCTCCTCTGTCCCCTGGGCCTGAGCAGGAGATTCCTTGGCCTCGAGCCACTGCCAGGCCAGGGCAGCCTCCTCTCTGTGCACGCCAGCAGGGAGCAGCAAACTCCGCTTCCATTCCCAGGTTCTTCCCCTCTCCGGCGTCCGGCTGCGGAATGGAGCGCAGGCTCCCGCAGGGAAGGAGCCTCGGCAGCAGCACCCGCTCTGCATGACCCGGCCCATCTCCCTGCTCATTACAAGTGTTCCCAAGGGACGATGCTTGAAGATCGTGTGGTTCTAGCAAACTTACTGCTAGTCCCTCATGAGCCTGTGTTTGAACAGGACCATCTGGATAGGCTCCCTATTTCCAAATGTCTATTAAAAGCCCTTTCACATTTCATATGAAATTTCTCCAAACCTGGAGGCTGCAAAGAAGGTCCCAGCCCTGATGCGTTTTTATTCTTCCCATTTCCAGGCGCTGGTAGCTTTACAACCTCCTAAACAAGAAGCACGCTGGAGAGCACAGCACCTCTTTCGCAGTTCCCTCAGGGCTGCTCCATAGCCAATGGAGGCGAAGGCACAGAGGGAAACAGCTCGTGTCGTGAGGAGCCAGGCAGGAGCTCAAGCCCAGCTGTCCTGGCGGCAGGATCAAGCACGGCCACAGGAACAGAAACCTCCCTCCCATTTTTATCTCTGGGCAAATTTATTTTCCACAAATACATGTGACTGCCAGCACTGCCTTGCTTCAGGGCTGGTTAAGGAAGGCACCGTGGGCTTCTCTGCACAAGTGCCTTTCCTGGCCTCAGCACTTCCTCGCTATTCCAATGCTGAGAATGCCTCTCCCGGGAGAGTCGCGAGGGACATTTCACACATTCCCTGCGTGGCTGGTGACAGGGGCCTGCGCGTGCTGTCACCTCCGAGCAACACCCTGCCTAGCGGGCCCTGGCAGGGAACACAAGGGAAGGGAACAGCCTTGACACCAATTCCTGTTTCCACGCTCCATCCTACAGCACCCCTAAACCTCCTGACATGGGCCAAGAGCCTGTGCTCTCCGGCTCCAAAAGGCTGGTACATCCATACATTAGGGGTTATTTTTAGGTGGGTGTGATCCTCTTGGTTTCTCCTCGGTGGTTTTGGAGAGGCCGCCTGGCTGCACGAAGGTCTCTGCTGCTGCTGCTGCGCTTGCACGGGCCTTCCTGCTGCTGCCTGCAGAGCAACCCCAGGTAGGAGCAAGGCACAAGCATCCAGCTGGGCAATTCAACAATAAAAGGGAGGAGGTGTCATGGCAGTAGCAAAATGCTCTGCACAGCTGCAAAGAATTTCATTTGGGAGAAATAACCAAGCAAGGAGAGATTTTCTCAGCAAGCCAATCCCCATCTCAGGTTTCTAGAGCTGCTGCATATTAATTATGCTGCAAATCAGCTCAGCTCCTGGGGCCATGCAAACAGCTCCTCGGTGCCAGCGCAACCTCTGCGCATCGTCCTGAGATGCAGAGACATCCTGACTTGTGCTGCTCAGCTGCTTGGTGACACCGGCCTTTGCCCACCTGGACACAGGTGACGTGGCAGGTCCAGACCTGGCCCCTGGCACCAGCCAGTGTGTGAGACTCAGCAGAAGGATAAGTGGAGCCCAGCTCAGCACCGGGAGGAGAGTTCCTGACCCCAAAATGAGCAACGCAGAGTGTGGGACTGCCTCCCTTCTGGGCAGAGGCCTCTGGTGACACGGACAAGTCTGCAACATGGTCAGCCCTGGTGCTTCTTCATGAGCCAAGGGGGTACAGGCCCCCGAGCGCTGCTGGAGGGTTATAAAGGACCATAACTCAGCCCCTAGCCCACACTCAGCATCTAAACCAGAGCACCTGGATGACAAAGGTATCATGCAAGCGAAGAGAGGCCCATGCAGAGCCCCCAGGGCCTGGAATCCCTTTTACAGAAGTAAAGGATAGAAGGTACTTGGTCAGCAGCTCACAGGGAAACATTAAGGTACCCAGAGCTTTCATTCTTCATTTCTTCTCACTAATGAGCTCCTTGGGAAGGTCTTCCTACAGTGAGGGGCTGGGGAGACATCCCACCCATGGCCAACCAAACATCTGGGGAGGAGCAAACAGGAGAAGGAGTTTGTGAAACAAGCGATGAAATCTCTCCCAACAAGGGTGTGGGGCTTGATGGTGGATCTCACTTCTCCTGCAACAGGACTTTTGCTAGGGCTGGGCACAGCAGCATTCCCGGGCTCTGCAGCACCAGCGGGCCGAGCAGGAAGAGGAGGAGGAAAAGGAGGAAGAGCAGGAGGAGGAGCACTTCCAGCAAAGGGTCTCATCCTTTCTTGCCAATGATTCATCTTGTCGGACAGTTCCAGCGGGTCAGAGGGAAACAACAAAAGGGTTTTCCAACTGGCTGCCCTGCTCTGTGCCAAAGTGCCACCCCACGAGCCCACCTGCCCCCAGCACTGCTACTCCTGCTCCAGCCGCTCCAAAGGCCCCCTTGGCACCCTGGGAGCCAAAGCCCACGTTGGCTGGTTCCTTCACCTGCCTTAAAGGAGTCCCTCTTGCCTGAGAGGGTCTCCTGAAACCTGAGGTCCTTGGGCAGCAGATCCTGCTCCATGGGCCATACAATGCCCTGCATGGGGGAGACCATCTCTCTGTTTTGTTCTCAAGGGTATTCTGTCTGCCAAAGTCACCAAAGGTGCTAAAGGTTTCTCAAAAAACCCTGGTGTGACACAGAGGCCACAGAAGCACCAAAGAAACAGCCCAGAAAACATGGGCTTAGTGTCGGAGTGGCCCTAGGGTGGTGGAGTGGCTCCCTCTTCCACAGACAGCCCCAAGCCTGGCAGCTGTCCGGCCCAGGAGCTTGGTTGAACTACAAAAAGATGTTGGAGGAAATCTGGGGCAAAACTTCCATTTTGCATCACAGAGGAGGGAATGAGGATCAGCTGTAGCCTCTGAGCCAGGGCCTGGGCAAACTGCAACCTCCTACGTCCTTCTGCAAAGCTCCTGCCCACGTGCAGTGCACGTCTCCTTTGCAGGCCCTGTTTACCCTTCATGTTCACACCCACCTCTTCTCCCCTCCAGCAGGACAAAGGAGCTCTCGCTCCGCACCTTTCGCTACTCAGGATATCCTCTTTCCATTGCCTACAGCTGTGCTGTCCTCCTCCGCCCGTCTCTGCCACTGCCTTCTCATGACTACCTGCACGCTCATCAGCCCACAGTGTTTTTGTGCCGTTTGCATGTGATAAATCCTGCAGCTGTCATGTACCATTCAACTGCAGGAAGTGCGGCAGGGGACCAGCTTGTCCGAGGGATGTTGCAAGCGGAATTTAGAAATCTGCTCGTCCAGACTCCCGGCTCCGCGCAGGGCTGTGTTCCCACGTGAGCGCACGCGGCGAGAGCGGAGGCCTGCGGCACGCGTGGGCGAGAGCCCCAGGAGGGACGGGAACGCGTGCGGCGCGGGAGGAGGAGGAGGCTACGAGCAGGAGATGGGTATTGGCGTGTGTCAGTGAGGAAGAGCTGGTTTGGCTTTCTGCAGAGCGTAGGAAGAAAATGATTCCTCATGTGCGTGTGTGTGTGTCGCAAGACCAGCTCTGCAGAATAAAGGGATGCTCTGCCTGGGGAGCTAAACGGGCTGCTCGCAGTTTTTCAATAGCCTTTCTTTTTTTTCAAAGCTCTTGTCACCAGGAGCTCTCTGACTCCAGCTGTGAGACAGTGTGAAGTATCCAAGATCATTTTTGAGGGCTCTGTTGCCAACATCTGCCCAGGGCCTGCAGGAGCAGGAGGCACTAGGCCTCAAGCTGTGCAGGCTGCCTCTGTCTGAGCTCAGTCCCCAGCTTTCCAAAGGCTCCAGTTTGCACTTCTGTCCCTTGGCAAAGCCGCTTTGTCCTCTCCCTTTCACAGTCCCTACCAAGGCAAACAGGAGCCTAAGGAGCCGCTATGAGCTACACTGAGAACACGGCAGAGCAGCCTGCCAAGCAGCCTCTTCTCTGTAGGACCCAGGGAGGACAGTGTCCAGAGCAGTATAGGCTGACCCAAAATGTGATCTAGGGGGGCTGAAGACAGCAGAAACCCTGCAAGAGCATCACTGGACAAGCAGCAAGCAACCTCCCAAAGCAGCTCTGTGATGTTAGCAGTTGCAGTAGCTTCTGCTGGGCAAGACGGGGCTAAACTAGCCAGAAACACTAGAAGGGGATTTTATGCCTTCCCCCAGGCTGCAGCACTGGCACGTGCCTCACCTCACGCATTCAGCTTCCTGCCACCAATGCAGATCTGCTCTACACAAGTCCAGAGGACAGTGGTGAAGGAGGATCAGCAGGGAGCAGGGCAGACGCCTGCTCGTGGTCCTGTGAGCCCTGAGTCCCTTTGCCTCCCTCCGTGCATTCGTGAGGATGTCCGGAGATGATCCATGGAAAAAGTAAAATTGCAGAAGTAGAAAGACGAGAAGGGAGCAGAGAATTCAGCAGATCAGAGCTGAATGGAGACATAAGATCCATGAGCCAAGCAAAGCCCTTCCCCAAACCCTCCTGGCTACCTCTTGGCACAGTCCCCAAACCTACTGAACTGTGAAACAACTGTTTCTTGTCCTGAAATTCTCAGGACAAGAGCAGAAGAGCAACAAAACAACCTTCACTCTGCCCCACACTTTCTCCTTTGGGCCTTGCTGTGAGGATAGATTCAAACCCTCCTCCAGACAGTGAAGGGAGCAGGATGTGCCCTGTTCCTCATCCAGGGCTCTTGTGGTCGAATTTGGCTTCCAGGCCACACTTGCCTCCGTGTCCCATTGAAGTGCTGAGTGACCTCCAGACAAAGTGAACAGGCTGAGCCTCCTGGCTTTTCCAAAGCGTCAACCCGGAGCAAACCAGAGCGGAAAGGACTAACCAGCCACAGAGAGCCCGGCAGGAGCGAGGGTCAGGTTGTTCTTGACATTCCCCTAATCCCAGGTTGCATCCTCAGCTCACCCACCCAGGGTAGCCGTTTCCGTGCCTTTGGCAACAGCTTTACCCCCTTCCTGCCCTACCTGAAACACTCATTCAAGCCTGCCAGTGAAACCAGGTGCACGCGGCACGGAAAACATCCAGTTTACACATAAATCTGGAATGGGAGCAGAGTTCCCCGAGCCCAGCAGGGCTGTGGGGCTGGAGGGACATGCGACAGGAAGGCAGACTGAGCCCGGGCCCCCAAGCAGGACATCCCCTACGCAGAGGAATGAGGATGGTGCTGATGAGGCCGTGCTCGATCCCGACTCGCACTCCTCCCCGCAGCAGCCTGTCGCTAGGGAGATTAACCAGGGGCTGCTCTTCCCGGTTCAAAGCGATCACGTACAGGAGAGCCGGAGCGAGAGGCTGGCAAAGGAGATTTGACTCCTCCCTGTGCTGCGCTCCAAGGAGAGAAATGTTCCACATAAAAGGCAAGGACTGGCAAAAAAAGATAACTGAGATCAGCACCTAGGCAATACATGAGGGGAGAGGGTTGTTTTTCCTCCTCCCTTTCCACCAAGGAAATTTCAATGAGAGGAAGAAAAAATAATGAAAAAGGCGCCATCAAAGCAAGCTGGCGATTCATTAAAATAAAAAATGCATTATGCATCGAGAGCAGTCAATTACAAGCTGTAAACTGCACACTGCCCTGTCACCCCAGGGAAAGCACATGCAGGGGAGTGGGAGGAAGGGATAAGCAGCAAAGGGAAGATTTACAGACACAAACAAAACCCAGCTCTGACCCCAGGCTGAGGGGCTTGTGGGAAGCAGCAGCCGCTGGGAACCCACATGGAGCAGCCAGGAGCCACTCGTGTCCTGGGTTACTAGGGCGAGAGCGAGTGAACGTTCCCCAGATTCCAACCTCAGGGAGGTGCCAACCAGGGCACTGCCCTTCTGGAAAAGATGCTGGATCTTGGTGCCTGATGCCCGAGGGAAACAGCCACGAGCAGATTCCCAGGGCGATGGCAAGCGGGAAGCACCATAACGAGCCCCTTTTGCCCTGGACTCAGCTGTGGCTACACACGGCCCAGGCGAGGGGGGCACAAGGGCTCCCTGTCCCCTGCTGCGTGGTCACAGCACCCAGGGTGGGTTGTCTTCTGGTCATGCTGCCCACTGCATGCAGGGCTAGTGAAAGCACCAACCGCCCAGGCTGAGCCCAACCCCAACAGCCTCCTCATCCTTCTGGGCCTGACAAACGCACTGCTCTGAAGAGAGATCATCAGGATGATCCACCCGGGCTCAGGTGCCTCGCCAGGACTCCACGTGACACCCTTTCGAGCCCATAGCCCTCACTGAGATGCTGAGGGACAAGCAGGGAACATGCAGCTCTGCCTCCCCTGTGAAGGGCCGCCGCAGCTTGCGACGTCTGCTCGGGCTCCACCAGCGTCGGCCTGAACGAGGCAGCAGTTACAGAACAACTGGCGCACCCAATTCCCAGCCCCAGAGCTTCTGCAGCTGAAAATCAGTCTAACAGCTAAAGGCAAATGTGCTTCACCCACAGGATTTGGGGGTACACCTTCAAGGTCCACTCTAAGCTAACAAACTCGTGTTTGCTTAAGAGCCGTTTCCATGCAGGTCACTTGTGATTAGCCAGTGCCCCTGACACCGCAATCCTGCTTACACACGCGCTGGCATCTGGGCTGCGCTTCCCTCCCATGCAGCCTCCTACATCTGTCTCTTAACACTTCAGTCAGTCCCAGCCCTTATGCAGAAAGGACCAAATTCCCCTCTAAAGAATTCCAAGGTAGATGACTCAGGTGCAGCTGAGCCTGCAGGGCTTCACTCTTGGGCAATTCTGCACTTCTCTTGCACAACACCGCAGGCAGGTGAGGGAACTGCACATTTCAATGCTTTCTGGGCCTAGTTCAGTCGCTAGCAGAAGGGAGAGTTGTATCACACCCTTAGACCCTCCCTTAATGTTCCCAACCTAATCCATTTGTTTTGCTTCCTAGTTCCGTTTACAACATCGTTCTTTAGAAATCAGCGGTCACAAAGAGAATTTCAATGAGAGAATGAAGACCGTGGAAAACCGCTGGGGTTGTTGTTCTTTCCTAATCTTTTGTGATTTCAGAAGTATCCTTCCCTTTTTCCCCTCCCACACATTCTGTTTGGTTTCTGTTTACAGGTAAAAATACGAATTCTTCTGTGTACGCAGGACTATGAATACACGTTAGAGCGATGACGTATAACAAACAATTACAACAATGCTGAGGCCAAAATGCAAAACCTACTTTTCCTCTGAGTTTCCAAAGAGTTTTGCAAGCAGCAAACAGTAGAGCAGTACCACATCCTCAGAGAACAAGGACACTGCGCCAACTGTATCTTAGCAACAAGCAAGCGAGGAGCGCGCGCTCCCGGCCCGCTCCGCAGAAATGCGCAACCTGGATTTGGGAACTGACAAAACACGGAGCGCAGGAGGACTCACCTCCCCCTTCTTGACGGTCATGGACTGCCGGCGGGGAGTGATCTCCTCGTTGATGCTGGAGAGGAAGTTCTGCGAGATCCGCAGGGCATCCTGCAGGAGCGGGTGGTCGGGGTGGGTCACTGGCGTGTGCTTCAGCAAATCCTGCCGCCAGGGAGAAGGACAGCACCGTCACCAACGCTGCCAAGGAGGAGGCTCTAGGTCCTCTAACCACATCATTTCTCCAGCCTCTTCTTACAGATTAAATTTCTATCTACAGAGGGAGAGGACTATGCCCTGTACTTGTCAGCACCACCACTGGAGAAGCCCCTAGCTATGGTCCTACCTATGCACTTCCTCTCCTGAGTGCAAACAAGAGAGGCTCTTTTCAGCTTAATTTTTGCAGTCTTGCAGCTCTACAGAAAATTTGAAGGGACGAGGAAATAGGCAAGCAAGGGGCCTAGAGCTTGAGCACTGCCCTTCAGGTACTTACGTGCAGGACAAGCGTGCTGCGCGTCACCCGGTCCACCGGCTTGTACAGCAGAGCTGGGAACAGAGCAGCAGGAACGTGAGAAAAGCAGCCAATTCGGTACAACCCCCACAAAACACCTGCCCAGCGCAACTCAACGCACGGGTGCAGGCTTAGTGCTAACGAGCTACTAGGAAATTAGGAATTTCTCTAATGCTGTGCGAGCATGCCCGGTCCGAGGGTGAGCGAGGGGCTCACGAGGTGGCAGGGAAGGACCGTGCACAGCCCGGCACAGCCCAGCACCTCCCTGGCACCCTGCCTGCTCCCACGGGCCAGCATCGGGCCTTGCGCTCTCCAAGTTGCCATGGAGGTTCGGAAAGGCTGGCAGCGCGTCCCTGCCTTCTGGAGTGCAGCGGGACACTGCTGGGTGCTTCTAAAACCTGACAACAGGCCAAAAAAGGAATGGAATTAGCTCTCGGGAAGGAAGAGCCTTGGAACACGGGCTATCGTTTACTCCGTGCATGTATAAAGACAAGCGCGTGGGAACCTGATGTCAGCCAGGCTCTCTAGGTGCTACCCTAAGGAAAAAAATACATAGAAGTACTTTTAGGTTGACATTTGCACTGCCACTCTCCTAAGATCATGACAACCTGTGCTTAAGCCTGTTGTTGTCCATAGGGATTGCTCGGGTTTTAAGCTAGCGAGCGCTTACGGTGCTCTGCCATGAGCAAATGAGAGCTGCCTCCCCTGCAGAGCCAGGAGAGGCTCCGTAACCTCCCGGCATTCGTTTCAACAGACAAAGGGGACGTGGGGGTTTTGGCAACAGCCCCTGCACGGTCCTGACAAACCGCAGACTCCTCTGCGTGATCACTCACTTTCCAAGGAATTTTTCGTCGTCTGATCTTTAGAATCCTTTGTGCTTCTAGCCTTTAGATTCTGAAAGATAAAGAAAAAACACGTAGCAAAACATCAGTCACCTTGGAGTATCATGTGTGAATTTAAGAGACTCTCTGCTCCTCCAAGCAAGAGCCTGACCAGCACAGAGGAAAGTGCTATTGCTGGCCAAGGCAG
Organism: Crypturellus tataupa; assembly: GCA_034781795.1. Lineage (NCBI taxonomy): Eukaryota > Metazoa > Chordata > Aves > Tinamiformes > Tinamidae > Crypturellus > Crypturellus tataupa. The sequence continues at coordinate 2,228,082 of JAWLRI010000709.1, read as the reverse complement.
TGAAGGAAAAATATGTTTTTCTACTGGTAAAGCCACCACTGCCATGTCACGGCATATCTGCATCTCTAATATAAAGCAAGTTTCTGAGGAGGGTGTGTAACAGAGATGCAGCAACACAAGGAAGCAACCAGGAATAGTGGAGTAGTTAATGACCTGCAGAGAAAAACAGGGCCATAAAGGCCTGGCCACTGTCACAGCACGTGTACACCACCAATAAATAAAGCAGAGGACAGGGAGTCTGCCCCCCTTATGCACCCGCCCAGAGCTGAGTGACCTTGGACAAAGCAGTTCTCTGATCGTGGCAGAAAAGGAGCAATAGCTGCGACTTTCCGCTTTGCACAGGGACCGTGAGGCTGTGTGCATTAACATGCTGGAAGTGCTCTGAAGTCCTCAGCAGGACACAGACACAAATGCACCATCACTCCAAAAGCAGTAGGTACTGTCAGGATTTCAGAATTAGCCTTCAGGAAAAAGCAAAATGCAGGTTCACATTTACATGGAGCATCAGGGGGCTTAATCTCCATTCTGTCTCCTAGGGGCTACTGTAATACCATTGATATATTATTATTAATAAATGGAAAAGTCCAGAGGATGGAGCTTAGCATTGAAATAAAAGTAAGCACTGGGGAAGCTCCTTTACTAATGAGCTGGCACAACTGGAGGAGAGAAGTGGCCAGATAAGGAGGCAGAACCTGGGGAAAACCCTCAGGAGAGGAGGAAATGGAGACACTTGCACTCCTGAGTAGCCCAGCAGACGCCAACAGGCTGGTCTCATTTCAGCACACAGAAGGAATGTTTTATTTTCCCTCTTCCTCATGCAAATCTGAAGGATATGCAATCTTGTGTGTCCTCAGTAGCTTTTTTTTTTTCCCCCCCAAATAAACGCCTCCAATATTATCCATTTATCTGCTTGTTTTTAAGGACCTCTGTGAAGTTCAAGTTTTCTTGGCAGCTGACTTCAAGATCTACTCACTGCACTGCAAGGAGACTGGGCACTGCAGGCAGAGCTGGCGGCCTGGGAAGCCTGAAGAAGCCTCAAAAACGCTTTGGCACTGAGTGCTCTGCCCAAAGGGAGGAAATCGGAGCAGCCCAACACATAGCATGAAAGATAATGCCTGACATGCTTGTAGTTTTAAAGAGAAGGCTTCCCAGTGCTGCCCTCTCCTCCTCTCCAAGCCGGCGAAGCCTGCAGCTCCCCTGACAGACCTAGTGCCAGCCATCAGGGTGGCCTTTTATGACAGTCAGCATCACCATTAGCCAGAGAAACACATCAGCTGCCCAAATCTGATTTTCCCTTCCAGGAGCGCATGAAGGCGGCGCAGCACCGGGAAGTCCATAGCAGGGCTGGTTGTTACGGCAGGATTCCCAGGGGGAGCACGTGAGGGCTGCCTATGGATACGCTCTCCGATGCCGGAGCCCGGCTCCCGCTAGGAGCTGGGCTGAAGCGGCGCGTCCAGGGGGCTGCAGAGCTCCCGCAGGGGAGGCAGCCCGGTGCGGCCGCTCGCGGTCCCGTTACCTCCGAGATCTCGGCAAACTGCGCGTTGGCCTGGCAGCACTTCTCGGCCGTCTCCATGGCCACCTCGTAGTTATCCACGAAGGCCCGGTACACTCCCAGCTGGCTGGCCTGCGGGAAGCAAGCGGAACGCATGAGCGCCAGGGAAGACGGCAGCCAGGAGAGGATGTAACGACCCGGCCGCGTTCCTCCAGCCCAGGGAACCCCAGGGAATGCTGAGCAGGGCCGGAAACACAGCCCTGCTCCATCGGCTTTGCTTAACCGGAGCAGGTGCTGCCATACATCCAGCTCCATCCGCCCTGGACAAGTCAACTTTACAGCCTGGGAGGATGACACACCCTTATTACTGCCATCTATTTTTCCCTTCCGGACTGCCAGAATAGTATCTATTAATATTTTAGCTCTTGGATGCAATAGGAGCTGCTGGTTATTTGCCACAAAGCATGAATCAGACAGGAATGATTCAGCCCTAGCAGCACAAATGTGACCCCAGCTACTTGTTGGCTTCTATGTGCACGGGGGGGCACGTTAAAACAAACCCAGATCCTAATGCAGATTCAGATCCTGTATCTGCATTAGCAAACATCATTATAGGGGCAGGAGAGTGCTGCAAATACTGAAGGGAGAGTCGGAGCCTGGTCTGTCTGCTCGGAAGGCAGCAGCAAACGGCGTGGCTTTCCCAGCAGGAGGAACATGCCTTGGCCCAGATCAAGATACAGCAGGCCTCAGAGTCCAGCAATAATAATTAATTACCGGGGCTTAGCGCTGATCCTGTTTGCTGACTTCTGCATTGCAGCCATATTCATACCAGAGAGTATAAGATCCACCTCGGGAAATCCCTGGGAGGCTCCCAAGCTCGTCTGGATTGCGGGGCAGATTTTGTGTCACAGAGCTGCAGGCACCTCGGCAGCTGAGCGTGCCCCAGCAGCGCTGCAAAGGGCACCACAAAACACAGCTTTTCACCAGAGAAACCTGCCAGCTCCTTTCTTGCGGAGCTCCGGTCCCAAGACGAAGGGAGAAAGGAGGCCACTCTCAGGAGAACATTCCCTGCACGATGTCTCTAGCTAGCAGAGGCAAAAGAACAGCAAGCTACTGCCCAGGGCGTATTTTACAGAAAGATTAGGAATTAATCTCAACCCTCATGCAAAATGACACGGTCAGGAGCAAAGTCAAACGGTGCTCACTTATGGCAGGGATGATCTGGCCCCAGCAGAGTAGAGAGAATGAAATCTGGAGCTGCCACGGGGCACCATTCCCTGCAGAAGCAGCTGGCAGAATTACTGCTCATTTGCAGGGCTTAGGACGTCCGTGCTTGGCTGATGCCAGCAACACAGCAAAGCTCTGGAGCTTCTCTGTTCCCGTGTGTTTTTTTCATTTCTTAATACTTCTAAACAGTCTGTCTAAGCTTGCTTTCTCCTCTTCTAAGCATGCTGTTGCAAAAACATTTTCCATTAAAAAAGGAGCTTCCAATCAAAGCAATAAAGCTTACAGAGAATTCTAGTGCTGGTTTAAGATTTTCCTTTCTCTTTTAAAAAGGCCAAATGGAAATCAAAAGAGCTTTGGTTAAAAAAAAGTGTTTTTCCGTTAAAAAGAAAAAAGTATTTGCCATTTCTGAAACTATTAGCAATATTTTTGTTTTGTTAAATATTTCTTCACTCCTAAAGAACTAAAGTGTTTCTTTCCTGATTAAAAAAAATATATATTTTTCAAAATAATTCACAAAAGTGAGAAGCATGTTTCATCCTATTCCTGATGTTTTCCCATCCTCCCCACTTTACACTCCGCTTAGTTACAGCTGGAAAAACGTGGACTACCTGTCACAGCTATTACAAATGGCTCATATTTTTCAGATGATCACAAGCAGTTCTGAAGCTCCTTGCCTTTACTGTCTTCAACTTCCATCTACAGTGCTTTGCTTTACAAGATATTAAAGAAAATTAATGCTCCCAGGGACCTCAGGATAATCACAAGGATTCCAGGGTTTATCATCAGACTGCATGACATGACCACCAGTAAACAAGTCTGCTCCAGAGCATTTGATGTACATCCTGTCTAGATGCCTCCTAATGCCGGGTGCCTTTGCTGTCTCTCACATCTAGCTGCTTGCAGCTGCCTGAAGGAATGATTAGCTCTATCTCATCTAGCAACAAGTTCGCAACTCCCACTGATACTGAACCAAACCGCCAGAAACAGGCTGCTAAAGTAGCTCAGAACTGCTGTAATAAGGCAATTTGCTGCTTTGCTTCCAATACGAAGCCATCAAAACCACCCTTTCTGTCAAAAAGGCAGAAGAAATCTGGGGAACACAAAAGCAGAATGCCAGAAGAGCTCGGTGCCTAAGTCTGTGATCCCCATCAGCAAAACAGTCTTAAATGAAGGCCTAAGTAGTAGCACAGTGAGTCAAAGCTTGCTTGGAAGCCAGGAGCAGTAAGGAATATCTCTTCTTCAATTAGTGCTACCTTCATTATTGCCCTATCATTTCAGCGCAATCAAGTTTCCACTTCCAGCAGCCTTCTGCATCTTGGCATTAGCAACCAGCAGCAGGTGGATTTGTCTTTGTAAACTGGTTGCTCAGATTGCACACCAGGAGCTACTCACTAAGGCACCAGCTTCACCCCCTCCGGACTAAAATATGCTGGCAGTGAAAGGCAGGCTCCATGGTTGGATCTTGAGCTGCTGGTTCGCAAGGAAATCATCCTCCTCCAGGCCTGTCTTGCCCTCCATAGGGGATGGAGCTGACGCAGCTGCTAACAATTGAGTGACCCTGATAAAATGCACTCCCCATCCAATAAACCCCACACTGGAATGTCCCTCCTGTCCTGAGAATTGGAGGCACCTCAGGAATGCAGAGATTCTTTTATTTTCTAAAAGGAAAAAGCAGCTCCTTTAATCCTTTGCTTTCTGCACACGCTAGGGGAGAGGCTAAGAGGGGGGCAAAGGAATCTCCTAGAATGCAAACAATTTGTCATCTGGCTCGGAAACTCAGCAATTTGAATTTAGCCTCGGGAAGATGCCTTATATGTCTTTGTCCTGTTCTGCACTCAGAGGATTTTGCTGAAATTGCTTGGAGGAGCCTCAGCAAAAAATTCACCGCATCAGCACAGCAGCAGGAGGAACATCAAGGCCAAGGTGGTGGTAGGAAGGCAAAGCCGAAGGTGATGACCATAAAACAGAAAAGCAGCAGTTCAAGGTAGAGCAAAGCACCAGAGAGAAGGCGAATGCGCAAGAGGGAGCTCAGCAAAGAGGAGAAACACTTTGCTGCCAGTATTAAAAAACACCCTTTTTAACACCACCTTCCTCTCAAGCAAATGGCTTGATGACAGT
>JAWLRI010000709.1:2175808-2223145 GCA_034781795.1 Crypturellus tataupa | reverse complement strand
GAAACACTTTGCTGCCAGTATTAAAAAACACCCTTTTTAACACCACCTTCCTCTCAAGCAAATGGCTTGATGACAGTGCAGACACCCTGGAGACTGGGGCTTTCTGTAAAACGATGTTTGTATTACTGGCCTAGTCTCCACGGAGTCTTTAATTAAAGGCAATGAAACGGCTGCTTTTGCCCTTCACGGCGGCGAGGCGAAGCCCGGAGGCTGCTGTCTCACCCAGCCCTGGGCTTTCATCCCCTCAGCCCACGCAAAGGCACTGGCGGGAAGCGCAGCAGCCCCGCGGAAATGCACGGGCACCGCGGGGAGCTTCGTCGATGCCGCCCCACTCACCAGCTTTTGGAAGAGGTCCCCGACCCGCTGCTGGTGGCTCCACTGCTGCACTCGCGGAAAGAGCCCATCGTAGAACTCCTTGTGGATCTCGTAGAGCTCAGGCACTTTGAAGAATATGGTCTCGATCTGCTGGCTCGTCAGCACAGGCTGGGAGGTGGTGGCAGCTGCTTTCAAAGGCTTCATAGGCTAGAACGAGGAATGAAGGAAATTGTTACCATGCAAATCGAGTACAATCACCCCGGCCATGTTACAACATATCCCTCTGAAGAGTTGTTTTTCATCCAATTAATCAGCAAAATTTGCATTCACACAACTCCCAAAAGTGAGACATGAACAAATGCTCTCATGGGGATCAATCAGGCACCCCAGATCTGTGGATTTTCCCAGGCCATTAATAGTGTGGTTAAAATCCCTTTGCAACCTGTTTCCTTAATCTCCATCCAGCTAATAATTATCACAGGATACTGAGAGACTGGGCTCCTGAATGCACCAAAAACACCCTGGGTGAGCCAGATCCAGGCCTTTTCTTAGGCCTCCCCTTCTCCAATGGGAACAACAGGCACCACTACACAGGGTGACCAAGAGACAAGCAGGAATTTCTGGGAATTGCAGGAGCCGAGTGTTCCGGACGGCGCCTGCCACCCGCGCTTACCAGCAGCAGAGCTTCCAGGTGGCTCAGGTAGGTCTCCTCACTGGCCAGGATTCCCGACAGGACCCATTTTCTCATCTCCAAGCCCTTCTCCAAGTCTGGTTCGCTCTGTGGAGAGATTTAGAAACAAAACAAACCTTTGAACATGCATCACAGCCGACTTGGTCATTTAATTTATTTCCAAAGAAAGTGCTCAGTGCCCAGTTTCTGCAAACATATATAGTGATAATAATATCATTCTGGCAGACTTTCATTCACCAGCAACTGATGGCACTTAGAAGACAATTCACAGCTTTAGTCACCCAGCGCTGCCTCAGTTGGATGCCCAGACTCCACATGCAACTAAAAATTCAAGACTCCAAAATTCAGAGCTTACTCCTCCTCCCCAGCTCTTGGGGATCTTTGGTTGGGTGCAGTTTACTCCTTCCACCCCAGCAGCTCTACAATCGTGCTCCAAAGCTGCATGTTTCTCTGCGCAGAGCTTTCCACACAGAGGTGATGGATACACAAGGGCTCCAGCCCGATGCTGCTGTTTGATGCTGTTCTTTCTCCCACTCCTACTACTCACTAAGGTGATTCCAGTGCCCACTTGCACTGGAATTTTTAGTATTTTTAGTCTGTGGCTGGAGGAATCAGCCCTGCTTGGAAAGCACGTGCTGACTTTCCACGAAGCACTACCTCACCGAAACAGCTGAAGGAAGAGAAAAAATACATCCACGGGCAAGTGTGCACACTGGGGAAGACTAAAATTTAGTGTTAAGAGAAGCAGTAACTCTTCTGTTGGTTTCAATTCCCCTTCTTCTTAATGCCGTTTCCTGAAAAGAATATTTAACCTGATAAAGTGGAATTAAATATTTCTATAAGGTTTGGAAATAAAGTGCTCAGCCAGCGAAGCTTATAAATAATCAAAACCATCCTACTTTTACAGAGTCTTATTTCCAGGTCTTTTTATTTCTCTAATGCACAGAAGGGTCTTTTTCTAATTCCTTTAACCTTATTAGACTGTTGAGTGTCATTGAGAGAAGAGTCAATAGTTAGATCTGAAAAAAGCAAACACTTTCCAAGGGCTCTGGGTTGGCTGTCTGGGGCTCCCGCTCCTCCTGTTAATATTCAGAGGAATCTTTGGCTATTGATTTCAGCAGCAGGAGGATTAGGAAGCATAACACTATGCTCCACTCTATTGGCTGAGCATAAAGCCCTTCTAGAGCTGATAAAAAATCCCATTTAGTTTACGTTCCTACGCTTTGAACCCCGTGGATGTATGTATGAGGCTCATTATGGAGGGAGAGAGCTTCTCCATAGGTAACGCTTGCAGCGAGCACCGCACTCGGAGCCCACGCGCCGCACCGAGAGCCTCACGCTCCCAGATATTTTGGGATTCAGGCTCATCAATAACCGCCCTGATTTCTCAACGCTTTCATTAAATTGCACAAGCTCTTTTCTGGTCTAAAAGGGCTTTGCAGCAGCTACTTTATAAAAATTGCGTAAGGTGTCAAATACCACCAACACCTCTCAAATGCAAGTGGCAGACAGGAGCTGTTCCAAGGAAACGAATAAAATTTACACCCCAGTCAGGCAGTGCATGGGAAGCAGCGCTTGCCCTGGCCTCCCAGCCTCCCCTCAGCGATGCTCAGAAAGCTGCACAGCACCTTTTAAATTCTGAAAGGGCATCTCAAAGGAAGCAGGGGCTTGGAATACAACAGTCACAGCCAGAATAGAGGAAAAAATAAAAGAGAGGAAAAGAAAAAACACACCAGCTGCGATAAACTACCTGGTAAAACGACTGCCGCAGCAGACCCTGCGTGCCTACCACGTACCAGGACTGTGACCATCCCTTAAGATCTCTGCACAAAGAGTGCCTGGACGTGCACCGCACGGACTATTTGCTGGGCACGGTGCAAACACGTAACCACCAGGGCCGGCCCCAAGACGTTCAACAAAGATTTCTTTCAGCCGAAGAGGCCCGGACGTGGCCGTCGGTGCGTGAAGCTCCCAGCAGTCCTGGTGCGAGGAAAACCCAGCGCTTCTTGGTTTCCGAACACTCCTTACAATATTTACAAAAGGGAAACGCTGCTTCACAAAGAAGCACTGAGAGAAACGACTGGCGCTGCAAAGCGCCCGCTGCTGAGCCGGTGTCACTGGTCAATATTGACACAGCTCCATCACCGTCTCTGGCAGCTTCTCCTGGAGGAAGCGAGGATTTAAAAACCATCTGGGTATGTTTGCAACATCTGTAAAGTGCAGCACGCAGCGGCAAGTCATTTCAATGATTCAAACTTCCCTATCACGACTGTGACACCAGCTCTCCTCTTTGCAAATCAAAGCTGTAATTTACACGCCAGCTCTCGCTGGGCAGCCTCAGCCAGGGAGGCAGCGCCTTCTGCCTGAAAGCCGATTCCCTTTCTTCAAGGGAGAGAAAGGGCTTTGAGGAGACCCTAGGGACCTTCCCTCCTGGTTGTCACCAGCAAGGTCACTTTGGGGAGCCCTCAGTGTCATTTTAACCCTTTTTATATGTTCTGAGCACGATGCTTGGAGAAGCCGTGGCCTGGGACCGAGCTGGGCAGAGCAGAGAGGCTGCTCTAAGCGTGCGGCAGCAGGCGCCAAAGGGACCCTCGGGGAGGCATCCCGCAACCACAGAGCACATAGCGAGGCTTCCAGCGCTGATTTACACACAGCTTCCTCGTGTAGGACGAAGAGCTTGTGCTGCTCCTGCTGCACAAGCCACACGAAGCCCTGGAGCGCGGCCGCACGCGGTCCCACCGCCACAGGGTGCTGTTTGGGCCACACTTGCTGGGAAACTCGCTCCAGCACTGAGAAAGTCGCTGGAAGCTGGTACCAACGTTGGGAAGCCGAGCGGCGAGTTGCTGTTCTCTATAACAGCGCTTCCCACTTGCAGACTTGGGAAGAGGCTTGGCTGTTTGCCCCAAGAGGCAATTAGCAGGCAAAGACGTCGCGCTGCTGCCCTCCGTGCCCCATCCTGCCCCGCAGGGTGTCCGGATGCGATGCAGCCAGCGCCAAGGGCACCTCTGCTCCGTCCCTAACGCTCGTGACAAGAAGAGGGAAGGAGCAGCCGGGCTGTGACCGCGGCAGCTTCCCAGGCTGCTCCATCTCTGCGGCAGGAGGGACCACGTCAGGGCCGGGCCCAACCGCTGGCGCAGGGAGAGCCGCACGGCCGGGCCCTCCCTGGCAGGAAGGAAGCGTCTGAAACCTCCGCGGCCAAGGGAGGAGCTGCCGCCACATCCACCGGCCCCATCAGCTGTGGGAAAAACACACCGAGCGCGGCTGGGATGTTCCCAGCAGGATGTGGGAGCAGCCGCCGTTAGCAGAGGAGCCCCTCACCCGGGGTCAGCAGGGCCCCCAGCCTCCTGCCTGGCTCACGTAGCCACCTTCTCACTCGGTTTTTCACCTTCTGACTTCATCCCTACCACCCCGATAGTCCCCACTGGTGGCCCTTCTCCATTCTTTTGGCTCCCTCCTTGCCCGCACACTTAGGAATAAATCACTGTTACAAGACAAGCTCGAGGCACCTGAGTAGTCCTATCAGTCACAGGAGCCCCATGGGCCCAGGCAAGAAATCAGCGCTCTGCAGGGGAAAAAAAAAAGAAAAATAACAAGAAGATGGAGAGAAGGTGGCCCCAAGCTCAAAGGAAAGCATCTCACCTACAACTTTCTGCAGCTTTCTCCTCACCTGGCTGCTGCTTCTTGCTGTCCAAGGAGTTAAAGCCCAAAGGACTGGGTCTCAATCAAAGGCGCAGTGTTGCGGCTGAATCCAAGGCCGTCCGAGCGGTTAAACGCACACAAGGTGCGAGCGAGCGGGATCACCTTCGCTGGCCCGGGGCCACGGCCGCTCGCCACGTGTTTACAGCTCGTCACTCTAAGCACTTAGTTTACTAACCAGTTTGGCACGGGCTGTTGTGCTCAATTACTGCGAGCCCGGGAGTCGGCGGCTCCGCGGATCGCGCAGGTCCAGCTCTTCCTGAGGCTGGATAAGGAAGCCAGGGCTTTCCGGACTGATGGCAATGCCTGTGTTCCTGCCAGGAGGACCGAGCCTGCGGAAAGGCCAACCCGGCGGGGTACAAAGGCTCTTTAGCTCCGAGCCCTTCCCGGGAACAGCGTGTTCAGCGCTGCGCAGGGAGCGCGTTCCAGGACACGCTTCCCGTTAGGACGGCTCGCAGGCTCATGGAGAAGGTGACAGCCTGCACAGGGGAAAACTGCTCATTCCAACGTTTAAAATGTAGATATTGCTGAAAGCTTCTGCTGAGCAGGCTGGGGTGTCGCGCTGCCTAGTGATACTGAACGGGACACGCTCTGCATCGAGGCAACCCTGCTCCATGCGGGACAGGAGCAGGGACACGTTTCTCAGGCCAGGGCTCTGCTTGGGAAGGGCTGCCCAGCCCGGCACAGCCCTGAGCTGCAGGAGCCGTCGCATCTGCTGGGAGCGGCGAGACAGAGGCAGCAGAGACCCCGAGCGCAGCCACGAGCTGCCCACGAGCCCCAGCGACGCTGGAAGTGGCCCCACGGCCAGGCTCTGCGCGAGCCGGCCTGGAAGCGCCGACCAGCAGCACCAACGGGGCCACCGCAGCTGGGAAGCTTCCCAACACGCTCAGGCTCTTGAGTATCCAAGCAACAAGGTCCCCAATGCCAACTCGTGGCCAGGACAAGTCTCCTTTTGTGCCGCGAGTCCCTAACTTGGCCAGTGGCCCCAGCAGCCTCCCGTGCCCCAGGCCGGGAGGCCGCTCCTCCAGCTCCCCAGCTGTCTTCTTTCACCCTCAATACAGGCTGCTGACAGACACATTCTCCCTTCCTTCTCTAAGGGCCTGAATACCTATTACAAACGTCGTCTGGCTCTTCCTGGAGCTACCAATTCTATTATTTGGCAACCACTTGCCAAATAATATTTACAAGCCAGGATTCCAGGATTTTTGGAGGGCTCAATCACAGCAATTCAGCTGTTACCAAGAGCAAGCCTGAGGAAAATTAAATCACTTCCCCAGTTAAATAAACAAACAATTCATGCACCAGCGGCCTGCGGGTTTGCCTCAGAGCGACAGCCAAAGTTTGGCAAAAACATTGGCTTTACGTCACGCCGCGCTCCAGCAGCTCAGCACGAGCTTCTGGAAGAGCCAGACGAGGGGGTACAACATAGCCGGCTCGATGCAAACATTCATTAAGGATCTTTACCGCAGCAGTGACAAGCCGGGAGATGCTGCGATCCTGCACACACCCATCTGCTTATTTCCTCTTGGGGTTGCAGGCAAATTAAGGCTGGGGCACCTCTTGCCACCCTCCTCAGACAGCCGCAGACGGAGGCAATGGATGCGCAGCAGGTGGAATACGGATACGCTGCACGAAGCCGGTGCAGCATCGAGTCAGGCAACAAGCAACGTTCGGTTTGCTTCGGTGGTGCAGGTAGGGCAATTGCAAAACAGAGACCAAACGATAAGGATGTGGATGGAGACCACAGACCTCAGAGTCATCTGTGACCCTCACGGTCCTTGTCCCGGGAAGTCAGTCCCCAAACCTCGTGCACACCGTGATGCTCCTCGGTGAGCGGTCCTGGGGCTCTCCCTTTGCTGCCTTCGGAGGACACTGCTCTTCCCAGCCCGGCACGTGCAGCAGACGCAGCCCTGATGTGCCGTCCGGCCAAGCCGCTCTCAGGAGGCAGAACCGGACCAAACACTTGGCAGAAAAACACCAAGCCCCAAGCGAGCCCACAAAATAAGCCAAAGCAAAATGCCCTCAGAATCCAGACAGCAACAGCCTGCAAGGGGAAAGCTGGTCTCATGGATCACGCAGATGCACATCACTTCGGAAAACTGCTCTGCTACACACTGTCTGTGTGACATTAAGAGAATCAGTTAAAACCACATTAAAAAAATCACTGTTATCATGTTTTTCATTTTCCGTATGCCCGACTGGAATGCTGATAACTTTGAGCTGCAAGTGAAATTAAAGGGGTTGTGTCTGGAACATGGCGAGAACTGCATTAGGAGTCAGAAGCTGTTTTATTTCAGACCATTAGGTAGCTCACAGCAAGCTCCCAAAATTAGCAGACGCGCTAATCCTGTAATCTGCCCGCGCGGGTAGCAAACGTGCCCGCTCCCTATCTCAGGGCATCGCGGGGATAATGACGCCCTCGGTAGCATTCCAGCCCTGCCGGCAGCTGCCATCGCGCCAACAGGAAACGAGCACCTCTGTGCTCAGAGCAGGGCTCCAGCAGCGCCCTGTAGATACGGCACACACGTAGCACTGCAAGGAAAATGCTGCATCTAGTGAGCACCGTCCACATAGAGCAGGAAAAACAGGGCATGACTGAGGAACTGAAAATCAGCATAAAGCTTCAAGAGAAGGTTATAGGCACAAGGCAGGGCTAGACACTGCAGTCGCTTCTTAATTGCCGAATGACTTTGAAAACTTTACATTGTGTGGAAGTGCTACATATGGTGCATGTGTTGTATTGATGCACACAGTAACTGTTGATTTCTAGTCTCTGGTCATAACGATAATCTAAACTTTTCAGAGCAATTACAGCCACCTAAAAAGATGCAGGAGGACAAGGAGGTTAACTACAAAGCAGGCACACGTAAACAAAAATAATTCGCTTACTATCAAGTTCAGCAAAACAAGAGATGCACACCCTGCTATTCCAAGCTTCTGGTCAACGATATTTTACGTGCTTGGCTCGGTACAGTGCCTTTGGCACTTGTATTTGTTACTGATGTCTTTTCCACTGCAGCTGAAAACATAACTACAGTGACAAGTCATCTAACTGCTGGTGATGGCAGGAAGGGTAACTCGTTTGGCAGGAACTGTCACCGTCCTGAGGTCAGACTCTTCCTCCTGGTGACGGACCCTCCTCGTGACGGGCGCTGTCAGAAGCCCCAGCTGAATTTGGACCCTCCTTCTTATGGGAGCAGCAAAACTTCCCTTCTGGAAGCCAGGAGCACCACTGACGTGGTGTACAAGACATCCTGGACCAACTGTGTGATGTGGCACGTGGCTGGCGATCTGGGTTTTATGGAATGCAGGTTTATCATGCACTGGAAAAGAAGAGTTTATGCGGATGGGTTCTGCTTGCCATGGAAATGAAGGGCATCTGGATTTCTGGGGTGGGGATTGGCTAGAATGCTAGGAACACCACAGAGCCAGGGAGAGGAAAAATAAAAAAATAAAAAAAAGAGAGAGATAAAAAGAGAGAGAGAGGAACCATATGAAAAATTCAGCACATAAACTAAATGGTAAGAATGAAACCAAGTACATAGCCAAGACACAAAGGAAAACAGAATTTTCAATTGCAGGGACTAAAAGTAATAAGCAACAGACATGGGAATTGTTTGTTTTAATTGTAAAACCATCCCCCTGATACTACTGCATCCTTGCGGAAGATGGACATTATAAGAGTATTTCAAAACATTGTTCTCCTGGAAGGACTGGAGAGCCAGAGAAGGGAGCAGCCACTTACGGATTAAAAAACAACTGGGAGGGAAGCACATGAAGCAACACTGAAACGAATCAAGAAGAGATGAGACATTAGATGAGACATCTCTTCCAGGCCACCAGTCACACAGACACTACGACAACTGCTTCTGTGGAGATGATTCTCAGCCATATGCAGTCATACAACACTTCTCTTTCATGCTGAGATGCAAATCCTTGAAATGTCTCAAGTCAATATAAAAACACTCCTGATGCTTTAAGGATTATGTGGCCACTTCTTCATTCAAATAGAATTCTTACATATTACAAGAAGTCTCAGAGATAAAGAAGCATTTCAGAATTAAAAAGTTAAAGCACAAGCAGCTGACCAGATCCTAGACGTTATATTCAATTCAGAGCAGCAATCTTCCGTGTACTTGAAAATGCTTCAAGAAATCCTAACCATGCATTTTTGTAAATGAGAAAGGGAGACCAAGAATACTGTCTCACATGGGCCTTTTAATCCAACATTCATCCTGAAAAGGTAAGGAGACATATGATGTGGCACTTAACCGATAAAATGTGATAAGAGGATGTACATAATGAATGTTAAATAGCCTGGCTCGTGGAGCTCGTCAAACTCTTGAAATCATTTTCATGTAAGATGAATAAAACTGTTTGATAAAGGTGATGGTGTTGATTTATATGTACCCTGCTATCTGTAAAATATCCATCTTCCTCTCCCATGACACCTTGATTAATAAGGTGGAACAATGCAAAGTCAATATATACATTAAATAACTTGTATGATAGATTTCCAACTGTTATTTATAATACAGCAATTTAAGGTTGGGTGGTTATACTTTCTTAGAAGCACAATATGAAGGAAGCTACAGTTGTCCTTGTGTTATTAAGAGGTTTTATGAACGACTTCGACAAAAGAGAAGATTGCAGATGACAAAATAAAGATAAGTAGGGGAACAGGAGTGTGGAACTGAAGAGCTCTACAATCCAGAAAGCAAAAGTGAATAGTGAAATTCCTTATGAGTCACAGCCATTTCCTACTGAAAGTCATCAGAGTTCAGAACTGGCAGTTTTAATTCCTCTTATTCCCTTTCCAGAGGGCAGAAAACCAATGCTCTATTCTACATGATTTATCAAAGTCTCTAAATTACCTGAAAATACCTGATTTTCCTTGTGAATGGCAATGACAAAACACATGTACAAATGCACGCATTCAACACCTTCCAAACACATTTATGATTTATGATGTTTTGCCCCATAGTCTATTTTTCCAAATATCTGGTATGCAGAGGCCCTGTTGGCAGCAATTATTCACCAATTCTCTTCAATTAAATTCACATCAAAGAGGATGAAAAACTTTAAGTCTTGAAAATATGTACAGGACACTCATGCCTGAAGTCTGGACTCAACACTGCAACGAAGCCTCAGCTCAACTTTAAAAACTGGATCTATGGGGCACCCCTGTAGGACAGCAGTTATCTATGCTGCCATGTGGCAGCCCCAGCCTTCGCTGCCGCAAGAGCCACCCGTAACCATCCTCCGAGGTTCCTCGGACACGCGGAAAGGCAGGGAAAGGACTCACCGATTTGGTGGACTCCAGAGACCCCGAGGAGAGGGTGTCGCGGCTGCCGCGGCTCTTGGAGCTGAGATGGGGCGAGGAGGACGGCGAGTCGTCGATGTAGGGCATCATGTCATGGTGGCGCCTCTGCTCCTCGGCGCGGTCGGCGTCATACGCGTAGCCGGGCGGCGTGCCGCCGAACGGGGCATCTGCAAAGCAGCACAACGGGCCGGTCAGAGCCGAGCTGCACGGGGCAGGCTGGGCAGGCAGGACCGCTGCTCGCCTCCCACCTGTGATCCCTACTTACCTGCAAATCCAGAGTCAGTGATAGTTAAATATAGGCCAAGCGGAGGCGTAAATTAATTAAACTCATGTTGTCACTAAGCTCACTCACTTCTCTCACTGCAAACTCTAAAAAAACAAGTCCTTTTTAATATCTAACATCTATGTTCACTTCATCAGAGTTTTTTTTCTCCTCTAAAGCATCAGAAAAGAAACCCTTTTGCAGCCTCCATTCAGCTTCTGCAGTCTGGGTTTAGGGATGTTGCTGTTTAGTGTAATAGGCCCTGGTTTTTGTGTGCAACCAGCACAGGTGACACCTCTACCTGCTCAGCAATTACAGATAACATAGCTCAGGGAAAACACCAATCCTTGCAGATCTCTCAGGAACAAGAGGACTAGGAAAGCAAGATCTTACATGGCAAGTGCACAGGCCTGCTGCCAAAAATAAAATCCTAAGAGGCCCTGGTTGTCCTTAAACAGCAGCCTCCTCTCAAACAAAAAAGGCAGCACGGTGGCATGGAAAGTCAAATTAGCCATTACTGAAAAAAAAAAGTCACAGAACTTGTGCAGGAAAAGGAAGGAGGAAAACTGGTGTCTTTGCTACTTGGACACTGGGTGCAGAAACTGTTCCTGCACAGAGTGTGTTAAGGACAAACTGAGCCGCTCCCTCCTCTGCGGATGGATTAAAGCTCTTGGACATTTCTGCATGTACAAACGTATACACTGGAGCAAACTTGCCCTTCTGAGCAGCAGCACCGCAGCCCACGGGCAGCTGGAGGCAGCTTCACGCGTGGGCACCCGGACCTGGGGCCGAGGCCTGCAGAGTCTTATGGGAGGATGGGAGTATTACGGAAAACAAAGCAACAAAAGGAACCCACCTTTCCTCTTAAAAGTATAAAATTTTGCATTCAATTCACATCGGAACATAAATAGAACCAAATTTCACTTGTTTTCACAAAAATCCAGGTTCTGTGAAAGTAATAGGTAGCAGCTGCCAGGCAGACTAACAGCGCAGCTCTGCATCACTACGGCAGGGCGGAGGAGGAACATTTTCAAGCCCACTTTCCTCCCGCGCAGAAAACTCAGCTACGGTCTGACTCACTCCAGCAAAGGATGTGAGCTTTGTGCGAAACAGAATAAAACTCAATCCATGCGGCTTATTCAGGAGGCAGCGCTGGTCTAGGGAATTTATGCAAACAATACACTGAGAAGCCAACAATAAAGTCACTGTGGAGCTGAGCGTCTGCCCTGATTTGTACCAAACACCACCCAGCTGAAGAGCGGCTGTATGTGAGGCCTCCGGGCTGCTCAAGGCCTGTGGCAATATTATTTTAACAAGCTCAACAAGTTCCGTGCCACGCAGCCCGCCTCGCAGCACTACCTTGTGCGCAAGCTCCTCAAAAGGCTTATTTATTAGCTCGTGCAAGACGACAGGAATGGAAAATAAGAGTTGGCGCGTGCGCTTCGGAAGGGACCTTCTCCGTATGGATGTCGGAGGCTTTCCAGAGCTCCCCAGCTATTCGGAATACACCCCATTGAACTGATGTGATTAAAGGAGGCTTGGAAGTGAGTT
Organism: Crypturellus tataupa; assembly: GCA_034781795.1. Classification (NCBI taxonomy): domain Eukaryota; kingdom Metazoa; phylum Chordata; class Aves; order Tinamiformes; family Tinamidae; genus Crypturellus; species Crypturellus tataupa. Next base: position 2,211,307 of record JAWLRI010000709.1, on the reverse strand, counting down.
GCTGAAATAAAAGATGCTCAGTCACAAACACATCTTTAGATACTCTGAAGCTGGATTATACTTAAGATACCTGCAAGCCAACCAAGTCTCACACCGGGATTTAAGGACTGCTTAAGAAGGCAGCACAACCCCAACTTTCCACCATCCAAACAGGCAAGAAATAATTAAAAGTCCCCTCCACAGAGAAGATGGTTGGTCTTTCATTTGGTCACAGGGAACTTTTAGGAATCATTTTGCTTTCAGAAACCAGAATTAAAACAGAAAGCAGGCAGAGGGTCTCCTATGGCACTATTGATGCCATATGTTTATAAAAACAAAACAAAATCCCACACTAACACCTTTGGAGGAATGTGGATACTTGCTTTCCCATGGAGCTCTCCCTTGTGTCACTTTCTGAGCCCAACAGTTACCTGGATTACCCAGGGAGCAGCATCAATCAGTACCAGGTTCCTACACCACCTTCATGCCTTGGAGCAGGAAGAGCTCTTTTTCCTTCAGAAGTTTCTTTAAACTACTTCTATTCAAGCCCATTTTTCCCAGCACGTGCGTGGAAACCCTATTGCAGTGCAAAAACAAAGGCAGGAATGATTCCTTCACTCCTGACGGCCACCTCTGCTAATTCTATAGTTCACTCCACTTCCGTAAAGGGAAGATTGAAGCCAGTCAATATATTAGCAGGAAGACTTTTAGTCTTCAGTATTTTTCGTTTCCCTATATTCTCCTGCTAAAAAGCAGGTTTCACACTTAAACTTCCATAATACAGAATGTCTTCTGCTGCCCAGTGAGACCTTAAACACAACCCAAAAGAGGGGGAAGGTTTATTCCCATAAACCCTCGAATCCCTCCCTCTGCCTCCCCATCCCAGGGGCCCAGATCCGTATCTCGGCAAGGAAGGAAGATGCAGGTCGGAGTGTCACAGGCTGCCACAGGATCTGCATGCAGGAAGCTCTGCACAGAATTTAAAATCTGATTTCTGCAACCTCCAGGGATCCTTTGCACATTAAAAAGCTCAGCAGGAGTCTTTATATCTCTTATTTCTATTACTGCTAGAAAGGCACCGAAATCTACCTAGGGAGATTTTTATCACCTCCAGGGCAGAAGGACCTTCAGGTTGTTATTCCACCATTTATTCCAACAAATATTACTGCAGCCAAACAGACCGCGCGAGCTCGCACGGACGGGAGCTGCAGACTTGTATCTCTGCGATCAAAAGGAGGGCTGTTGCTAGGGAAACTCGGCTATTCCCACTGCTAAACGCAGCCCTGCACAGCGCTGCGCCGGCTGCTCCGATCTGCAGCCCTCGGAGCAGAAGGGACTAGAGCAGAGGGTGAGCGGAGACTCCGGCTGCTCAGGGGGCTGCAGAGAGCGGCCCAGCTCGAGGACAGCGCTGGGTTCCTCAGTTAAACCCTTGGGTAGCAGGAGCACGAAGAGGGCTACAGTCCTCCTGTCAGCGACCCAGCAACCAAACCATAAACTCTCATGGGATGGGAAAGAGCTAAGGAGGGAGGAAACACAGACACCTCACAGGGGACGGCTAGCACAAGGGAAGGGGTGGGAGGATGATGCGCTCAAACACACGAGGGCACCAGAAGGACATCCCCAGCAGACGGCCCCACCTGAGCCTTCTGCTCCCAGGAGCGTCAATGGAGCTGGTGGATGCTGCTGTGGGGCCCCTGCTCGAGACATGAATGGACACAGAAGTAGAAGAAAAGAAACTGAAAACAGGATCTCAGGCAGGGAGCAAAGCACCCCGGCTTCGAGGCCACGGACCTGGCTTAGCAGTGTAACTATAGACCCTACAGAGACTTGGCCACAGAGCGCGTCCTCTGGCTGCCGGGTGCCTTGTTCCCCCCTCAGCTGCCACAGGAGACTGTTCCCTCCTACTCGGTGCCACATCCACTCCTTGGGAGTAAGTCAGGGGTCTACCTTGCAAACAGGAAGGGAAAGAGAAATTAGCTTCTAATAAAAAGAAAGATTAACTGCATCTACTCTAAGGCCACACGATGGTTCAAATGTGTCATTCTTTCAGCACCCACGGATCTTTGAGAGGCTTCACAGCAGCACATCCAACCTAGCTGTGCTCTGGCTGAGAGCTGTGAAGCCAGAGCAGTGCAGACCTGCCCACCCAAGCAAACACCCGGAAACCTGGAGACCGTTTTACACCTCGTGCCAAAGCCCCACACCAACGCGGACGCATCATGACTGGTAGCAAGGCCAGCACACGTGTGGAATGTCTGTACATGCTGCAAAATCAGCTACAGAGCAGGAGAGAGCTAAGGCTCAGGGTGCCTTCTGCACAGGGAAGGGCTGAGGCCACAGGGAGACAATGTCTTGTCCTGGCAGCCACCGGGGGTGCCACCACAAAGCCGTGAAGCGCTGCCTGGTCGTGCCCCCCATGTCCCCCAAGCCCTCAGCTGTGCAGCCCCACAAGCAGCTGCTCCAGGAAAGGAGTTCAGCAGCTCAACAGAAGGTATTTCTGAAGCTTCTGCTCCAAGGCGGATGTGGTTCATGGCACAGAAATCCAAACTGAAAGGATACACACACGGCAGCAGGGCAGGGCTGGGTAGAGCCGGGTAGAGCCAACCCTGCTGAGGGCAACGTAGCAGCCAAGCACAGCTACAGCTTCCTTTGGTCCGAACCATAGTTAAATTCTGCGATTTGGAAATGGTTGGGTTGGTAACAAGTTACCAAAACGCTGCACTTCTCTCCTTCACCACCCTTTTCTGACAATCTATGTCACTAGGGCACTCTCCCTACCTTACCACAAGTTTTTGCACACATTGGTTTCCTTGCTGATAAACAATATGGAATCACAGCTTCTTATTTCTCAGTACGAGACAGGCAGCTTGGAGAGGGACCAGGGATCTGGGCCCAACGCTGAGCACATGTAGAAGTACTTTGGTGTGGATGGATGTGAATGCAGCTGTCCAGGGAATTGAGCAAAGCTTTCTAAAGAGTAATAACAATAAAGGAAACTATGGAAACTAAGCATCTTGCTTATTTTCCTTGACACTTTCCAAGTCTTCCTCTTCAACACCAGGAAACAGCAAAATGACTATTTGGAAACTTTGCCCAAAACTGGGATCCATGAATTATAGTTACATTGTCTACCTATAGCAGGAATGTGCCCTAGAACTAGGATCACACACTAAAAGGAAGAAGAAAAAAAAACGTTTGCCATGTCAACATCCAGTGTTGAATGACACAAAGGAGCCAAGCGGCGGTCCCCATCTGCAGGCAGACATGAAACAGGCTCTAAAGGTTGACAAGAAGCACTGAAACACTCTCTAGGGGCCAGCACCCCAGGCAGAGAGTTTTCTAGGTAGATAGAAATAGTAACTTCAGCTTCAGCTTATGGAGTTACCATGGAACGGTAACTTCAGCTTATACCATAGCCAAGAAAGGAATCCTGCCTATCCAAATCTCAGCAGATTTTCATCACTATATTCAGGCCAGGTTTGTGTCCCTCCGCTCTCTCCTCTTGTATTAGGTGATCTTTCTGCGCTTGTTAAGTGACTGCAGAAACAAGAACCTGCCACATGTCAAACTCTACCCCGGGTCTCAGGAGAGGGAGAGAAATTGCATTTTCTCTTTGAGAGGGAGGAAGGAGGGAGCAATGCATCTCACAGACAGAAGCAGCTAAGACAGCTGGTGGTTCTCTCTGACCCTCCTCGTATCAGGGGATCTCAGGCCACAGACTTTAAGCAGCCCCCAAGAATCTGTCTCTACCACAGATGAGCTTTATCCTTGCAGCAGACAGTGATTTTAAGTCTCTAGATGAATTGTTAATTGCAGCCCGTGTTTAATCTGGTAGGTGTGTCAAAGCCTGATCATTAAACATCTAAGAAATGACAAGCAGCGCTCTTGAATCTGTCCCTACATATTCTATAGAGAGTTCTCGCAGAGATGAGCACAGGTCTGATCTGTCTGTAGCAACCGGCTACGGAGACAAGCAGCATTTTGGCACACGACTGGCACTTGCTGGGAACAGGAGATTTTATACACACGATTAATACCCATTTTATACACACGATTAATACCCACAGAGACAGAGGTCCCAGGATAATCCAGGCAAGAGGCGAAAGCTCAGATGGCTGAGACCTTTCCCCACCTCAGGGCAAGCTAAAGGCATCTTCCTCCCACCGGGCACACAGAAGCGCTCGCTAAGGCCAGAAAGGGAGGGAGAAAAATACCCAGGAGGGTGACCTGGACTTGTGGGAGGACTCGTGTTTTACTAGAGGAGATTGTAGCACACAAACCCTGTGAACTCCCCTCCTGCGAGCTACCACGTCCACGTGCTCATCCTTCCTTGCTAAGGAGCGCGGATGAGGCCATCGCCCACACAGGACACTCAGGTCATCTTTGACTCTGGTGATCACCACAGAGGGCAGCAAGAGAAGAGCAGCAGGGTGTAAATCCCCATCTAAGACGTGTGACATTGGGACCAGTCCTAAGTGAACTGAAGCGGCAGGAGGGCAGTGCTCTCATTTCATGCTACAAAGGAGACAGAGGAACCCCTCTGATAATGGCTGGATGAGGAGGAAACCAGGTTACATGCTTTGAAGATGTGGCCTTTCAAATACCAAGTATCTTCAAAGCAATCTGTAAATTCTGAGACAGGCAACTAACTAGGGAAAGAAAATGCCCCCGACAGTGACTGCAGAAGGCAACACCTGAACCTCTCCCGAGGAGCTGGCACTGCAGCGTCCTGCTGGCCACTGCCTGCCCTCCGAGGCACTCAGCAAGGCCGGGTCACCACGTCAGGTCCTTCACGAATAAATGCACTAACACACAGACCAAAGCTAGCCGTGACACATAGCCTGACGTGCCACACCTCACCATGGAAGAGGATCTCCAACTCCTGCCTTGGAGGGGCAGGAAGGGAATGTTTCCCTCCGGGGTCTTTGTCTTTGGGCTCCTCCCTTGTTCTACATTTTCGACATCCTTTGCAGGCAGGCTGAGAACATTTCCATGTTCGGTTCACGCTGGCAGTCAGGCCACTGGATGTTCTTGGCAGAGCAAGTCGTGGAGCAAACTGGAACTTCTCTTCAATTTTCCTTTCCATTCCTTGCTCAGGATTGCATACCAAGGTTCACTGCTTTAATTCACTGCCAGTCTAACAAGACAGAAAGCAAATCTGAGGCCTGGTCATTCAGTGTTAAAATCTTTTCCTGTTGGCAAAACGCAAAGTCAGACAGACACATCCACAAGCATCTACGGCTTTGCACCAAAGGCACCAACAGTGCTGACTGCATCAGAGGTGGGAGCTGACTGCCATGGAGAAACAAAAAGGTTCCTTTAAAAATTAAGATTTTAAACAAAAACAAAACCACAACATTCCCCCCCCAACATACACAGACATGAGGAGGCCAAGAGAGAAGCCGGGCTGCTTCACAGAGCAGGAGAGAAGGAGCTTTAGGGTTCCAGCAGCCCCCATAGGGGACACAGACCGTGTCTCTGCGCTGTCCCGTATCCCGTGGCCGGGCTGCCTGCAGGAGCACGGAGAGCCTCAGGAGGGACCGGCCAGGCTAAAAATAACAGGGAGGAGCACTAGTTTATAAGCCAGAGCAGCTCCCTTGTCCAACTTACTGATCATCACCAGCATCACGGAGCAGGGAGGTGGGATGGAGCAACCGCGCCTGCTTGAGTGAGCTCTGCTGTTCTGCTCCGCCTGCCCTTGGGTTCTCATCTAAAAATACATCCAGCAGCAGAGCCCATGGGAAACCGCCCCTCCTAAGTGCACTGAGGGGCTGCTTGTCCCTTTCCTAGTTGACTTCACCACTGGTCGGGCAGACAGGTGACAACACACAGATGCTATTGCTGATTGGGGCCAGCAGCTTCAAATAACATTTGGCAACAGCAAACTCTAGAGAAACAGAAGAGATTAAAAAACTAAAAGAAATAAAAAGGACTAATGGTCCGAGCAAACGGACACCATGTATATATTCCATTTCCTGCGTTTAACTGCAAAGAGCAACAGCCCTGCCAGGAGGGAGGGAAGCGCCTGCTGAAATCGGCCTTTAACGGAGGGGCCGGGTTTGCGGGAAGGGAAGGGAGGAAGGGATGAGCGGAGCGAGCAGCGGGGGGACTGCAGGTCCCTTCAGTAAAGGGCCAGCAGGGCTGATAAGAGGCTGTCCCGCTTCCAGCCGTCCCCTCCCTCGGGAGGAGCCCCGCGATGCCGCCTTGCCCTGCTCCCACCGCTGCGCTTCTTCCCCAGTGCAGCTGGGGCGCTCGGAGGCCAACAAACCTAGTCACTATTTTCCTGTTTACACTGCAATTCAGCCATTCATGTCTTACTTGTTCCACCATAAAACCAGAGAAGACAACATCGATTTGCCATCCCAGCCCAGAAAAAGCAGCCCAGGCTCACGGAGGGAGATGCCCTGTGAGGCAGATGGCTCTGCCCAAACCATCACCAAACCTTCTCCCAACACAGCCGCGGCCCCCACTCTACATCCTCCTGTCGGGCTGGAGGAAACGCTTTGGAGAGCTCCATAACCACGGGAAGGCGGTTACCAGCGTTGGTTTTGTGAAGGTGCTCAAGGTGGACTCCAGCTCTCCAGCATCTTCTCCACTTGCCCTTTTGCCTTGAAGCTACTGGAGATGAGGAGCTCCTGGGCTCACACCTGAGGACCTCTCATCTAATCATGGTCATGGAGAAAAATAAGTTTAGAGAAACCTGACTGTAGCACAATGGGCGCAGCAGAGGCAGTCGGGTTGCCAGACTTTTCAGAGAGGCTGAAGAGCAGATGAGAGGAAAATGCACTCAGCCCGAGCTCACGGCATCTTCCATAGGCATCAAGGATGCTGTTTTACACTTCAGCATTTCTGATTCACTGCCGTTAAGAGTGTACTGAGTACAGCAGGGAGGAGGGAGCTATTTTGGTAACACAGATGTGTTACACCACCACTTCATTGAGCCTCGCCATCCCCCGACATGAATAACCCAACGAGGCTGAAGCCAAGCCAAGGAGAAGCCCTTAAATGCCAGTGATTTTTACCCAAGGAAAACCAGGCTCCCACCAGGCCCGGCTACGATGCAGCCAGCTGTGCAGGGTGATTATTAGGGAAACACACTCCTCCACTGCCTGCAGCCCGTGTCAAGATCCGCTATGTACCATAGCCCATAAGGCTGATGAGTTGTTCAACTATCGGGCAAGAGGATTTGCCTGTTCCCAAGCAGAAGCTGAGCCCAAGGAATTCGTAGCGGACTGTTTGGAGCGACAGGGAAGGGACTTAGAGGATGGACCAGGGCAGCCTGATAGGCACATGCAGAGCGGACACGGCCAGCGGGGGGCTGCTGCTGTTAATATTTTCATTTCCAAATTCCGCTGTTTAATAAAAACAGCTAAAGAGAGAGCGTGAGCTGCTATCCCAGAGCACAGCACAAACCAGAAGCTCAGGACAAAAGCTAGTGGTACTTGCACCATAGGAGCTAGTACAAAGCGAGAAGACTTTTAAAAGCAATACAGCAGCAAAGAGAAACACTTTCTCCATATGGTTTTAAAATGATTTTTCTCCATGGATTGCCCATGGTACCCCCTTCCAATGGAGCCAGACAAGCTGCCCAAGACGAGGGGCTGGAACTCCAGGAGGACCGAGAATCGCGGTGGTCTCACACTGGCACTTACAGCCTGCTTCTCATTTCAAGCTTGAACAAAATCAATTATTTACTGGAATTACGACCTACTTCGCAGGTAACAGCCTGCATCTCCTCCCTCCCTCCTTTGCAAGCAACATTGTGCTAGGGAACAAAGCATTAGAAAAGCAAGTGGGAGCTGGTATCAACCACCAGGAGTAGCTGCCACTCGAATTGCTCACACAGAGCCCGGGCAGCTTCGCAGGAGCAGCCGTGAGCGGTGCCAGGAGCCACCGAGCAGCCCGAGCCGCTCATCCCTGCTACCCGCCGCATCCAAACACGGGTCTTAGAGCATCTTGTGCTTGGGAAAGCAATGAGCAGGCCCCAACGTCCTTCACCGGCAGCAACCGTGGACAGCTCTGTGATTAGATGCTCTGCATGAAGCTACATGGGTTAATGGTATGTGGAGCTAATGACTTGGCTAGGGCTGGAGCTCGCCTCCAGGAGCAGGACCGAGCAGGTACTCAAATATTTTCAATGAAAGCTTCACAGAAAAACCTCTACCCTCTCCAAATGGAATAAACGTACAATCAGAAGAAAGAAAAACAACACAACTGGGGGAAAAACAAAGGCACGCTTGTACATCGGCACTATATTTAGACACTGCTTTACCAGGACTTTTACAGAAACTTGGAAGACGGGTTGTGTTGATGCCTGGTCCAGCTTTAAAAAGCCTCAAGCAATTTGCCGCGGCCCTGAAATAGAAGCTGTGCCGTTTGCGGCTGCAAGCTGCACAGAGCAGGCACTGTTGGGCTCTCGGGAACCGCGCTCTGCCCAGCCCCTGCGCACGGCGACGCTGCCCGGGCTCCCGCTTCTCCCTTTTGCAGCAGCTTTTTCCAACAGCAGCCACACTTTCCGACAGACTCGGGCACTGGGATAAGTCTGGAATACTGAAGGCAAAGGATAATCCTGGTCCAGCACCACTGACACACGTCGACAACGAAAAACCCTTCCAGAGTCTCTCCTTCCATCCCAAATTCAATTTTCTCTTCCACTAAAATGTAAAAATAATTAGAAAAGGAAGGTATTGTGGAAAGGTGAATTAAAATCCACCTACTGCTACAAGACATGAGGTTGAATATTTGGAACCACATTGGTACTGTGGAGGTCCAAACAATTTCTGAAAATAAAACCCAAGCTATTTCAGCCAGAGAGCTTTTGATCAGAAGTGTCAGAGATGCTACGGAGAAGGACACAAAGTAGGAAAGGAAGAAAACTAGGCAAATATCCATGGCGTTTCCTTCTCGTGGTAACTGCAACCCTCCAGACTGTTGGTCTCAGGCCAGCCACATAGAGGGAGTGACTGGCAGGGCCCTGCTGCTCGTCCCGCGGAGGGTAAGGGGCTTTTAACTGCAGCCTGGGGGCAATGAGAAATCACCAAAGAGCCTAGTTTTTATTTATGAGTTTGCTCTTAACAGAAGAGCATGAGAAAATAAGAGAAACAAAACAGCCTCCTTCCATTTACATGTTACTCCAGAACGCAACAGCCAAGAAAAATCTTCAAGGCTTCATGAAATCCAGCACTGATGACCCACAAATGTCAACGTGAAGCTGTCAGGAAAGCAGAGTTTACTGAGAACCTCCTGGGTGAAGCCAGAGGACCCTGTGCCCAGCAACCACTTCAACCTCAAGCCTGGTTTGGGCTCCTTGCCTTTCATTAGGAGCCTCTCTGCAACAGGAGCTACCTGGCTATAGTCAGCACCAGAGCCTAGGGAATAGGAGAAGGAATAAAGCAAAAGAAAAGAGCTGGTGGCCCTTGCCATAGGGAGGCAGTAGGACAAGCACAGGCTCAACGTGAACCAAAGGACTGACTGCTCAGCCCCGCTATGGGGAGTCACTACAGGACCTTGCTTCTCTGCAGGTTTAAGTGTTGTCAGCCTTAAGGAGCTAGAATCACCACAGCAAAGGCCGTAGGAGTCTCAGGGCTGCAGAGCACATAAGGACTCTTAAAGGATAATCCCTTCTTGCTCCTTGGCTATGAGGATGTGGACACAGCATGCGGGATTCCTTCCACAGCTGCCTCCGTCCCACAGGCAGGATGAGCACAGATAGGTCTGCAGGGAACCGCAGCCACTCCTCGTCCTCCTCCTCTTCCTCTGCTGTAACTGCTTGTTGGAAACCAAGGTCCCCAGGGGACCTGGCAAAGGCAGGGGGTGAAACGCAAAATTTAGCACTGTAAGGCATTAAGGAGGCCTGGGCCCCACCACTCCAGACACAATTTGCAATGATCAAACTACAGAATATTCTGCTTCCATCAGGGCACCCAATTTCCTATCCAAACCCTAGTTCACCTCTCAGGAATATAAGCCATCCAGAATGAAAATACCCCTCTCTCCCAGGAGAGACATTTCCTCACTAAGCTGCCTCTGCTTGTTGGTTCTCAGACCGGAACAGAGAGCTGCTTCTTGCCTGTTGTCCTCCCACAACCTTGGGCTTCTCTTGCCTAGCCCACAAAGCTGGCCTAAGAGCCAAGACTAGGGCTGTTTTTAGTATCTGAATATTCCTGACTCGCTGTCCCAAGCAGCATCTGAAGAGGAGACCTGCATGGTCTGGGGCTCCGCGACACCCCTGCAACAGGAGGCACCCAGTGAAGCCTCTCTGGTCCTTGGGATCTTGCTGAGGACTGTGTTCTCCTGCTGGCTGTGCGGTTGGTGCTTTGCCTCAAAACACCACATTGCCATTTCCAACCTACCAAAAACAGCTCAATTAACGGGTCCAAACACTGTAAAGTACACATTTAAGGGAAGAGAATGGGAAAAAGAAAATAAAGCTGTGAATAGAAGTCTTTCTGTCAGGGCTGTGACTAGATGTCTGTGTGAGGAGCAAGGCCTCCTGTGGTTGCCGGTATCTCCCTCTCCACTGCCCACAGTCACGGAGTTCAATAACAGGGAAAGAGGAACCACCTCGGAGCAGCCCCTCCTGATGAGCTTCTTTAAATGGCAACAGTTCCTCAATTATTTTTGCCACGCGTAACAGAAAACTATCATAACCCATTACCACAGCTACTTACTTGATATATTGAATCACATACCACACAACAGGGCTTGGCTCAAAGCTACTTCCCTGCTCCCAATGCTAATCTCTCCTGTTCTCACGCTGGATATGAGAAGTATTTTATATATATATATAGTGGCATCCACTGACAAGAACTCTTCAATTCTTTAAATAGCTGATGAGATGAGAGTGATCCTGCAGAACAAGGCTCTCAAGCAGCAAGAGGAAGAGCTCCCGCATGGAAAAAGTGCTGTTTCTTGGGATGCCATCACTTAAGAACTGGAGCACAGACATCCTGCTCTCCTGGGCAGAAGGAACAGAAGCAAAGATAGCTTTGCACTATAGCTACAACGGTAGTTGCTATAAAGTCACCCATGAAACAAGCTCTTCCTGCACAAGGCAAATGAGCTGAACATGTTCGGAGGGCTCCTCCGGCACCCATCCACCCTGCCACGAGCTCCTAGCGATAGAGGGCTTATTGCACTAGAGCAATTAGAGCAAAATGAAGAAACATTTTCGCCTACCTGCACGAGAAACACTTGTAATGTCAGTTGTGCAACAGATGATAGGGCTGAGAGTTAATGCCTCCTGTAGGAGTAGCTGATGCCTCGATCATCAGCTGGATGAGCCGAGGAAGATGAGATAACAAAATACCCAAATTCCACCACGAAGGCTAAAACCACAGTGGAATTCGCTTAGCATAGAACAATCTAGGGTTGCAAATGAGCAGGTCTGGTGCTTGGCTTAGGTGAGCTTCGCTCTGCTAAGGAGAGGACACGAACTGGAGGCGAGGAGAAGCCGCGTGGAGCAGCTGCTCCCAGGGAACGGGCTGGCCAGGAGCAGGGGGCTGCTCGGAGGAGGACAGCTGGCCCAGGGAAGCCCTGGCACGCAGGGAGCCCAAGGCAGGAGGCACTTGCCAGGCCCCTCAGGATCGCTGGAAATGAGGAGTATTCCAGGCACCTAATGCCAGTTGCTTGTAACGCCACAGCTCCCCGCACTGCTGCCGTGTTGCTTAAACACCCAGGACAGCAATTCCACTCACAGAACAATCCAGGATTTTGGAAACGTCACTGTCTGAAAATCAAAGTTTTTCATTTCTTTTCTCTAGCATATATACAGGTGCTAAGTTTACTTTCATTTTTTGTACTACCAGGGCATGTGACAGAAAGAAAACAGCGACAGAGAACAGAGTATTTTGCTCTGCAAAGGAACAGTTCAGAGTCTAACAAGCAGCAGAATAGTCAGCAGCAAGGCCTTGATTCCCTCCTTAAAATGGAGATAATATCTTCTCATACTCAGAACCTCAAAATAGCTGAAGTAAAGATTTAAGGGGGCCACTTTGAGATGTTTGGGCCAACTCACTATAGTGACACTAACTTCTCTCAGGCTAGCCCCTTACAGAAGGCACATGCACAGTAAGTCAGCTTCCATAGAAGGTTTGGGAAGTGAATTTGGGTATTTTCCCTAGCTAACAATGGAATTACTTAATTGCAAAGGCCAAAGCATCTTTCAGAAACAGATTTTTGAGAAAACAAAGATCAGACATGATCAGATTATTATAGGGATGAACACAGCACACTGCTACCCACAACAGCAGAATTTCAGGTTTAAATAAATCTGAGACTCCCTCAAAATACACTCCCATCATCACCAAGCTATACTGTATTATTTTGGAATCAAGCTCTTATTCATGCTGCACTTTCCCCTCTCTTACCCATCTTACTATCATCCTTCATCAGGATGTTATGTCTGTGCCAAGTAAAAAGAACAAAACAAACAAGCACACGCTCCCAAAAAACCACACACATCCCAGCCTATGCAAAGACATAGGGAGAAAACTGCACCAGTCACCCTGATGGTAATAAGTGTGTAATGCTTCAGTGTGTAAACCGTAAGGCTTAGGGATTTCCCTGCACATTCCATTTAGCCGAGATATTTGGATGCCCGTCAGGGCTGCTAGGAAAGGCTGGGCAAGGCAGAGGGATGCAGCACCTACTTGAACTCTTGCACATCGTTATTTAGGGACTGCAGGCAGGAAAGTTGCTGTAGGAGGGTGTCTCTTTCTCAAACGTCCTCTATTGCCCATCTCATCCCCTGTCATGGGTACTGCCACCTGGGCACGAGTAAATGCAGCTCCAGTTGGTACCCGCCGCACGCTGCCGACCTGCCCGCCACGCTCCTGCAGAACGACCGTTCGGAAAAGGAAATGAGGGAAAGGAAAGCTGTGGGCAGATGCTCCCTGAGCCCGGCCTGGTGCCACTCTGCTGATGGAGCCCCCACGGCTACTGGGAGCCCGCGTGCGGTGCGGACTGCATTCCTCTGCGCGCCAAAACGTAGCCTTAGCCACTTGACACCAATCCCCATTACCCGGTGTCTCTTTTTTTGGTTTTGTTTTCTGCAATCAATCACTCCCTTGAAGTGAAATTCTGGTTTTCCTGTTGTTAGGAGCTGGGATTTGCTGCTGCAAGGCGGCTTCCTGAGGCCGCGTGGGAGCTGCGATAAGGCCTCCCTGGAGGCAGTGCGCGCGGCAGATAAGCGCCAGCCTCATTATTTTCCACCTGGTTCCTACCAGCAGCACGAGCCTGGGCAATCTGAAAACCTGAGAGGGGCTGAGGACCGGAGGAAACAAAAGCTCCTTTGGCAAGTCGCAGCTCACTAGCAAGGTTTGAGCAACAAGGTTTTTATTTTAGGCTCAGGAAATAACCAAATCTTATAAAGCTGCAGGAAAGAAAAGTGAGTTCTCCTCCCTAGGAGGGCGAAGGCAAACAGCTCAAGTACAAGGCTGTTCCTGGCAATGCTTTCACAGCAGCCAGTAGCCACATTCCATCCCTTTCATGCGGAGGAATCTACAGATCCCAATCCCGGTCACCATCCCGCTCCTTGCAGGGGCACAGGTAGCAGCCCCTGAAAGCACCAGAGAGAAACAGAGAGAAGCAGCCAGATTTTGAGATACGCTGCAGCTCTGGCTCTTCAGCAAATGGCAGGAAATTCCAGCCTGCCTCTCACTTTGTCCCCAGACACAATAGTGTGATTTAAGAAGGGTGTGCGAGAAGCTAGCGGTTTGGTGCACCTTACTGCCCACGCTGCTGCCCACACGCACATAAACTGCACCCCAACCAGCCTCAGTTTCTGATTCTTTTAAATCACCTCAAGTTATAACCAAAGAGATGCAATTTTTAAATTTATTTCTGTTTTATTTTTCTTCCTCATCACCCTCTAGCCTCTGCCCAAGAAAAGCTGCTTTCCCGGATACAAGAGTGAACATTTTGCAAAACACACAGGCAGATTAAGCGGATGCCTAAGCCCATGGCAGCAACTGTGCTTCTCCTTCATGCTCATATGTTACATTCTCCAGGGCTTTTAAGTTTATTGCCACATTCCTAGGGACAGCTATCAGCACTGCAATTGCCATAACAAAACCAGAGATCCATCTTTAGACTGCAGATGAAAAAAAGTCCCAGAAATGAGACAAGCAGCCAAGCCAGCACTATCAGACATTTGGAAATTCTTAGTCAAACAGCTGAGACGAGGTTTCCGCGCTAGCAGAATGTGCTCCCCTCATCAAAAGGACGCCTAATATCTTCCACAGATACCACGTTCCTCCATGCTGCCTCTTCCAAGCTGCTAAACTGAGTCCTGGGGGGATGCTCTTCAGCAATGATCCACATCAGATTTCAGAGGCATTTTTAAACGGAACCCCCGAGCAAAACTGTGCACATAATACACTGAAATACTTACCAAAACTTACAAAAAAATAGATCTATTGATTCTTGCAATTCATTCATTAAAATTCTTTTTTTTACTGCAGCCACTGACACTCTCTGTCCAAACACATGGCTAGAAGCTACCCTGAAAAGTCACCTGCTCCAATGCCTGCCAATGCTCCTTAAGAGACAAGGAAGTCACGTGCAAGATAATCCTATTTAAAACTCAACCAAAACAATCCTGCAGAAATACACACACAAAGCAAGATACTCTCAGCAGGTCCGGGCAGGATCTGCAGATCACTGCACTTAGTTCAATTCTTTAGAATTTTTCCAGAAAATAAGGCATTTAGATAGGAAAAGCAGTCGCAGTGCTAAAAGAGTCAGAGCTCTTAGGCTGGCCAGACGAGGGGATTCACATTAAATGCTGGGCAACACAGGAAGCCAAAATGTCAGCACATCAGCATGGGGTTTTCTCTAAGTGCAGGAACACGCGCGTTACACGCTTTGCAAAAGCCTTATTGCTTAACTCTAATAAAAATTTTACATGTTGTGATGCAAAAAATAAAATCAAGCATTTTACTTTCCTTGCAGGGCACCAATGTACACACAGCCAGTTGCAACATTGGAACTACATCCTGTATAACATACATTAAGTAAAGCGTCTGCCTTGCTTTTAGACCGTTTTAGAAACAGATTTATTAGAGAATGAAAAGCAAAGCAGCCAAGAGCAAGGCCCAGCAGCTACCCAAGGGAACCCAAATGAGGATTTTATGCACACACACAAAAAGGGAGTCAGCTATCACCTTGCGGATGCGCTTGCCTGTAATTAGAGCTTATTATGGCTGCAGCCATAACATGGTTATTCACCAAATTCGGAAGACATTAGCCGCCCGGGGAGAACGAGGTAGATTTTTTTCATCAGAAGAACCAGCTGCCCAAGGCTTGATTACTGCTGTATAAAAACCTGTTCCCCTCCTCAGCCCCTTCCAAGGAGAGCCTGAGCATCCAGCTGTCAGACAAGGGACACGTCTCGAGGATGCTTGAGCAGACAGCAATGGAGCAGGACGAGCATGCACTGAGATAAATAACTCCCCGCGGCAACACGGAGTAGAAAGGATGGATGCCCCCTCAAATGCGGGAGGATCCTGCCTGGTGACAGGGCCACTCGCTCACACACTACATTTCATTGAGGATGAAAAGGGCAAACGCTCCATGCCACCTCCCTGCCATGTGGGATTAAAAAGTTACAGGGAGATTTCTGCAGCCCCAATTCTGCCCAGAGCAGAATCCGTTGCCAGAGAGGTGTGGAATTTGTACTAGGTTTCTGCTTCAGTGCAAAGACTTGAAGCTGCACGATCAGAAACTAGTGCTGAGCTCTCCTGGGCTTCACTTTGGCGGGCACCAAGACAGATGGAGCATCGCACCCCACATCCTAGGCAGGAAAAAAGCCGCGAATTCCCTCTGGTGCCCAGCACCTGAGTGCTTATGTTCTACTCCTTCCTTTTTCTGGTCGCAGCACCCACGGAAGCAGCAATGAGGTTTCCAAACCGCTGTCAAACTCAGTCACATCAAGGGGAACGTGGGGACAGGCAGCCTCTGTGCAGGGCCAGGTCCAGGCAAGAGCACCCGCTGCCCACAAAAAGCCCTCGAGTGAGCGGGACAAGCGCCTGGGCGCCCATGTAGTGACATCCTCTCCTTCCTTGGGGCTTGCAGTTATTTATTGCAGCTTTTGTAAGCGCTGGGGGAATTCCAGCTCCACCTACGGCCAAAGCGAAGCTCCCTCCCTGCGGCCCGGGATGCCAGTCCTGCCCCATGTGCCCGCGAGCAGAGGCTGCGGTGACGAGCGGGTTGGAGCAAACGGCGAGTTAGAAGGGCCCAGAAAGGGAGCAGCGGCCAAGCAAGCGAAGGCCGAGGGCGGCAGGAAGGCAGCGCGGCAGCTTCCCTGGCAGCGGCAAGGGGATCTTCCCCAGGGCCCCGTCTCCAAGCTCATGCTGTAGAGTCACCCTTCTCGGCTCCAGACAGAGTCACCCTGCGGAGTCCAAGGGGGTAATCAGCAGCCCCGCTCCGAGGGCACCTCCTGTTCCAGGGCTCTGGACACGGACCGCAC
Source organism: Crypturellus tataupa (assembly GCA_034781795.1). NCBI lineage: Eukaryota > Metazoa > Chordata > Aves > Tinamiformes > Tinamidae > Crypturellus > Crypturellus tataupa. The sequence goes on along the minus strand of JAWLRI010000709.1, from coordinate 2,194,860 downwards.
GCGACGAGGGCAAGACCCCAGCTGCCACCACTCTCGTGCTGCTTTTCTGGGGCTCAAGTGGGCAGCGTGTGCTGAGGTAACAGCGTGGCGAGACACCCACACCCTCAAAAGCCCCTGCTGCACCAGCCCAAACCAATGAAGTCAGGACAGGCCCTTACGTATCTCGGAGCAGCGGGACTTGGCAGTCAGACCACACGCTCCCAGGAGAGGGAACCAGCAGGGACAGGCTGTGAACGACCAGTCTGTGCAAAGCTCTGGACCTCGTTTACAACAAGTTCTTGGCAAGAGGGTTTCACCGCTTCAACAGCTACTTGTCTCAACGCTTTCTATTCACAGCTGGCAGAAGAGGGGTCTCAAGTTTACTCTTCCTGGCTCTTCGTTTGCTTGGCCCTCAAGAATTTCCCCAAGGACATCCAAGATCCACGGAAAGCTGGGACATGAAAGGAAGTGCAGTGTCAGCCAGCCGCGCTGGCAGAGCGCCTCTCCTGATCAGAATTCCCTTACCTGGATCCTAGTCCCTTGGAGCCAACAGACAACCTGGTGCCTCCTGAGACTCCCCACGAGCAGAGAGGCCCTTGCCGTGCTCATCCCATCAGGGGGTTGCATGATAACACAGGAGCAACGCTGGCCTTTCTCTCCCCGCCAGGTGCTCGAGATGACCCCTGGTACCCCAGAGAATTACAGCTCCTCCTCACCAAGCCACTAGCCCCTCTGTGGGGCTGCCCCAGGAAAGCAGGAGCTCCTTTATTTACAGTTTCTCTCCCCTCCCTTTCCCACCAGTTATTTTTGAGGGATTATGTTTCCTGTTTTCACTGCTCTGCCTCCATTTGTCATTCATCACGGTCATTAAAGCAGGAGGGAAGCACTGGGGAGCAGCGCGGCACAAAGCAAACCTTCACGGGTCAGCAAGCCGGGCATTAAAAGCTGCCTCTTCCCTGCCTCAGCTTCAGCCCCTCTCTCACACACTCCAAGATATTCACAAAATACGGCTCATCCTCCAGCAGAACCCCAGATTCCGGCATTTTCTGCAGGTCAGAGACATGAGGATGGATCAGAGAGGCAGCCTAGTCACAGCCACTTACCCTCCCTTTGGCTGGTCCAGTTAAGACCAAGAACAACTTGCTCCTAAAAAAACCTTATTTCTTGCCCTAAATGAGGCCATGGGGATTTTTAGAGATGAAAGCAGAGCAATGTAATCTAGGTGAACTTCTTGTTACACTGCTCACTTGAAGAGGTTTCCACTCCATACTGGGTGCCCAATTTTCTGCCTAGTCCAGTCAGGAAATAAACAGATTACGTACTCCAGAAAACCAAGGTGGCAACAAGCCAAGAAAATTCAATGCACAGAACTCCTGCCCTTTCCTTGCACCTCGCTTACACCTCCCTTGGCAGCAGTCTCCCGAGCCTTCCTGATGGAAGTTACTCCGATTCAGTGGTCTGACCTGCTCTCCTGCACCCACAGAAGTGCAAGGACCATGAGCACAAATAAACACGTAGGGCATCCCGGGTAATGGCAGCAGTACAAGCAGCTTAGAGCAGATAAAGGGTAATTTTACTGTTTTAAAGCTCTTGCAGGTATTTCAAGCTATTTATGCTCCCCCCACACACATTCTTCTTTACTATAAAACCCTACTGTCAGTCACCTTACACTCTGACACGTGTGCTATGAAGAATAAACACGGAGCATTTTAGCACAAGGAAGGCCAGAAGTGGCCACTCCTTTAGCCCTGTCTCCCTGTTTGCAGGCTCCTGCTCTCCCGACAGCCCCAATACGGTTCTTCTGCATCTGCAGCCTCCCTCTTCCTCGCTGCCCCAAAGGCACGGACACACTGTTCCTGCAGCAGATGACAGTCAGGGGAGGGAGCGAAAAGAATGAAAATATTAAAAAGCAATATACTGAGAAAGACTGCTCAGGGACACAGATTCAGAAGCCACAGAACGTTTTTGGACAGCTGAGGGTTTGGTTCAGTGACACGGTTGGGCCAATCTGATGGGCAAGGGTGCAGTCACTAGGACTTTGCAGCAGCAAAATACCACCAGAAGGGGTCCTTAGGTGTCAGGAAACAACTTGGGGATTTAACCTGCTTCAAGATGGAGGTGGAAACACTGAAGAGAAAATTATCACTTGTGAGACTGAACAGTGGATGGTAAAGCAAGCAGAAGGTCCAATAAAAGCTCTCTGGAAAAAAATAACAACAGAAAAAGGCAGGTATGGGGAGTATAAATAGACCCACCAGACAGTGAAAACCTGAGTGCGACTATGGCTAGAAGAGGCTGAATAAAAGGGCTTCGCACCCCCAGCACAGGCACACGCCTCCGCGCGCAGCTTCACCCGCTCCTCTGCGTGCTCTCAGCAGACAATGTTAAGGCGACCTACCTGGAAGGCTTTAAAACTCAGAGGGGGTGGTGTTCCTGCAAGAACTTACTGGTTAGTGAGTCAACCTGACTTACTGACAAGTGACCTTTGCTGTAAATGCACCTTTCCAAGCAGTGAAAAAACAACACGCAGATCTGCCTTTGGAGAAATGTAAATAAGAAAAGCCGGTTAGTCTGGAAGTCAATCCTGCAGCACAGGAAAACTGGAATTTGTTTAATTCCTGTCTGTCTAATTGCTGCCAGCCAGAGGCTGCTTTGGTTCCTTAAGCAAACTCAGTGGGAGAAACAGACTGGATTTCTCTGAAATCTTCTTCTGCCAGGTAATTTTTTTGCTGCAAAGCATCATTCAATCAGCATCAGTGAAGGCCAAAAAAGAGTTGCTTGCACTGCAGTAAGCGAGCAAAAGCCCAAACCCTGAATCCTGCTGTGCTAGGTGCTGTACAGAAACACGGAGAAAAAAAGACAAAGATCTTCATAGTAAGAGTCTGGTAACAAGATAGACAACTTTATAGCTTCAGTCTATTTACATTCACTAGTAATTTAAAAAATAGCTGTTCGGTGGATTACATGAAAGGAGCTGTGGTCAGCAGCACCTTATCATTCAAGCAGCTGTGGAATAGGCCAACAAAAAGGCAGCAAGATGGTTCTGTGGATTTAACTAGCTTTTCCCTTTAAGCCCTACCCACTGCAAGGCTCTAGCAGTAGGGCTGAAAACAACAACGGTTAAACAGCACTTATCCCGGCATCCCAGAGAGACACGAGCCAGGATAAAGCTGAGTTAGCATCTGTGTTGCCACCTCACTTCACAGACGAGATGGACGTTGTGCAATTGCACAGGTTGTAGAGATTGCCTTGGGGGTTGCGTCCTGAAACTGAGAACAGAGCTCAGGAGCCATATCCCAGATTTACCATCCATAGAGGAGCTTGGGTGCTTTAATTGGAAGTTATCTAAGTCTCAGTTTCCCTGTGTGAATAGGGCTTGTGAGAGTTTAATTCATCCATATTTCTAAAACAATCGCAGATCCAAAGACAAAATATAATCCCTACGTTATAATGGCACAAAAGGAGGTTTGGAAAGAGAAATCCTGTTTTAATAATGCACATCCTTCCTTGCCCATGCAGATCATAACCTGAGTTTTCTCACACTCATCCAGACTGATAGAGGATGCTTATATGTATTTTTAAAGCCAAACTTCAAAATAGCACTTCACACTGCCAGAATGACAAGTTAGCCTTTTAAAAGCTGGGCAAATAACTGAACTTGTTCTAAAGGTTCCCATGGACTCCACTCTATTTAAAGGGTAAACGTATTTCAATATATTTAAAACAAAAACAAGATCAAAAAGACTCCCAGCGTCTCCAACGCTGCTGCTTTCCACAGGCCGGCAGTCTCTGAAAAAACACTCAGCCACCCAACTTTGCCTTATCGGGAAGCCGGTGCATTCCCAAGGGCTGCGCTCAAGGTCGCAACGCTCCTTCCCAGGCGTCGCTGACCGTTTCGCTGCCGAACGCAGCCCTCGGCAGGACGCGAGACCCCAGGACTTGGGCCCTTCCCCAGCTCTGCACCGCACGCCGACGGGAAGCGGCAGCGGCTGTTTACTTCCATCAAAGACAAAAAGTGTGTCGCTCTGTGTATTTTTAAAGCCAAGAATTAATAATTGACATTTGCCTCCTTGGGCTCCTTTGATGCCAAAGCAAAACAAGGCGGGGGGATACAGGCAGCAAGGCAGCTGTTCGGGGGTGAGCTGCCACGGAGCCCAGGGGCGGCAGGGGAGACAGAGCAGGAGAGCGCGGATTTGCCCCTGGAACGAGGCAAGAGCCTCTTCCGAGCGCTCACAGGATGTGCAGGCTTCCCGAGAGCTGCCTGTGCGCAGCTGCTCCCCAATATCTCCCTGTAAACGGGGAGCTCCACGGCCAAGGGTGCTGCCTGACACCTCGCAGGGCACGAGCGTGCAGACGCAGCCGAATCCGATAGCAGCAGGTTTCACTTGGAACCTGCTTCAAGGACAGAGCGAGCCACCTAAGCACCTCACCGAGTGCCAGAAGAAGCCCATGACTGGGGCCGCTCTCCACACTCAGCTACTCAACAGCAGCTGCATTTGCTGCAAAACCCCATTAGATACTAGAGGGAGAAATCGGCTTGCGGCTGAGATCCAAGGAGAGCGCAGACAGGATCCGCAAAGAGAGGCAATGGCCATTCTGGAAGGAGGAGCAGCAGCAGGAGGGAAGGAGGGCCCTCTCCAGTCTCCTGCTGATGGAATCGGGGAGGCTGCGCTGACTCACCGGGGCGGGGAAGCTTTTTCCATGTTTGCCAGCTGGACAGGAACGGAAAGAGCCAAAGAAAGTGGGAAGCAGGAAGGTAGCACCTGGCCACGGTGGGACCTGCAAAGCCGGGCAAAGGCAGCAGGGTTCATGTCCCTGAGTCCTATGAACGGCCTAAATAAAATGCAAAAGAGAAAATAAAGGTATTTTCAAAGCCTGTATCTTCCCTGATGTTCCTTGCCCTCTCCTTGTTCTAGATGCAGCTGAAGTGAATCATGCTGTTTACTGCACTTCATACTTTCCCTCTTCGCCCAGGTGAATTAAATTTTGTATTTCATAGCAAAGATGTGCCTGGCAATAACCTCCAAACAAAAGCACTCAACAGGGGAAAATATCCACATACTAAGTAGTTGCAAAAGATGATATTGCAACTGACTTTTCCCACTAATCGCATTATTTAAAAAAAAAAGGTCTTATCCCACGGCCACTCACATAAACACAGACTCCTGAAAACCAAATGCACATTCCCCAAGGTGATCCAGGCTCCTCTGCAGGCTGTGCTCATCCGAATATCACAGAGTTCTCCTTCCAGGTGATTTATAACCTGAACAGTCTTCTAACAGAACCTGGAGATTTTCCCACCCTCAGTAGAAAGGAATAATTGCATCTTTTCTCTCTTCTCCTGGCCATAAGCAGTCAATACATTGCTGAGGTAATAATTAAAAATACAAAGTATTCGCAAAGGCACCTGAAAGCAGAGATAGTCACATGGGCAAAGATCTCATCTCCTGTCTTGCAAACAATACTGGCTAAAAATACACCTTTCCCCCTCTCCTTCTCATCCTATCATTCTACCTAGGGTGCTGTCTGCAGAAGAAATTTATTTTTCTTCTAGGGGCACAAAAAATGCCCCTAATGTAAAACAAAGTACCTGATGAGGAGAAGAGATGCTGCACTCACAGGATACCCCGAATCTCTGCCTGAAAGCCCCAAGGAGCTGGGTAAGCACAAGCAGGAGCGCTCAAGCCCAACCTGCTCCGCACCGACAGTCATGGGGAGGATGGACCTTTTCAGCACTTATGCAAGCCTCCATTTTGGGGGTTGTTGTTATTGTTTTTTAAAAAGTTAGATGAATTCCCCGATCCCGCTCGCAGCGGGAACCTACAACCTAGCAGCCAGCACGGGTGCTGGGCAGCGCGTTGCAGCATGAAGCACCCACCACCAAAGCCAGCTCCTACCGAGCCTCCAGGGCATAATATTAAAATACTGTAAGATATATGCAGGAATATGCTGTAAGACAACACGGTCCCTGGTTAAAAAAAAAAAAAAAATCAGGAGAAAAAATCACAGCCATAGGCAGGCAAATGCAAAATAGATTTTGCATGTAATTACTTAGTGGGGAAACAGAAGAGGAAAGAAATAATTAAGAAGCAGTGAAAGAAAATGTATGTTTAGTAGGAAACAGGTATCAGAGAAAGAACAAATCTCTAGTAGCAGAACCAATAGTTTGTGGGTGTGCTTTGTGGGGTTGGTATTTTCATTTAAAAAATTATATAAATTCACTTCTAAATATGTACACACAGGTTAATCCATTTTTCCAGCATGTGGAAGTAGGGCCTAGCAGAAGAGACCAGGCAGCATCCTAGGGCACCAAGATTTACCAAAATTCAGCCAGAAGTCTGAGCTTTAGGATCTCAACAAAAACTGCCTGAGATGAACACTTTCTTGTTAAAATATGTGGAAACTTACGGAAAGCATTATAGAAGATTAAAGTTTGTTATAGACCCAGGACTTTTTTTTTAATTATAAATTCCATTCCTTTTCCATTACCTGCTTTTGCAAAACATATGCAAATACTTCTCCTTACCAGTGACAAAGAAAAAAAGACAAAACTACCCTTTGACAAGCCTATCCACACCCTGCATCAATCCTACAAAGTGCCCATTAGTAGAAGAAACAGCTCTAACACCAGAATGTCTCCTTAACAAGCTACTGATGTAATTAAGAAAAAAAGAGCTTGCTACAAAATTTAGGTGGGAATTTGTATGGGGTGCTTCTATTTTTGCATCAGTGCATATTTGAAGCCAGTGCATACGTTGAAACCAGTCTGAAATATCTGCATGCCGAATATAAAATATTATAGAGCTCAAAAATTCTTCAGATCTACCTTTTCACACATAGCTGTAGAGCTCATTCACACAGCAGGGAATGGAGTCTCCTTCCCTGCTTTGGGTGACATTTCAGACAAGGGCTCAGAACCTGCACCTGCAGGACACTTTTTAGTATATTTAAATATTGAGTGCGACAAAGTGGAGCTTAGACCACATTAGCACGTACTTCAGTTTGACTGAACTGCGAGACCACAACAAATTATGCATAGGTCAGTGCTCAAGTCAGAGTAAATTCAGGGTATTGGAGGTCAGGGCATTTGCCAAGCACAACCGGGACAGGTTGGTGACGTTGGAGCTGCCAAGGTGTCACCGTGGAGCAGCCGAGCGGAGGACTCCTGGTTCTGTCCTCCCCAATACTCTAAACCCAAATAATACAGGTATTTTTCTCTCTAGGCAAAATTAAAAAACCTACCTAACTAAAACATATTGTGACACAGAGTCCTGCCTCTGAAGACTGACCAAACTATAAGTTATATCGGATTTTTATTTTTAAGTGTAAACACCATTTCTTTAGACTTTCTCTCATCTTTTTGCCTCCTACAATAGCAGAGGCAGACTGGTGCTAGGAATATATTCAATAAAGCACAAATGTTTTGGAGTTGCATGAGGGTTTCCACAGCTGCACCTTGGACACATGGCACAGGACTTCTCCCCACTCCTCCCTGTGCATCTAGGGGTCTGCTCTGAAGTAGGGTTGGATGCAAAACAGCACCATAAAATTAATAGCAGTGTTAAATAGCAGACAGATTGCCAGAATTGCCAGATTCTCCATCTCCAGATAACTTATAGCATGCAGCACTACAGACTGTTGTAAAAACACACAGGAATGTGCAAGGGGGTATTCAAGACTAGAAGTACCCAGATCTGCCCAACATTGCCTTGAGTTAGCAGGCTATAGCTTTATAAACCCACCACATGAAATAAATAAAAAGACATAGGTGGATTTTCAGTCTCACAGTATTGATTTGATACTAACCAGTATCCAAAATCTCCACTCCTGTAGTTCTGAATATTTGGGTTGTTTTGGCCATTAATTTATTATTATAAATTAAAAATAATTCATTTAGCAAACACAGAAAGTACAAAATCAATCTGAATGGGAAACAATCTACGCGATGCATATATCCTGTGCACATACTCCCATGTATACCCTGCAATTTCCCAGCACTGCAAAGGAAAAGGAGGATGGGTTTGTGTAAGTGCTCATGCTGGGCTTCACAGGAGCTGCCAGGAATTAAGCAAAAACCAAAACCTAGAAACTGAAGCAGTCACCGTAATAAGACCACAGTGCAGGCAGCGGTGGCTGTTCCACATTCTCAAGGCTCTGTGTTCAAACTTCACTCGGGAATACAGAAAATTGGAAAATAATTTTCTTCAATAAGCCCTGCTCCAATTCAGCAAACAGGAGAGCTCCTGCACTCACATAAAGCAGAACCCAGCTCCCACCTGGACAGCAAGAGCGCCAGGCCAAAGCTCAGGACTGCACTTGCTCTCTCACTACAGCCACATCAATTCCAAAAGGCCACCGGGCCATTAGCCCAGTTCTCCACCTGGAACAGTCCTGGCTGTTTCTCGATCCCTCTCGCTGGAGCAGAGCGCGGGGCACAGCGTTCAGGTCTGTCAAAGACACATGCTGGAAAAAGCAGAACTGTTGCACATGTATAAAACTGCAAACGGTTCCCAGGCTCCCTGTCAGCCTAAGCTTGACCTGCCTTCTTGGAAGAGACTCAGGCTGAAGGAAAGGCTGGCCTGAAAAACCATATAGGTGACTGCTGTCCTCAGCTGAGTGCTTGTGCTAAATGCACAGGCTTTCTGACACACAGGCAGATCTACAAGGCTCTTTGAGAAATATACCTATATGAGCTTAGACTTACTTGTCCCAGCAAGCCTGGAAGCCAAGGGATCTTTTCAAGCAATCCTCTGGATTTAGCTAAAGCATCCCCTTCTTGTATCCATCCACACTGTACCAGAGGACATGAATGATTAATATTAAACCAGAGAAGCTGTGTACATCCCAAGGCTGAAGAATGTTTTCATCAAAACTACAGTGTCAGTCTTTTCTCTTTGCAATTCAGATTTCTTTCATCAACCTTTCAGTCAGACTCAAAAAAAAAAGGAAGACAATGCACAGAACACACCGCACGATGTGCTGCTCCTCGCAGCCGTCACCGTGAGGTCCTGCAGGCTGCTCATTTGCACCAGGTATCTTTAATCAGTCACGCATGGGCCCCACCAGCAGCCACAGCCAGGCTCCGGCAGGAGAGCTGCACTGGGTTAACAGGAGGATGTTCTCTGCCCACTCTAATCTACAAACTGCAGGGAGTAATTAGTACAAACGGCAAATTCACACATTCGTACAAATACTGAGATTACCTCAATGACGGCGACAGGACGTTGCCAGACAGAGGCTCTACTCTGTTGCTCACAAGAGAGAAAGTTGTGACCTCGCTCCTGTCGGGCTCAGAGCTCCAGCTATCCACATGCAAGAGGGGAAGGCAACTCTTGTGCGTTCACCCTAGGAGGGTCTAAGCACTGGGGTTGCCAGCAGGAGAGCAAGGCAGCGTGGAGGGCAAACAAGGAATCTCCCCAAAAACTCAATTCCCTTTCTTGGCGCGTCGTTTCTGAAGCTTCTGTGGTAACATCAGTGCTGATCATTACATATAATTCTCAGGAACGTAGCTAGGTTAGTGGGAAATAAAGCTGGAGACGGCTATGAAATGAGACAGCCGCCTGGCAGCAGCCACAGGAGCAAGCGCCGCTGCGCCCTGCCTCATACTAAGCACCATAATCTAATCTCTTTGGGGAAGCTCTGAGGCCAGCCAGGCTGACAGGCCATTACTGCCTTCCTGGGCAAGATCACAGCGCGATGCGCGACCGCGGGCTGCAGCACAGGCCTCGGGTTTGCACGTTCCCCCGCCGCAGCGACAACTCACCAATCGCATTTGCTTTTTAGCAACTCAGACACGTTTGCAGCCTCACGCTCCAGGGGATGAATTATTTTTCTTCAGATTATTCTAGGAAGCTCTTGGCCCACTTTAAAAGCGCACGCGGACGCTGCAGGTAAACGAGAAGTGTTTTTCGCTGTTTCCAAGAAGCGGGTGCGCGCCGGGCGCACCTGCGCCGTGGGCCCTGAGCCGCCCTCCTGGCCCGGTTCCGCGGCCAGGCAGCAGGTCGGTGCCGGTACCGCAGCGCTGGCGTGTGTCCCATCAGCGAATACTCACCCTGGGCACAAGCAGAACATCCTGAGGCCTCAGCAAGGAGCACGCGGCAGCACGAGCACCAGCGTGCTCGTCCCCTCAGGAGGAAACACAGGCGCGAGGGGCTGCGGAGTCCGAGCGTGCAAGGGGGTCACTGTGAAGTGCGAGGCCGGTTTCTTTGGTTTCAGCACCGTGCGTTGCCCTCACTGCTTCTCCGTGGCCATAGGCCAGTCTGCAGGTAATTCGGGACTTTTGGATGCATCACTTTGGAGGGAGCAGTAACTGGCACCGAGCACCAGCTTCAGGGCAGCTTCAGGAGGGGTTGCTTCAGTTTTAAAAAGCAGAAGGTTGTGGTGGATTTTCTCTCCCTAGGAAGAGGCCCTTTCTCCACAAAACTCACAAAAAAGCAGCCGTGCGGGTTGGTGAAAGGGCTGCAGACAACAGCCCCCCTTCCACCACAACCCCCAGGGCAATGACTAGCCAAAAGGGCCAGTATCACCGGGCACCTTTAAGAACATAAACCAACAGCTCCCAATCCTCCAGCTCCATCAATCCACGGGTTCCCACGCGCTTCCCCACGTTCACGCGGCCACATGCAGCCCTGCTCCAGCTGCCGCTTTCAGGCAGTGCTTCCCCCAAAGCAGAAAGAGATTCCAATTACATTTGCAGTAACCTGATTACTGCCCAGCCATAACGCGGTTAAGAAAGGGGCACAGAGATACCACTTTAGCAGCTGGGAGGGAGACAAAAGGAAGCAGGCGTTGGGGATTTTAGCAAGCAGGAAAGGTTTGCAAACCACATCCCGGCTTGGTGACAGCAGCACAGCGCAGCGGCCCCACACAAGCCAGTTCTGCCGTTTCAAACACGCAACCCAACGCAAACCAAGTTTAGGGAAGCAGGGGAGCTCTGCCTCGCAGCAGGAGCACACACCGACACTCGAGGATTTACTCACAGTCTTAGCTTACTTTCACATCATGTGTAATATAAAAATACAGCGCAAAATTCAATCCACCTTCTTACTACCAAGCTGGCTGAAACCTGCTTTGTAACCCAGGACACTCAAAGTCCCTGTTTTGGAAGTGCTTCCCTCGCGGCCCATGCGGAGCAGGATCAGGCCCTTATTGTTCTTTCCCAGTTTATCTGCCTGGGCGGCACAAGTCCAAGTGGAGAGGCAAAGCAGAAGGAGCTGATAGTCCAGGATCCTCCAGGGGAAAAGCAAGCTCTGGATAAGCTGCGCCTCCAACCCACAGACCCATTTCTGTGAGCAGCAATATGCTTCCCTAATTGAAATAGAGCAGTTCTCCAGCCGCTTGCCAAGTCTCACCTCATTAACCTTTATGGATTGACCTCCAAAATTCCTTGCAGCTGAAATCCTGGGCTTTCTCACCTCTCTGCTGTGACTGGGTATCCCTAGCAGGCTGGGGAGCAAAAGAGGGCATTAGGGAGAGAACTGCTAAACCTGCTGGCAGGGACCGTTTCCAGGCTGCTACTGAGCCCAAAGGCCTCGCTGGCTTCTTCTCTTCCATCTCTCTGCTAAAGCATCTTTCAGAGACCCCATAGCCTGGATTATGAATGAGCCTCTCCTCCCCTAAAACTTCTTCTAACAGTCCATATCGTGCTGCTCAGGATCCAAACAAGCATTTGAATGTCAACCAAATCCAACCAAGGAGCACTACAGGAATGAGCAGCAGCACTTGGGGAAGGTGCTAGAGCAGTTGATTCCACAAATTAGCAGCCAGATTGATTCTCCGAGAGCCCCTTCACTGCTTATCTCAGCATTAACTGCAGGGAGCACCACGGCAAGACTCAGGAGGAGAAATGCTGCAAGGTGGCACCTCCAGCAGTCTGTCCATGGGGGTCACAGCAGCTGAAAGGATTATCTGCGCTCATATTAAACATCAAAAGGCTTCAAGGTGAAAACGAGCCACTTGAGCCATTTCTTTGCTAGAGAAAAAAAAAAAAAAAAACACACACACAGAGGAGACCAAAGCACCTCCTTCCCTGAAGCAGTTCACTGCTTTAAGGTCTACCACCTGCAAGCATACAGAATTAAACCACTTTAGATCAGCATACTGCACTGATCATTGCCTATGAAGACAGACCTGTTCTCCCCCCAGCTTTGCCTACTTCTCTGCACAACAGTTAGTTTTATCTTGTAAGCCCAATCTCTTTATCATTTCTAAAACCTCACTTATTCCACCATGTTCACCCCATTCCCAGCTCTTCGCTCCCTTGCTCGGTGCTGGTGCTTCAAGGGAAAAAGAGCTGAGGAGTTCATAACCCAGAAAAGGAAGGCAGTGCCAAAATGTCCTGTGACGCCAGGCCAGGCAGTAAGTCCACAGATGCTCTTGTTTCTCCCAACTACCCTCCAAGGCAGGACCAAACCTAGTGCCAGACAACAAACTCCCTGTGCTTTTCTTTCTGAAACCCTTTGGGCTGACAGTGAAGAAGCAGAACGGACACAAGGGTACAGGCAAACTGGTCAGTTCAACTTCTCCGGCCACAGACAAGTTCTTTTGTAGAGATCACACAGCACAGCTCCCTTTCCAGTGCCTAACAGGGTCAGCAAGGGTTACAGGAGCCCAGGCCATGCCAGACCAGACTCACTGCTGTGGCTCAACCTGCCTACACATCCCCCTCACACCAAAGGGGCTTCCACGTTGCATGGCTATAGGGCCCTGCAGGGCTATAGGGTCCTGGCATGTGCCATGGAGAGCAGCGGCCCAGCCTGTGGCCATGGTGGTGGGAACACCCCTGCGGCTCTGGTGCGGCCTGGTTCCAGGCTTAAGTTCCTACAACACTTCCAAACTCCAAGGGCACCATCATTACCCGTCACTTGCACACCTGTAGGTCACTGCCTGCCTGGGAGGCCTGTGACACACACTGCCACTTTGCTGGGGACCACGGAGAAGTGTCACACAAACAGATCAGGCGGCACTGACACCCTCCAGGGCTTCCCAGTCCAAGACAACAGCTCTCTGGCTTAGTTACCACCTCCTCTCAGAAGCAGGTGCCCTGTGATGGCAGAACCAGGGGGTGGAGTGGGAGGAATTCCACACTCTAGGGTGAACTCAAGGAGAGCAAAAATAAAATCTATCTGCGTATCATCTATCGGGGTAGGACCAGAGGTAGAGGTCAGTGTCTGGAAGAAGAAATGTGTGTGTGCGGGATTGGGGGGACACTGCAGGGTCTACGGTCACTGCGACCATAAAGCCAGAGCTTCACAGGTCCCCTTGGAACCCAGCTCGGGGGAAAGCTCTTCTGCATCCCCATCAAAGGAGCAGGGAGGGACAAGACAAGCAGCCGGGTAACCTTAGCAGCAATTCGAGTATGGAGGGGGGGCTTTTAGACAGTGTCTGGCCATTCACAGTCCTAGGAAAGCTACTGACCACGGCAGAAAATGCTTGAAAATTATAAGAAAACAGAGCATCCTCAATGGCTCAGAGGGAGACATTTGTTTCTGAAGAGCAGTGACAGCAGCACAGGCACTGCTCCCTAAGGAGTCTTTTTTACACTGCTAGAAGACTTTTCACAGAAGACCCTTTTCAAATTATGTCTTGTAAAATCCATGAAACAATGGGGGGAAGGAGAAGCGCAGAACTAAAACCCATCCAAGATCCCAGAAGACACAGCTGCCCCAGAAACCCAACCTGCAGAATCTGCTACCGAGCAGTGTCCTCCTGTTACCGGACGAAACGGTGTCAGAGATGACCTTAAAAGCAGGAAATTCAGATGCTTAATTACCCATTAGGCATTTAAGCACACAGAACTGAAAAATCTAGGGCTCTGAGCAAGGAAACTCCTTAAAACAGTCCATGTGACTCCTGCTGTCCACATACATGGATAGGTTCCAGCACTCTCCTCTCTGTCCACATCCACCTCACTAAAAGCACAGAGAACACACTGCTCCAGAAAGCGGCGCTCAGCACTCCCACACCTAGCAGAGACTAAAATAAGCACAGTTATTCACAGTGGAATTAAATAATACATATCTCCAAACTGACTGCTTTATATTCCACACTATGGCTGTTGGTAACATTCTAGATACAGTGGCAGAAGTCTTTGGAGAGCACTATCAAGTCCTCTCAAGAGGACAGAAGTCACTATTCAGGCACAAAAATACCCACAAAAAAAGATAATATTTACCTGTAAAGCTACTATGTGCACTCCAGACGGAGTTTCTATGTTCTTATGCAGATAGACAAAATCATTTTGTGCACAGAACATTAAGAGCTCATGCCCTAGTTTTATGTAGCAAGTAATGCCAGGCAGCAACTTTGGTGTGTTCCTCAATTAACGAGTTTAAAAAAAAAAAAAAAAAGACAACCAAGGTCATTGGGAGGCCTCCTCGCTCTGTATCAGCTCTGTGCCACTCTCCCCTGGATTCTGAGCAGAAAGCACAATTGTGGCGTCTCAAGTTCCTATGTCTGCTACAAAAGATTACACAGAATTAAAAAAAAAAAAACATTCTTACTCTCCCCGACCAACTGTAGTCAAAATATTCATACTTATTATAGGCTTGATTTTACCTACTCCCATTTTAGTTAATGGGTGTTATTTAATTCCTCAAAAAAAGAAAATTTTAATGAAATCTAGGCAAAGTTTAACAGAAAATATGGTTGTTGCCAAATCTCATACTATGCCTTATCCTTGAAAAAAGCTAAAATCCTACTACCTTGATTTCATAAGTCATCTGCAGGAACACAGATCAAATACTGGCTCAGATTCCATTCACTTGAGACTTAGGTGACTTCCTTCTGGTCCTGTTTTGTAATGCAAAGTTAAACAAGTGATCGCTCAACTGTGAACTCCAGAAAGAACTTAAGACAAAATAGCAAGTGTTCCCCAGCCAAACTCAAGACACGCTGGCATGGCCAGGCCAGACGGGAAGCTCACAGGGTGTCTGTCTACACCACGTTCAGCATTATTATGAACCACAGTCATTAAAAGCAAAGCCATAAAGGCGACGGGAATCTGCACGTCCAAAGAAGCCAAACACTGTTGAACAAATCCCGCTTGATGCTAATTAACATTAAGGCTGGACGGAACCTGCTGGGATTCAGACTTGAACTCTCTGTTCAAGCACAGCTGCAGGCAGCGCTGGCAGAAGCAGTGGCCCAAGCTCAGGTGCTGCGAGGCCGGCTGGGGCCGCGAGCAGCTCACGGATCCTGCGGTGCTGGAGAGCGGTCCTGGCCAGCGCTCAGGAGCTGGGGACGGGAGCCAGGCGGCTGCTCACACAGCCACCGCTCGCGCCTTTTGTGTTTGCGTTATGAAAAAGAGGTTCTGCCAATTGGTTTCAGATCCAACTCCTTCCTAAGCAGGAAAAATACAGAATCGTATAAAATGAGGCTCGGTAGAAATAAACCAGAAACACGGTGCTCCTAAAGACATAAGCCTTTTGGGTTAAGTAAAAAGTTGCCACCAGCTAATGTGCAAGACAGAAATGATTAGCCATCTGGTGCAGGTTCCTGCTAGGCTTGCTGTGTTACTCCCTACGCTGAGGGAAGCAGAAGGAGATGGGTTACATTCTGTCCTTGTCTGCAGCCGCGTGGTCATCCTCACTAAGAGGACACTAAGCTTTCCACCGAACCAGGATTTTTAACTGTTCTCAGCTTTCAGCAGTGCATTTTATTATTGCTGGATGTCACAAAGTTAATGAAATTAAATGAAATTATTTAAGCTAAAATTGAACCACGGCTCATCTGAAAGCTGAATCTACCCCAAAGCCACACCAACCTTTGTTATTTTTGCCCCTTTGTCTCCCTGTGCAAAACCACAACTGCCAGGAGGCTTCTCAGTCATCTAAAGAGCATCAGTAAACACGAGCAGAGACAGATGGCTGCAGCTCAGTTGAAACCAGCACTAGATCCAGCCTCTCCCCTGCATTACTTCTGCTCCCTGCAAGACACTCACATACGCATGAGACCCAACAAGAATGCAGTAGGCCTGGAGCGAAAACAAATATGTGTATCTAATCTGATAAGGAAGAAGTCACCACGAGGACAGGGTAATGAGGTTTCATATACGGCGAACATCCATCACGAATGTACAGCCTTTCACCAACCCGGCAACAGGAAATAAGGGGGAAGCAGCGAGTGTGAAGATGTCTCCCTCAGTTGCTGCTCCCCAGGAATATTTCAGGCACTAAACAAACAGCAGGGAAAGGACACACAGGAATCTCCTTCCAGCTAAGTTGCTTGGACATCAGCCTGACACAATCTGACAGGCTCCACTTTAAAAGCCTCTTCCGGGCTCTGATTCACCTGCTACTTCAGGAACTAATCATGTCATCAAGTACCAAGTAAATCCTTTATTAGAATTACAGATTCGAAGCTGGGGGAAAGACACACAAGAGAGACTTGTACCCTTTTAAGTTTGTGATTTATCAGTTTCTTTATTCCTGGAATTCATTGCTTCTCCTTTACTAGGAGACTACTGGGGTTAGCACGAGATACTGTTTACATTTTGTGCACTGCTAAACACATCCAGATGTCCACATGCATCCAGTGAATCTATCGGATTCAACGTAGTACTGTTCTCCTCTTCCATCAACGCACACACAAACATCTGAATGAATGGCATGCCTGAATAGTTTATGCAAGAATAGGTTCAAACGTGCCCTGCTCTTCCCAAAACAAAAATTCTGACTCTGCTAAAACTAAATTAACAGCTCTCCCTCAGGGCTTCCTAATATTCCAAGTTCTTCCCTCCCATCGTGATAGCAGTAAGCTGCAAGAACAGGGCCGCACAGTCATCACCTCTAATCATCTCTAATTGAAGGATGACACGAGACAGGAGGAGAAATGAGCACCCCAATTAATACAGGCAGGAAAAAACAAGATGAGGGGAGGAGCATCACAGCAGAGCACCAGCCAGACCCTCAGGTTTTGACTTGCTCCCACTCTGGGGCAGAGCTTGGCTACTTCTCCGTAAAAGAACAAGAGGGAGGGACAGCTCTGGCCCCCTCTTACCTCCTACACATGGAAACTTTTGAGAGCTGATTTATGGGAGATTCAGTTGATCCCTTCAAACAAAACAAAAACCTGGAGTCAACTTTCTGGGAAACAAATCCGTATTTCTAAAATGCAATCGGAGGTGTATTTCTACAGGAACTTCTTGGATCAGACAACTGCAAAATAAGCACAAGTTTCTCACACTGAACAGTTGCCCCCTTGGGGGATTCTCCCAAGATCACCCAGGAAGCCTCTCCTGGTCGTTTCCAGGATGCTATTTCCCATTCCATACGCAAAACAAAAAAATGAAACAAAAAGTTGCTTACATAAGAAGTACACACCTGCATCCCCATGGAAACAGCTGTCCTGGTGACATCTCCCAGAAGGCAGGTCCCCATCGTTTGGCCAGATCTGTCCTGTTTTCCGGACTCCCACAATAGTAGCCTCCGACACAATGACTTGCTGCTGCTGCCGGTGCCGTTTTTGAGACTGCGGGGTGGGTGGACTGCTGCTGTCGAAGGATTGCTGCGAGTTCTGGGAGGGAGAACGGCTCTTCTCCCGATACATGCGGTAGGTGGTCGGGCTGGGGGACACATGGCTGGACTGCCCCGAGGAGAAGTCTTCCTCGCTCGAGGTAAGGTTCTCGTTGGAGCTACAATCCGGGGTATATCCTCCCCCAATGTCTTCAAAGCTCCTGGGTGAATAAGATCTCCTAGGCCAAGTGAGATGCTTTTCCTGATCAGTTGTGCTCTGATTTCGCAGGATAGGTCCTTTCCCTTCTCCATCCCCCATCATTCCACCCACGTAGATACTTTGATAGGGTTGAAAGTCCAGGGGCTGCCAAGGTGGGCGGTTGCTGCCATTGGCGTTAATCAGATTATCTTTGAGAAACCTGGGGTTGAGCTCAGCATCCTCATACTCTCCATCGTAGGCAAAGCTGCTCTCCGAGGCTCTTCCCCGGTAGGTGGGCCTCTGGAACTCACCAAAGCTGGGTACCACGGTAGAGGGGAGCGAGTGCAAGGACTTTTTCCGTTCCATTTGCATGGCTTGGCTACCCAGAGAGCTTATTTTATCAGAAACGTCTTTATCGTTGACCTTCACTAGACCCTTCTCGTGATGATACTCCATGTTCACGTAAAAGGGCTTTTCAACAAGGTCCTTGTTATCTCCAGAAGAATGTGAATTAACCTTTTTAATCCTCTCAAAATTGGACCTTAGGGCTGCCACGCTCGTCGTGTTCCCTCTGTCCTTAGCGGGCGGATCAAACGATCCGTCCTTCTCAGCAGATCCCACCAGCCTGCGGGAGGAAGCTGACCTGTGTTTCGAGGGGGAGCCGTCCGTATCGCAGCGATTCTCCGTATCTTCAGCCACTCTTTTCAGCTTCTCGTCACCGTAGTACTTGCACCTGTCCTGCTCTCCCTCTCCGTGATGGGGGCTGTCCAGGGGCGACAGGTCCGAGCCGTCGCTCTGCGTAGACAGCTTGCGCAGCGAGGGGATCCTGGGCTTGAACTTTTCCTCCCCGGGGTGCGACTTGCTTTTCTCGTGTTCCTCCTGGTCAGCAGACTGCTGCTGATGCAGGTCCTGGATCTGCTGCTCCGCAGCCCCTTCAGGCAACTGGGAAATCCGTTTAAAGCCCCATCTCTGCCTGTCGTAGCTCTTCTTCTCCTTGGCCAGGAGAGTCTGCAGGTAGATCATGCGGAACCTCTCCTTGTTAACCTCCATCTCCAGCCTCCGGATGGATGCCTTGCACAGCTCGAGCTCCTGCTCGATGTCTCCCACGGATTTCAGCTCCATTTTGGGAGGCTCGGAGTCGGCGAACTGCGCCTTCCAAGCCTCCACAAACCCCACAGGGTCCACCATTTTGCATACAGGAGTAAGTGGAGAATACGGGAAGGAGGCTAGGGAGAGATAGGTGGAGAGAATAAACCAACCGGATCTCACATGTAGAGGCAGAAACGGCTCCGGCAGGGTCACCTCAACGCGTCTCTTTCACGGTCCATACAGGGAAACCGGGAGGCAAACAGCAATCCTCGCAGCAGTCTCTCCTTCCCGTCTCCTTGCAGCTTTTGCCGGCCCGTGCCCCTCCGTACACG
>JAWLRI010000709.1:2138321-2175587 GCA_034781795.1 Crypturellus tataupa | reverse complement strand
CCGGCGCGGAGGGGGCCCCGTGGGTGCCCCCCGCTGCCCCGGCCTGGCCGAGGAGCCACCGGCCTGGACAAGCTCCAGGAAGGGGCAGTGCGGGCGCCTGCCCCATGGGGCTACCTGCTGGGCTTCCCCCTCCACCTTTGTGGTGCTCCCAGGAAGAGCTCACCCCTGCCCGGGACCCCTTCCCTCCCCAGCTATCAAGCACCTTCTGGCATGGGAGTCTGCCCTCCACTCCATCCTTCCCCTGCCCAAAAATGATGAGCTGGAGCCCTGAGCTGGGCACAGCCAGGTCTCAGACCCATTAGTACTGATCAAGGCTGCTGGTCCCACCTTGGTCCCAATGATCATCTCCCCCCCCCAACCACACAGAGCCCCAGCTCAGGGGTTGTGAATGAGCCGAGCAGATGCCCCCGTGTTTAATTCCTTCTGCAATCACAGTACTTGGCTCTGCCTAGGCCCTGTGGCCTAGCCCTGCCCTAATCCAACTGTTAGAAAAGTAATGATAAACCAACCTGGAATTCTAGCTTACACGGCAGGACAAGGGAAAAAGCATCAAAAAGAAGGAAAAAGCATCAAAATGCACATCTCACATCCCTCATACACCTGCTTCTTTCATGGGAAAGGTGGGGCATACCACCCAAGTGAGGTACAGAGATGTCTTGTATATATTATAGGAAAGACAGCAAGACACCATCTGAGCAGTAACAAACACAATTAGGAATTCCTTCAATCTGTAGGATCTCAAAGTTTGTTTTCAAATTCGAGGATGAAGAGCACAAGTGTAGGAGAAATGATCTTACCTTCCAAACACATACTGCTACATAATCCATTAAAGCACTTTCCTCTTCAGTGCCAAATGAAAAATATTTTTCCAAGTATTTCCCGACATGCTACAAATGGCTAATCTTGCCTTCACTTTTGCATAGCCGATTCCGCTTGCTGTTCATTTCCTGGTTTTAACCTCTTTTCCTGCACTTGTTTCCTCAGCTTTTAACACATGCAAGGTACTGACTGATCTATCTGAAAACATATTGTAATCCAAATAAAAATAAAGGTTAGGTATTCATTAAATACCTCTGTAAATCTTTCAAGAAATCTCAGTCTTTCACAGAGAAAAATGAATGGCTTTTCATTACTGACGCTGTTATTTTTTTGCCTCTGTGCCAGTTTGAACAATGAAATTGTGACAAGCATTTCTAGTAACGTAGGGTATAAGACTGTACTAGCATTATAATAATAATGATATATCTATCATTGGGTATGTTTTGATATATACATCACTTTTAATCAAGTCTCACGGGTTTGATTTCTTTTTATTCCTAGCAAGGGCTTCCCCCCCCCTCCTCTCCGCAGCCTCCCTTTGCTCACATCCACATTCCTTTTTGGCAGGGGCCAGGAATCCTGACAAACCAGAGGCTGGATTTCTGCGTGCACATTTAACTTGGATAAATAACACTGCTAGACCATAGTACTTCAGTCTGTGTTGAGATTATAGCATCAAGGATCCCAGTGGGTATGGAATGAACCTCCAAACTTTCGCCCAAACTTTATGCATTCAGAGCACGCTCTTATTTTAACGTCCTTCACAGCATCCTTAAGGTCTTGGTGGCAGAACCTCCCTGCGAGCCGAGGGGTGGCCGAGCCCCGGGCCCGGCTCTGCGGAGCCCGGAGCCCTCCCGGCTGCCGGCGACACCCGTTCGGTGACCGCGGAGCTCCCCCGTGCGGGCGGGAGCCGCCAGGGCCCGCAGCGCTCGGGCCGGAGCCGCTGCTGCTGCCGCGGCCGCACGCGGAGTCAGCGGGACCCGCGTGGCAATAATTCCGCAGCGCAAAGCGCAGCGTCTTCTCGAGAACTCCAGCGTGGTTCCTGGCTCACGGAGCCCTGAGTTTGGGCTCCTGGCAGCCCAAACTAAGCGGCCGTAGCCTCGCGGCACAGCATCCTGCAGCAAGCTGGACCACGCTGGATGCCTTCAGCGGTCCTGCTCCACCTGAATTCTCCCGTGATCCCAGGAAAGCAGGAGCCCCTTCCTAGCACTCAGCGAAGGGAAATTGCTCTTTGCGAGAGCAGAGCAACCTCCTGGCCAAATGGCAAGAAACTAAACTGGCATCTGTAATGCTGAATGCAAAGTCTGCTATGATTTCAATGAGCCAAAAAGTTAATGGTAACTCCCATCTTCCGAGGATGGGAGAGGAGTGGATATAGGCACTCACCAGGGGCTTATTCTGCACTTCCTGGAATAAAACTTTGACTTCTGGTGAAAGCCCAAAAGGGCACAGGGCTGGCACATGGCTACGCAACAGGAACGAACTCTGAGCAGAGTGAGAACCAACAGGAGAAAGCTGATCTCATGACCTACAAGAATACAAAAAATAATATTCTAAGCTTCAAATAATTAGGCAAAAGCATCACTTAAAAATAATAATAAAAAAAATCCTTTTATAGTAAAAAATGATTTTGCCTGCCAGCTGTTTGTTTCTTTTGATCCAGTACCAGGTGTTTTGCTCCATGAGATATACATAGTTATTTAAATAGGAACTCATTAGCACATTAACTTCTACTTATGACAAAAAAACAGCATAACATTAGTACTTTGTGGGGAGATTATTACACTCACCCTTTAATTTTGCTTCAGAGCATCTCTGAATGTTATGCTCTTCAATTTCTTAGCAGCAAATTCCCAAAGGAAGCTGTCAATGAAACTGCTGTCACAAGTACTGTGAGAACTTCAACTGGCATGAAAATTGTATTTTAGCCTATGTCTAGATTTAGTACAGTTATTCTGACAACATTTTTCACAATATTAAGGCTCTTCACAGCAAATGAACTGGTTGATATAGAAAGAAACAAAAAAAAAAAATAAAACATACAACAGATATGAACATTTAAGGACTTGCAAATTAATAGTATGTTTACCATTTTATTCAAGTTAGGAAAGCACAAAGGAAAGACTCTAAGTAATTCATCAATTGTAACATGATCTAAGATTCATTTTAGAAGATCAATTATTAATATGGAGCTTTTTACTGGGGGAGTCTCAGTAGGGCTTAAAGAAAATCACAGCGTTACAGCATCCATCACAGACTGCTTGGAGTCGGACCATTTCCAAGGGACAGTTACTGGCTGACCAACAGGCATTTCTAATGCATTCAATTTTTGGAACTACGGAAGATACAAACCATTAAAAACATCAATCAGGGTACTGAGTGGTATTTATTACCAAAAAAGTTACAGGTAACTGTTTCCTTTAGAGTTCAGGATTCACTGCATACAGAAACTGCCCTTCCCGCAACACCTGGCTCTCCAGCAGCTGTAAAAGTCTCTTTACTAGACAAAAACCTGTTGTATTTGATTTTCCAAGCACAAAATTGCATTGATGAAGACACCGCAACCCTGTGATTCTGCACAGCAGCAGAGCTCAGTAACAAAAGCAACAACTTGGGAAAAAATTTTGAATATATCCCAGTCTCCTGATGTCTGCCACTACCTTTGTGCTGAAGTAGACAGCAGGATTGGGCATGTCCTGTAAAATCCACCTTCAGAAACGCTTGCCTGCTCAGCCACAGCCACAAGAAGCTGCCATGGGCAGCATGGAGAAGGTTCAGCAGGGCAAGCGCTGCTGGAGTCACACTGAACCTGGCCACCCCAAGGGCAGTTCTGGGCTCGGGAGGGCACTAACTGGCCCTGTTCATCCACATTTCTCCTGTAATGTGTTCAAGATATGCCCAAAGTCTGGAAAAAGTCACCAGCTTATGTCCAAGAAATACGAACGCAAGGAAAATTTGGGATGAGGTCCGGACTCGGTCACAGGCAGCAGAGGTAACTGACTTGAAGTCTGATTTTAGAAAAAACTTCTTCCTACACTAAATAAAGTCTTTAATTCACCTATGAAAAGAATGGGAAAATGGTATCTAAACAAGCTACAGAATTCTGAGCTTCAAACTAATTAAAGAAACAAAGTTTTCCTTTAAAAAACAAAAATGCACACAAATACTTTTGGGCACTTCCATTTGTGACCTTTGTGCACTTCCATTTATCTAACTAAACTGCAAGCAGCAGCAATCATCTGCAGTACAGCAGTCAGCACTGCTGACATGGTCTCACCATGCCTGCAGAATTGCTCCTGAAGAGCATTATCCACACACAAAATGTGTGACGCATGCCCACGATGTACTGCAGAAACCATCTTTTCTGCTCACTCAAACTCAGCAAACACAAAGACCAGGGTTATGCTGCCCACTCAGTGGGAAGCACGAGACAAGGGCAATGCATGTTCATCATCCTCATGAAACACATTCGAGATGAACAAATACATTGAACACCATAAGGTCAAAATATTACACATAACTCCTTACAGACCCACACATAGTCATCTTCCCCACCACACGCTGCATTTGTGTCTTTGCCAACAGAAGTTGCACAATAGCCAAAGAGAAGATTGTCCAATAAAGAAAGACACGGAGTTTCCATAAGATCTGTATTCATTATTGTCTATGAAGATGTTCAAATTTACATCATGAGTCAAAAGAAAATAAAAGGAATAAGAAAAAGGGTACTTAAAGCATCATTTCCCCCACTTTTTCCCCCAATTCCATTCAAACAACTTGGACAAGAAAATGGTTGAGAATCTAGAACATTTTCAGATTGATATGTAGCTTTATTTAAAATAGTCTTTCTATGACCTTTTTTATTTTCTCAGCAGCTCCAAGCTGGCGGGTTTTGTTATAATCAGTTCTCCAGATAGTGAGCTTTTTGTACTGTACATTGGAAGGAACTGGTAACTTATAACTGTCTTCTTTCTCTCCATTTAAAACAGTTGCAATTTAGAGTTTATAAAGGATGTTCCACTCTTGCTTATCCCAGCATAACAAATAATGCCTGATTTGAGTTTTAAAACTACAGAGTTATAAACTGCTGATGTGAAGACTTCTAAAGAGGCAGTCTTTATGTCCTCCCACTTTGATTCTTTTGGTAACTCAGTTAGTTTGAATGGCCGTAAATTTGTATAGCTTAGTGCAAGCAGAAGATTTACAGTCCCATTTACTTTCAGAGGAATACCACCACCAAGACTCTTCAGAATCAAGTAGTAAAAATCAGATACATACTCTTTATGTCCTCCTGTCCAATTTTTCCAGTATTTTCTTTTCACTTTTTTTGTTCTTCTGCAGTTAAAATATAATTATCAAAATCAGTTATGTTAACCTGGTCTCACAAATCCTGAGCATATATTTCTTACAGTAATCCCTGTGAGTGATGTCTTTAGCCATTCAATCAGCAGCCATGCCTTTTAAAATAGCAGTGTCTTCTGTCATCACTCGCTGTTGCCCAAATAGCAGAAGGGTGACGTAGAGCTGTTTTACTTATAAGAAACTCAGGAAACAAACTCTCTGCACTAAACTGATTGTAATTTCTAAAAAACTATACAAAGAGATGTCAAAAGAATCTTGAGCAGGTAAAATTGGGGCAATGTTTTTTTTGCCCACATACTAAATTAGAGCAGTACATCCAGACAGCAGATGCTACAATAAACATTCTGTGTCAATATCTTCATATGCCAAATGGATTAGGACTTAACAAGCATACGTGCCTGCCTTGGAGAACTCTGGAGAAGATCTTTTCTTACCCCTGTAAACCCACGCACACTTTTAAAACTTTCCACAAAAGAGCAAAACTATTTCTCCACTATTCTTGTTTCCATTAAGATGTGGAACAAATTGCTCCCAGCATCAAGTTATCAAATGATCATGTCCCAATAAAAGCAGATAAAGTTACTACTACCTTAGCAACAATATTGAATCTAACCTTACCAGCTCAGAGTTCCTACCACAGAGTTTGACAGACTGTTGTACAATTCCAGAATTATGTTACACTATACTGCTATCAAAAAGATGTACTCAGAATAAGAGTGCAATAAGAGAATTATTTTCAACAACAAACTGGAATTGCAGTGCAGGTAAGTTTCACGAACATCAAAGATTACAGAAGGATTCTATATCCTCTTTGGAAAATTAATTACATGAAGCTTAATTCTTCATGTAATTCTCTGCCATGCACTTATGTGACCATCATTTCTTATTTAGGAGACCTCAAAAAACAGCATCCACAGCCAATAGCGTTTTACATACTTCCATACCTATAAACTAAAACCTCACAACTCTAAATTTAAAAATGTTAGAGAAAGTTCATATCTGGACTTTGCACAAGCCTGGAAATATTTGAATACTGAGCTCTGATCTAAGTGAAAAAAGCAAAACCAGATTTTTCCCTGGATAGAGGAATTAATATGAAAACTATGCTCCCTGCATTTTCTGTTCCCATTGCTCTTCTAGAGAATTATGCAGAAACAATACACTAAAGTCATAGAACTTCTGTTGCAAGGGTATCTAGCAGACAGGTGAGCACAAGGCACCAACAACGTCTTCTTGCATTAAGGATATCATTTTTCTACTATACAAAGAACGGTTTATATAACAATTGCACCATCCAGCAGCAGCAAGAGCCTCTGAAAAGGATTAGATGAGGGTTTTCCTCCCTCATTTCCCAAAACTCAACTTTCTATTTTGGTTTGAGAGCTTTCCTTGTTGCTGGTGTGCCGGGGTACACAGAAGTGACACTTGCAAAGGTCAGTTAGCAGCAACTCAGGCTGGTTTGAGGCTTGCCTTCTGGGATTTCCATCAAGCTCTTTTCCAGTTCTGTAGAAACCAAGAAATAATAAAATTAACTCATGAGAAACAACACTGTAAGGTAACAAAAGCAAGATACAGCCCCAGTCTCTCCTATATGCTAAAACTGAGGCAGACACTGAAATCAATAAGGTTGTAGGTGGGTGAGACAAGCTTTGGTGCTCAAGCAACCTCCCCAATCCTTCAAACTGTAAACAAGGAAAATGTACAGAAGCAGCAAAACGTAACATACTGATGAGGCTTCCGGCCCCAATTTGGGCCGTTTGCCTACTGGTCTTCTCAAGCTCCTTCATCACAGACTGTTCAAAGGCCAAAGCAGCAACTCGGGAAAAGAATTCTTTAACATTTTCCCCTAGGAAATAGGACAGAAAATTTGTGTTTTTTTACGAGTGTGCATCAACATTGCGATCAAAAAAGCGCATACGTGGACAGAGTACTGCTCAATACTGAGAAGTCCCCCAACAATCTCTCCTCCTTTCTGATCCCTGTCATGAGAATGACACATCTCCTTTTTCCATAATGTTGTACATTGTATCCAATTCATTATTTCCAGTCAACAACAGAGAGAATTCAGTTTGTGGTGCAAGCTTTTTTATTCCTAGGGTGAGGAGCAGTGCACACACAAGTATTTGTAGAACTAGTCATCAAATAAACATGCTTAGACATTGCACAACAGTTGAAGTTTTCCTTTCTGTACACATGACAGGGCAAGCATACATACAGATGTTCAAATAGAAAAAGAGTCATTAATAAACCTCAAGTTTCAAAATGCAACAAATAAAAACCCGCATGCTTCAAGCTAGGGAAAAGGGAAATTTAATGTCTCTCCTGCCTCAACATAAGCCTCTAGGGCTACACTGTTCTTGCATTCTTTGCATTAACTTACCTGTTTTGGCTGAAACAGACCAGTACTCTCCCCGCATCTCATTGGCAAAGCGGATGGCATCTAGCTCTGTCCTTTCACATACAGCATCTGACTGAGCAAACAAGGGGTAACTTGAACATAAGAAGTGTATACGGCCTAGTAATAATACAGTATTGTCAGCATCTTTCTGACAAAGTCTTTGTGGTGTTGACTTGGAGTTTGTACATTAAGACAGGACCAATTGGGAGGAAAAAAAAAAATCACATCTTTGGTAGAGAAAGTACTTACTGTGGCTTTTAGATATGCATGCCTCTATTTATCTTTCATAGCATTAAAACAAACAAACAAAAAAAATCACTAGAGTGACCACTGTATCAAACTACACACTGTGGTAGAGAGCTATAAAGACAGAGTCCTGTCAGTGCCCTTTAAGCTTCTGTCACTGTACCATCATCAGCAGAAGAGTCACAGGGCCAAGTAATCACAGTGGTTTCTGGGGCTCAATCTTCCTTCTCTCTGTCTCAGTTCTTTTTCCAGTTCATCTATTTTTAACAGTCAGAGGAATCAACTGAAGAGAAGGGATGTTCCTCCCCAAAATCACCTGAATATACTCTGAAGTGCCATCTGGTTTAGAAAGAACTGGAGACTGGATGATTCCAGGAAAAAAAAGCAGGGAATCACAGAAGCAGCTAACTTTCAAAGGTGCCAGAAAGATACTTTTCCCAGAGTGACAGACAGAAAAGAATTAAAATAGACATGGGAAAAGCAACATCAAAAGTTGCTGCACTAATAACAAATCTGAAGAAAAGGACCCACTGTGCAAGAGAAGCAAGAATCTTTGTTCACAATCCATTTTCATCATTCCAGCAAATGATTTCATAACATTAGAGTGTCTAAAATATCTGCTGTAGGGAAAGGTATGTTGAAAGTTTAAAATGCCCACATGTCTTTTTGCATCTGGTGAATTCAGTGGGAGTATTTAATTCTAAATGTGTAACTATTTATGCAAGTATTTGAAGAATCAAAATCTCGGTCAGATTCCCACAGCAGCCGACTCTCAAATTATAGAGTTTCTTGGTACTACAAGACTGTTGGCTGGCACCCTGACTATTACTCATCACATAGATGAATAGCAGACAACTTCTTAGCAGTAACATGAGGAATTTGCATGTACTAGGCAAAGTCATAAGCCCTTGAAGTCTATTGACCTCTTATTTTTAATCTGATTATACAGAAAGAAACATAACATTTATAAAGTTCCTTAATTCTAATTCCCATTATTCCTTTTTTTTCCCCCAGATATAAGGATAACATCAATTTAGACTGTCATATGGATGCACTTTTTATAAAGAATGTCATGATTTGGGAGACAGACCAGATATTTGCTTTTGTCTTACAACTGTGTTTCTGAACTTTTCCACCTTAAGTCGTATGTTAATATGTTAATAAGTACATAGTAATGTACTTCCTTAGTCACACACACTGACTAGAGTGTCTTACAGCAGGAAGCCCTGCACGACTGAGAATAACTCTAGCAGTTAGGGAAAGATGACATAACAGCAAGATTCAGCTGGAAAGATACCATCTTCCCACTGATGTACTACCTAGAAAGCATCACCCTTAGCTTTACTCTTGCCTTCCTTCCAGAAAGGAGAATTCTAGCTGAGACAGGATTTCTTACCTGTGCCATCAGATATCTCACATATCTCACTTTTTCTCCAACTCAGAAAAAGCAGTATAAGCAACTGTCAAAGGACTCAGGACAACTGATAATACATGCAGCTTTCTGGAATGCTTTTTTCAGTGAAAAATAGAAAGGCTAAAGAACAAAGTGTGAGTGATGCCACACACAGCAGCTGAACAAAAATGTAACTAAACAGCATAGGAAGCATGTTTGTTTTAGTATCTTTAAAAATTAAGCAGTGACACGTAGAGTAAGACAAACACAAGAAACAAAATGATGCAGGTGAAGCACATTATCTCCTCCTTGTGAAAATGGCACCACATTCAATAAATATTAATAATAAATAATAAATCTTATTTGTTTTAGAAATCTTTAATTATTTCTGAGTTGGCTGTCCTCTATCTGTGATCATCTTACTTTTGATTTATGTTTTTCCCCACTGCAAGGTTTCTCTCCTGATAACTTGCTGTACAACTTCTAAGCAAATACCTTAAGGAACTAGGGCAAATTTGATTTTCTCAGTTCATTTGATCTCCTTACCACCAAGTCTTTTTTTGTTCCAACCAGAAAGATGAAACAAGAATCTGGTTCATTCTCCCTCAATGCATCTTCCAGCCACTGTCTGAAATACAGAAGACGAAAATCAGAGGGGTCTAAGGCATGTAGTAGAAAGGGGCAGATAACGGGGTCACAAGAAAAGCGAGTGTGAATTTTTTTGTGTATCAAAGGCCTTTTCTTCTATACAGAAATAGATCAGAAGCTATTCCAACCCCTTTGAATAGCTGCACTCCATTAATGAAAAATTCAGACATGTCCACTGTACAGTGCAAATTCAACAATGACTTTAGCAGCCAGAGATGATATTTATCAGTGTAAGGGAGGGCCAAATCAGTTTTAATAGAGATAAGAAATAAGAAAACAAGAAACAGAGGAAAAATATGAATGACACAGCAGATTAGATAAGAAAGGGAATAAAGAGAGAAATAATCTATTCAGCAAGATTGTAAAACAGCTCCCTATGAAGGCCGCTTGATTCTTGTCTCATAAGCTTCTGTATTTCTGTTGCTCTGGCAATCAAGTTGTTTTTGAGTCATCTAGTACAAGTCAAAGCGGGAAGCGTGCTGTGGAATCAGGTCCACAGCTTTCAATTATTTTCAGCCAAGCAGAAACACTAATATATATATTATTTTACAAAGACCTATGCTAATGAACTGAACACCACAGGAGTGCTATAAGAAGTTATTTTAATGCACTTTTATATCAAAATACCTGTTGTAGATAAACATGCACCTGCATTCCAGGCCTAACAGTATGCTAGAAATATATTCTAAGTGACAGTCTGTAGACAACTGCATAAAACGTAGACTCGTTTCAGTCTGCAGTGAAAGCAGAGCAAGTTTACTCATACCAGTTAGTGAGCTACTGTAACCAAACCATTACATACATCTGAACTAGTAATGCTAACTATATCTACATTAAATATATATATTTGAGAAAAATGTATATAAATCTAGGTGTACTTCATCTCTGCCTACCTTTCCAGTATTAGAATGATGCAACTTTTACAAAAAATATCTTTTTCTCTGCACTGATTATAAAGGAATTCAAGCGAGTAGTTCGAATTTATACTCTCCCTTTGTTCAGAAAACTCCATCCCAAATAATCCAAGCAAGTGATTATGTCAGCCTTCATTTCTTAACTCAAAAAAAAATAATAATAAATAAAAAAAAAATCACCATCTACCTGGCAACTCCACATTCCTAAAGCAACTAAAGGCTACTGAAGGTAACTAAATGCAACTAAATGCTCCACAAAAGCTTTAAGGGCTAAGTCAAAATTTAAATACCTACTTGGTGTGGTCCAAAGTCTGGATATCAGACAGATCAAACACTGTTATTATAACTGCAATAAAAGACAACATAGAAACAAAGTAACTAAGTTAGAAAGACATCTCCCCAATTCGATGCACCCTGTTCAACAGGGAGAATATAAATTCTAACAACATATTTAAATTAGAGGAGACAATAAACATTGATCACTTTTCTTCCTTCTCTAGCAGCCAGTTAGACTGCAGTCTACAATCTTCAACTTGATTTGGTCCTTACCCATATTCCAGTCTAGAACTCTCAGGAACCTTTCATTCTGGAAACACTTTAATGGCTGCAAAAGTTCTTTTCTCAAAGGTTCTCACTACTAACTTCAACAAGAAACTTACCCAAATCCAAATTCTCTTCCCACTAGATCCAAGTGTCATTTTTTAAGCCTTGTCAGAACCTTCAAAGCTTGTAGATGTGCAATATCACACCTATAGCTGTGCAAATCTATAGATACATATATCTGATTTTTCTGGTCCCTTTTTTCCTGTGATAATAAAGATTCTTTTGCACTACACTATATTTACAGGTACCTGGTCAGAGCCATATATAGGTATATGAATTACATGTTTCTTTATAAAGTCACAGCCAGGATCAAATTAATATTGTTCTCACCTTCTGCTCCTCGGTAGTAAGCAGATGCAATGCACTTGAACTTTTCCTGACCTGCTGTGTCCCATCTGTGCCATGGCAAAAAATGAAATTTCAGGTTAATGAAAGCCAGTGCAACCTGAGTAAACATGCTAATGAAGCAACAGACTGGTACAGGTCAGAGAAGAATATGATACCAAAGAAGTGTTACCATCTGGAACAAGTTATTCCCATCTGGAACAAGTTATTCATTAACTTCAGTTAGAAATACAATAAAGCTCTATTATTTAATGAAGACTTTTTAATTCAGTTTTTATCCCTCCTTTCCCCGCCTCCGCACCGCACACCAGTCATTTTGGAGACTGTTCTTGAAGAGTCAATCCCTTTCTTAAAACATTGCAAAACTCATCTGTCACTTGTATTTATTTCTAGGACAATCTAATTTTGAAAAATGTATTTTCTGTGCTACTACTAGCTACTAGGGTGTGGCTAGATGTGCCCATGGACTGTGAATTAGAGTTGCAATTTAGTCCACTAGTTACTAAGGGCACCACTCAAGTTTCAAGCAATTGCTTCTTATTCACAAAGATGACATGCGGTTCTCTCAGCTACTAAAAGTACTGCAGAGATTTTTGTCTTTGTGTTTTAATAGCATTAAACAGAACAGTATCACCAGTCTGATGGCTCAAATTTACCTCGTATGGAAACCTCTAAGTAAGAGGGGAGCACTGGCATTCACCACTCAGTAATGTTCTACATAGCCACTTAAGGTTCTGCAGATAATCCAAACCAAAGTTAAGCAGCTCTGGTACCTCACTGCATCAAGTGACAATGCACTAGTGTGCACTCAGGTGCCTGGTAGAATTTTCAGAAATACAATAGCACTGAGATCAGGGGGAAATGGATGTTTAAGTATTCCTCAACAAATCGCCACTAGCGACACTAGACATTTTAGAGAAAATGCCTTCCAAAATGGAAGGGGTTTAATATTCTTGCCCTAAATGACTTCTGTGTTTCTTTCTGAAGAAACACAGTATGTTAGAGACACCACACAGCAGTAGTCTAGGTTCAAATTCTAACAAATGCATGATTTGGGGAGAATTTAGTCCCTCATTAGGTGATGCTGAAATCACTAGCTAACTTGACCTCGATTTCAATAACTGCAGAAATAAAACCCCACGTTAAAGCCAAGTCTGGGTGCAGAAACTGTTTTTCAGATCACATGATACTATGTGGATGTTTTTAAATCTTGATGCCACTTACATCTGGAGATTGTATGGTACACCAACTATTTCAAAGCGTTCAATTTCAAAATCCACTCCAATGGTTGCCTTGTAGTCTCGGTCAAAACTATCTTTACAAAATCTGCAAAGAATGAACGGAGGAAAAATGGATATCCTTCCAAAATGAGAAAGAGCAGAATCAACCTGCCTGCTGAGACAAACTTTACCTATGGATGAGGCTGGTTTTCCCAACATATAGGTCTCCTACAACAACCACCTTGGATAGTTTCAGTCTGTAATAAATGTTTCAAAAACATTAAATATTTTTAGTAGCAACTTCAATATTCTTGTAATAAAAATGCTGATTTAGATATTTAAAGTTCAAGTGATTGTGAGCACACATAGACTGCAGCTTCAGTCTATCTAAACACCACTGTGCTACTGGATCAGAATCTTAAGAAAAGAAAAAGAATGTCAAAAAACAAACAAACAAACAAAAAAAACATTGCTGGGGCAAAACCAGTCTGCTGTTTACTCTGTATGATTTTTTTTTTCTTAAAAATAAGTGAGCGGGGCAGAAGTTTCCTTCTGTTAAAAATCTTTTGACTGAGTACACACATTTGTGGTCTAGGTGACCCTGGGGGTGCAGGGAGGTTGGACTAGATGATCTCTAGAGGTCCCTTCCAACCTTAGGCATTCTATGATTCTATTATTTGGGAATTTTCAACATATGTCCATAGTAGTTGCACCATTATCAACCCTTTAAGGGGTGCAAGTATAGATTTTTCTGCCATTAAAATTAATCCAAAGTTTCTTATTGACTTGCACAGTATGGAATCGAGTTCTACATGCATGAACAAGACGACAATCATCTACAGCGAAGTTTGACTGAGAGGGGGAAAACAAACAAACCGCAGTACACAGAGTCAATCCATTTCCTGACAACCTAGAATAGTATTAATCTGAACTGAGGTTGGCTTCACACAAATAATCCTCTTTGCTCTGGGTCCTTTCCGTGGTCCTCTCACAGGAAGCAGCAGATGGACTTTATGTGACTCAGTCTGCATTCTTAAAATTGAAATGCAATGTATCTTTTAGGAGATATAGATGGATAAGTGAATGTAACTCTATTTGTTGACCTGAACTTGGATTGACATCTCCTGTGCACATGCTACAAAAATGGCTTAAGAGATTTAACATTCTTTTGTATTAAGGAATAGCTTTTTAAACAATGGCATTAATCTTTTACTGGACGCTACCTCTTGTTATATCAGGCTTCTATAGCACGCTGTTTGCAAATTACTGCTTCTAAATTGTCCCAGTCTTGATTTGAAGGCTGCACAATATCTTAGGCAAAGGAAAGCATGCACTGTGCAACACAGTGCAAAGGCAGTGGACACAGATCCCCACGCTGTGGGTACACCTCTACCTGAGTAGAGAAACCAGGGAAGGGAACACAGAAAGCAATGGTTCAGGTTCATGTTCCAATAATTCTTGCTGGGGAACAAGCTTCCTAGATTAGAGAATTTAAGAACATAGATTGAAATCAAGATGTTGGACTGTCTTTCAAAATTACATGAAGAAATATTCTGTTATTTGGGATAATAGAAAATGAAGATGATAGTTGATTCTGATACCAATGAAGAGTACAGCAACACTATCTCTATCCTATTTCTTATATCTGCCTTGTCATACTCGGATTGGCAAAATTCCACACTAACTTCAAGCAGCTAGTTCATCTTTCAAACTTAAAATTTATGTATTGCTAAAAAAACCTCCTGCATCCTTTCAACTCTACTTACAACACTGGGAAAAACATCTTTGAAACTTGTGAGAAGAAGAGGAACCTTGGCCATCCAGTGTCAAACAGGAAATGAGAACTGCCATGTGCTTAGTACTCCTAGAATATACTGTTGTGAGGAAGATGAGTAATGAGGATATGCCTAAGAAGGAAGCAAACTGTAAAGAAGTGTTTAAACATTTACTTCAAAGTCCCTTTTTAAAACAAAACAAAACACCTTACCCAGTTGTTCCAGCACTCTGCTGGCAGGCAGTTCTGACCTGCGCATGGAAATGTTCTTTGAACTGTAGGCAGGCCTCAGGTGTGTACCACTGAGGAGAGAACAGTTACTAAGATAAACTGTGTGATACGATAAAACAACTGCAAAGAGTCCAACCAGCATGAAAAAATAGATAAGGAGATTAATTTAAAGAGCTTCTTGAGTACAAGGATACCCTGGCTTAAGAAAACAGATGCCTTCTAACCCAGGCTAATAAAGCTACCTCACAGGTACCTCAATGCATAGTCTTCATATAGTAAACATATTTTTCACTTTTTGGAGTGTCAACATCCTACCCCTTGCTAAAGTGGTGAAGCCAACTGCATTTGTTAATCTGTTTAATGAGTATCTTAAGTTATTCCAGTAATATAATTCCAAACGAAAAACAAAAAATAGCTGGGAACACATAATCAATTTACCATCCTTACTAGAAAGTCTTCCAGATCTCTTGTGTAAAGCTCTTCCTATTATAGGTTTTTAATTAGACATTGGTTAAAAAAAGAAGAAAATATGTTTTCACTTATATTTTCCTAAAATAACTGTGGTAATTTTCTTAAAATTAAAAACAAAATATGGAGCTGAGATCAGCATGGAAAAAATATCATCTCCCTTAAAGGGTACTTTTGAACAGCTGAAAATTGGAATGGTTATTTGTTCTTCCCTGTCCTTAATTCTCCTATTGCACTTTAAGTACAAAACTCTTTGAGGACAGAAATAGTCTTTTCTTTCTACATTTTGACAGTGCTTCTTGCATTTGACCAAGTATACAACTAACATCCTAAACATATACCCACAGAAAAGAGCAACTGCCTCATATTCTTTAACAAACAAACAACAACAAAATCTACACAGATCTAATTAGTTTCTCTGCACATTAAATATCCACAATGGTTCTCATTTCCCATGAATGTAGTAACTATCTGAGCATGGCAGTTACCAAGGTGGCAGAAATCACTTTCTGCAGATGTCAAAGAAGTCAGGCTTATTATTAAAGATACTAGCACTGAAAGGGAACAGGAAGTTCCAGTCATGTATGAAATAAATCATTAAACAATTTTTCATTTTAGCAGCAAGTTTACATTGAATTAAAACACTATTACGCATGGGGAAAAAGCCCTAAACGGCAGGTGCTGCATACTTTGACCACAGAGATGAAGAACACTTACCTTGGGAAACTGGGAGATTACTCTGTCCCTGCTCACAGGGGGAACCAAATGCATCAGGCTGGACTTCATTCTTTGAATTCAGTTCAATCCTACCAAACAGGAAACGTGTAGAGAGACACAGAGTAATCTCAACACAGAGTAACTAAAACACACACACACACACACAATGTCAGTCCCTATGGACTTACCTTTGTTTCTCTTCCAGTAACAGCTAATAGCCCTTATTTTACTTTAGGATTAAAAAACAACAACCAAAAAAAAGTTTCTTGTGTAAATGCGGTCACGTCAGTGTGTACAGGTAATTATAGTTTCAGAAAGGTCCTAGGCACCACATCTCATTTCATGCAAG
Organism: Crypturellus tataupa; assembly: GCA_034781795.1. NCBI lineage: Eukaryota > Metazoa > Chordata > Aves > Tinamiformes > Tinamidae > Crypturellus > Crypturellus tataupa. The sequence goes on along the minus strand of JAWLRI010000709.1, from coordinate 2,159,100 downwards.
TGCAGATACTTCCTCAATTTCTCAAAGCACGTTAATAAATCTGAGAGGATACCACATTTTGTTATAACAGAAAAGGAGGAATGACCATGAAGTTGCTACATTTCTTGGCACAAAAAAACCTTTCATCCAAAATCAGCTCAAGAAGAATCAAAATTAAATAGACAATTTGACTTGGAAGGGGACTGCTCAAACAAAAAATACTACAAATATATGAAGATATCCCATGTGAGACACCTCAATTTGCTTACGCAATGAAACCTCACGGGTTGTTAGGGGTGGAGACACTTCACGAGGCACCAAATCCTCATGTGCACTCAGAAGAACGTTTCTAAAAGGACATTTATCACGCAGCAAAGCGAGGGAAGGACTCACCGTTCAGCAGCTGATACGGCAGGATCCTGGTGACACAAACAGCTCCGCTGGCTGCTGCGTGGCCATAGAAACGGGTTTGCAACAGTTCCCTTCCTCCCCTTCTCTCAAACATTAGGAAGGCGGAGTTGCAATGGAGTAACTTCACTACACACAGTCCTGGGTTTAAAAGGACAGACTGGGTTTAGCGGCTACTCTGATTCCTGCGACCAGAAACTGCTCCTTAGTAAGTTCAAGGGTCCCCTAACCCCATTTATGAAAATGGTTCCATTTACTTCAAAGGTAGTTGTATATATGAATGCAAGGAGCAGGATCGGCCCAGCAGACAAGGAACTAATGGAGTAGGGAATCATTATCATGATAATACTCGCATGGGATTTTTTTAGAATTTCAACTCAACTTCATCTCCACTTCAGAGACAGGGTGAACATAACCACAAAAGGGTCATTTATATTTCAAAACCACAGAAAATTAATAATGCTCAACAGAAATGTTACTCCACTATGAAAATTTATGTTTTACTCTCTTTTGAGGGGATTACTTTTAAAGCACTTCATGTAGTCATTTGAACACCACACAACTGAAAAACAAATGAGAATTCAGATTGCAGTTGATAGGTTATTCAGCAGAGAAAGGGCATTACAGCACTTTATTATATGCCTAGTTCTTTTTATAATACTGCTTGTGACTGTATAAAACACAGGAGGGGTATAGATCTTTTTATATTACCTACCTTTTTGGCAATTGTAAGTAGTTTTAAAACAATGCTAATGTCTTAAAATAATAGTTCTGAGAAGAAGAAAAATCCTGCAAACCGGTACCAGTTTTACAGTGTGATTTGCTTTCTCCCCTCCCCTAGCCCTGGATCACCACATCCGAAGCAGGTAAATTACCTGTCATGTGGACACAGGCTGACTCACTGCTTGCCTCCTAGAGCTCTTCCATAAAAGAAGCTGCAAAAAAATCAGTGCACCAATCTCAGTGAACAGAAAATACAGTGGAGATCAAGGTAACCAAATAGAAACGATTTTATATAGACGGGCCATTTATTAACATCTAGTGTATTTAACCTAAGCGTCTTTCTCGCACGTGTGTGCACAGACATGCAGCCACCTTCCAAGCTCCCAACTCAACCAACTGGCTGCACAAGTAGTCCAGAGGGTCAGTGATCAAAGAAATACATAGTTGCCAAGAAGAGCAGGAATGATCTGTACTGAAACTCCGATTTTCTTTTCTTACAGAGCTGAAGGGAACTCCGTCACCAGGGAGGACTGGGAATACACCGTCTCCATAGCATCGTCCCCCTGCTTACATCAGTGTTACAGGCACGGTGTCTTCGGCAGATTTGGTGGAGAGATAAAGGATGTGTTCAGAAGCCACCTGTAAAATAAGTTAATGTCAAGGCTGCTAACTGTGGTTACTAACTATTAAAAGTTATGGTGAAAGAGGTGATGGAAGAGCCACTGCCAAAAGCAGGTAAGCAGAGCTAGCACCACAGGGCAGGAGTTTCTGGTTTTCTGCTGCTTCTTCTACACAGAGAAAAACTCACTTTCCTGATGAGACAGGAGGAAGCTTCACAAGTGTATATTTAATAAAAGTCTATTTCATTACAGTAACCTCCACTTCAAATAATGTTTAGAATTCTACAGAAAACAAATGCTCTCCTGAAAATCCTTTTCAAAGCAGCATTCTTTTATGGATTTTGATTCTCCACAAAGCAGAATCTATTCCTGGCCTTTATTTTAATCTGGCTGACCTGACTGCCTTTGGCTTTGCAAAATCCAGTTTAAGAACTTCGATCATTATAATCGTTACTTAAACATAATGAAAAACACCCCAACGTTTTCTGTGTTTGCACAGGGAAATGAAACAACCTCTCTCACAGCAGAAGCCCTTTGAAGTCACTTTTTCCTGATGCCAGATCACATCTGACCACCCGGAGCAGCCCGCAGCCAGGCTGTCCCCACTGCAGTACCATACGCTCCTGCACCCAATACTGTGTTTTTAATTGGGTCTTAGAGAAACAATACATGGCAAAAACAGAGTGAAGGTAGGAGAGGCTATCCTTATGTGAATGGAAGCCATTCCTACCTATTCTGGCTGTTTGTGGAGAGGTTCTGGAACCACTAGGAAGGCAAACCCGGCGCACAGCTGCCCCGCTCCCACCAGGGCAGCTCGGGGTGAGCTGCTGCGTGAATACTGACCCACACCCCGGCTGCCCCTTAGCATCCTTCTCCGTGAGGTTTCTTTACACCGGAGGAGGGCAAGGGAACCTCGCTCCCTGCTTCAGCGGAGAGAAGGGCTCAGGCTGCCCCTACCCCGCAGCCCCGGGCCGGCGTTTCGCCCACCCGCGCTGCCCTCCCGGAGCGGCCGCCCGCGCCACCACAGCGCCCCCGCCTCACGCGCCGCCCACGCCAGCAGCGGTCAACTACCCATTCACCAACAACGCCGTTGACGCTACTCCCGCTCGGAGGCCGGCAGCGCGGGCGTTGCTTACGCCGTTGACGCAAGGCGGCACCCAGCGGAAGGGAAGGGGCGCCCGGCGGCGCGGCTTTATTCGCGGAGCGCGGCGTACGCAAGGAGCGCGTCGCTGTGGCGACCAGGGCACGCGGGCGCGGGGGCGGCTGAGGCGGCGCCATGCCCGCGGGACGGGGCGCCGCGGTGTAGCCCGCGCGGGGGCTGAGAGAGAGGAACGCAGCAGCTCCGTAGTTAAGTTTTAACTTTGCAGCTGTCATTTCTGCTGGGTAGGTTTGAAAGCTGGAAGGTGCGTGCTTCTGTCAGCCGCGCCGTGAGGGAAGAGGGGCCAAGCGTCACCATCTCTTTCAAATGCTGGCAGTTCTGTTTGCTTTCGCTCTAGTATTGTTATTTTGAGCCCCTTCTTTGTTGCAGGGCATTAACTATTTGCAAGAGAACTTTCTCCCTCCCCACCTAATTCTCAGATTACTGCAAAATCTTTCATTTTGTTTTCACTTTTAGTGTTTAGTAGGAAATTAACCGAAACAAGCCAGGCCAGCTGATGAAGAGGCACTGATGCCAATGCTCGTGCATCGAGCCAGCCTCTCCCTCTCGAGCTGCTTAGCAGGGCCTGTGTCCTACACCGACTCTCTTGAGGACACAGAGCACCCTGCATTTTAAGGCCTGTAGTTGTCCCCCTGCTCCCTTAACTGTCACCCGCTACAATTATTTTGGGGTAGGGGCAAGCGAGCTAGGGATGGCGCACGCTCGCATCTCAGCCCAGCTGCCCCCAGACATAGATCCCACCAAAGCGCCCCTGGCCTTCGGGGAGAGGGCCCTTCCCAAGCTCAACGAGGAGCTGCAGGCCCCCGAGCCGCTGACGCGGCAGCGGGCGCTCATGGCCCTCTGCGACCTGCTGCACGACCCAGAAAACGTCTACCAGGCAGTAGACCTAGGTGAGTGACCTCTGGTGACGAGCTCCGACCGGGTGGCGGAAGAAAATTGTACTTTTCTGCCTCGTTCTCTCATCTCCTGCATTGTCTTTGATGACAAAATAGCCGCAAAGGTTGTGTTGTGTTTTCATTTGCCACTTGTTTAACCTTAAGAAGATAAGGAATGTTATGTCATATACATGACTTTAAGAGTATGCTCACTGCAAGGTTATCAACTCTAAAAATAATGCTGCATATTTTTTCTCTGTGAGTATACTGAGTTTTAGATAAATCTTAACAAGTACTAATAAAAAAAATCATTAGCCCTCCAGTTAGAAACCTCCAGTCTTGTTTTCTGTGGTTTTCTCTAATCTCGTATTACTAATGTATCTTTATGTAAGAAAATATATTTTGTAATTTTATGGTTTAAGAATGAGGAAAAAATGACAAAATAGCAGTGTTTTTCTTCATTAAACATTCCTCCTCATACATATGTGACTAGTACCTTCCTTTACAGCCTTGGATTTTTCATATATGAAGTACTCCAAAATGCAGTAGACCTCAGTGGGTCTTTTAATTGAGGACAGGTCTAAGTCAATATCTGACATCCAAGTGCATCACAAATCACATTATAATATCAGGTAATATATTTTGCTGATTATATTTAATTAATAATAATGAAATACATATATATATATATATATAAATCAATTTTACAATTTGATCAGCAAAATCTGTGAGAACATCTTTTGCTTTCTTTCCTTTGGCAGTGCATGGCTTTTCAAAGGCTTAGAAGTTTACAAGAACTTCTTAAGGAAGTTTACAGAAATGCAGGCATCAATCCTGCAAACACACACTTCCGTATTTTAAAACCCAGAAGAGCTCCAGACTCCAATGTACCTTTATTCTGTGGGGCACTTACAACAATTAACTTTTGCTCTAATGTTAAGATATTTGAGGGATTATGACTCGGCATTTTTGGCAGTAGGTGAAGTTTCTTCCCTACTTGGGGTATGTCAATAAGAGTCTGACTGCCAAGACAAGATGAAATTTCTTTCTGATTATTTATGCTTTGTATTCTGAAACTGAAAAAAAAAATGCTATTTTGAACTAATGTTAAATGTAAGAAATGTTAAAATACGTTACTTTATTTTGCAGGATTTTTGGACAACCTAAAAATTTTGCTGCTAGATAGTGACAGCACTATCCGACAAAAATCAACAGAAGCCCTCTACATAATTGCTACACATGATGTTGGCAGGTAAGTATAATTCTAGCATTCACTAAATGGTATGGAAACAGAAAGAAATTCCAGTGAGAAATAACAATAAAGCTGAAGTTTTGGCAAGATAGGTGCAATGTAAATAACATTCAATATTGTGCATCTGGAAAGTACTTTAGTTGTTAAGCTTAGTTAAATCCATTTCCCAATGCTGTTTGTAGGCATGGGTTTATACAACATGGAATAATTCCTGCCCTGGCTCAGCTATTGGATGATCCAACAGATATCTGTCGGAAGAACGTACATCAGTCTTTTGAAATGATGGCAAGATTACCTGAAGGTAAAGATTTTTTTTTTTTTTTTGCTTAAATACTCAAATAGACAAGCCAGATAAAAGTGTATTAACCTGATTTCCTAAATATTTTTCCCAGATTAATTTTTTCCACTCTCCTTTAAAAATCTTCAAAATCTCACTTGAAATAGTATCTATTTTTGTTTATCTTAATTTTCCTTTGCAAGGTTATTTTTTGGGTTCTATCGGAAAATTTTGACAGGTACAACTGTCTTTTTTCTTCATGGTGGAAAGAATTATATTGTCTATAACTCTTATTGCGCTGCTAAAACAATTTGCAAATTGTTTAATAAAAGAATACATAAAATGTCTGCATATAGATGACAAGCAAAAGGCCTTGTATTAACATAATACATATGTGAAGGCACAGTGCTGCCTGTGTATTTCTTTTCAGGCTTGATCCTGCAAATTCTCACTCTTAAGGCTAAATTCATTAATTTTTTTAAGTCTGCTTACACAGACTTAAAAAGCAAGTACTACTCCCTCAAGATACAGTTTATATGGCATGCACCTGAGTTTATATTTCAAAATCTTACATCAGAAATTACATTTTGAACAGAAAGGACAAAATGTTTTTGAGTATTAATCCTGGTGCTTCGGTTTGACAGCATGTAGAGTTTTGCAGAGGACAGCAGTGGTTTGTAAAAAGCCTTTTTGGTGTTAAGAAGTACAAGTATCACACAATTTGTTCTGGGCTTTCCCTGCAAGCACTAGAGCAGGAGACAAATGAGTGCTTAAGTGCATTGTCTATTGCACTGCGTATTCCAGATGAAATTCCATGGATTCTACATTAACATATTTTTACATGAGACTCAGAGGTGACATTTCTTACTGGATTCCTTCATATTGCTTTTTCAGTTGGTAAATTAAAAGAGAGCGTAATGCAAGGAACAATGAAGGAGTTTGCTTTTACAGGTTTTGTAATTTAAACATTGTTTACCCTTAGAAATCCAAACTGAGGTAACAGTGTTAGCTGTACTTAAATGCTAGGATATAAAGCTAAAAGGGGAATCATTTTGCCTGGTTTCAGATGTCAGATTATGCTAGACTCCCTGTGCAATGGGAGACAAACCAGTGGAGACAAATCAGTATCTCCTGGGGCAATAAATCTGACATTTTAGGTGCTTGCTTTAGGATGCAATGAGCTGTGCTTGGGTGATGTCCATTTATCTCCAGCGAGATAAACATAAGCTAGATTGACTACATTGGAGTTAGGCATCTAATTTTTAAATCCTTCTGTTTAGGTTTAGAAAAATAAGGTGAGAATTTGTCTTTGACTTGCTAGAAGACTAGAATAAGTCATTATATGTTTTACCTGCTTTCTTTAGTTTTATTGCATGTATTTTTTTCAAGGAATTGAATGAATATTTAGGACCTTTGTGACTGAGAACACAAAATTCTTTAAAAACACATGCATTTTACATGCTTTTAACCATTTAAAGTCCTAAATAATTAAATCAGTGTGAGGTAAGTTAAAAATCAGAGTTTACTTAAAATTGTTTCCACTACTCATCTTAGAGATTTTTCAACTCCCATGAGACAGTGACTTGACTCGTTTCAGTATATTTTGACCTACCTGATTGCTTTTAAAAAAAATATGCCGGTTACCCGTGTAGATGCATAAATACCATCCTGTGAATATGTGGATCATGAGAAACCTACAGGGGAAAGCAAAACTTAATAGAAATAAACATTGCCAGATGCAATGCACTCAATCAAGTGTACTTTTAATGTAATTCTATTGCAGCCACTTCAGATTTCACACTAGATCTGTACTGAGTTTTTTTGTTTGTTTTCTCACTTAAAATACAATCCCATCAAGATTTTTCTTTTATCTACTGTTAAGATTTCAGTGAAGGTTGAAGGTATTTCACAGATGGCATACTCCCCCCCCCCCCCTTTCTTTTTTTTCATCTTTTGTAATAAATGATTATGATAATATAGAACTATTTGATAATTTTGTCTTGGGCTGTGTTTCAAGATAATAATTTGTAGTTTACTTATGACTTCACTGCAAGTTTTGACAGCAGCAGTAATGACTAGTTTTAGTGCATAACATTTGAACTTCTACAGGGTAAATTTGGTAGTGATACACTGCCACAGTATCTCACACTGCAACATTCATTTAAAATTTATATTAGCAAAACCCCAACTGAAAATAACAGCTTTCCAGTGGAGATTGCAAGTTCAACAATTTTTAGTAAGTTCTAAAAAGCAAGGACTAAAAGAAGGGTAACATAGAAAGCATTTATTAGACCTGTCATTTCTGATTAGTGACTTACTGTAGCACTAAGCAGATGTGTCTCTTGGTGGTGCCAAAACATAAAACATTGTTTCTTAGAAATTCCACAGAACCTGAAATACATTGCCTAAACTGGGGAATATGTGATGGTACCCCATACTGCCACATAGTAAACAGGGACAGCTACTTTCAAGTGAAGCTTCTCTTAACACTCATGCCTGGTTTTGACCTTTCCCACTTCAGGAGCTGTCTGTTATTGCATAGTGATGAGCATCAGCCCCTCACTGGTGGTAGATAAGAATCAGGTTCTCCAAGTAATGCAGTAACTTGTTTCGTGGAGCAGTTCTGAAGCATTATCTCCAGAAAGCAGGAAAGGTTCACTGGTAGTATTTTCATAACTGTAAAATCTCTCTAACTTGCAAGCGTTCCCACTATCACATCTTTAGATAACCGTAACCTTTTAAATTTGTGGATAAGGCTCATTTAAGGATGCTCCCCTCCCCCTCTTTCAAAATATGTTTTGCTGGGTGAAGTGCAAATGATCCCAGGACAGATGGCATTCTTGCTGCAGCAGATGGAACGTTTCTTCTGTGAATATCAGTGTTGCCCAGGTGAAGTGAAATCCCAGCTGCATTAGTGCAGTCCTTTCAGGTGGCAATGCCCTGCATCACTGATAACCTGAGAACTGAGACAATAGATGCAAACTTAATTGCATAATTTATCCAAGTGGAAGACTAAAAGTCAATAGATTTCATTTTAACATCCATCTTCAGCACAGACTTCCTATTTTAACCTTTTCACGTCTTAGTTTTTTTAATACAATGGGAAGATAAAGTTGTTTTCCTTCTATGTAAAAACACACCTTATTTTAACATCTTCAGCAGACTGCAACTGAGTAACCACAAGTTTTTTAGAATACTAAAAATCAAAAACATCACGAGGACTAAATGAATAGAGAGTTAATAGTAAGGATTGAGTATTATGATAACATGCATATGTGAACTGATTATTTAACCTTAAGAACAGATGCATTATTCTGCCATATTCCTATACTTAAGTGGGAACACCTAGTGACATACACTACTTCATGGTTTCTCTTCTCTCTGTTATACCCATTGCATAAGAAATGTTAATTTTCCTTAGAAATAGCTTTAGTTCTTCAATTTGAGTGGATAATAATTTGATATATCATTAGAGAGGAAATTTAGATCAGAAATGCACTTTAAGTTGTTAAGTAGATGCCAGCATGCTAATAGTAAATTAAGGTTAGAGGATCCTCCACTAGCAGTCTCCAGCACATACAGCTTTCAGTAAACTCACCAGATCAAACAGCCTGACTCCATATAGCACAAGCAGAAGATGGTAGCTCCTGTTTGCTAGTGAAAACCCCAGATGCTCCCTAGGTCCCATGTGAGGCCTTCTCTACCCCGGGGCTGCTGCCTCATTGGCTCTTTGCCACTCACCTTCAGGTGTAACCCGTAAAAGTCCATGCTTAAAGGGGCCCACATCTCCAGGGCAGTGATGAAGTATTGCATTAAAAACACACAGATTATCCCATACTCAATTAGATTGGGACTGAAGGCTGGTGAAAGGCCTAATCTTTGACCTGACCCTCTGAGAATATTTTTGGCTACCTTTCCACTCTAGTAGTTGAAAGTGATTATCCCTTGAACCACTGTCTTCAAATGTGTTGTTTTCCTGCCAGTCTCAGGTCTCTATTGGCCTGAGCTTCTATATTTTTGTAACTTACTGAGCTGCTCAAATGCAATTACTTAAGACTGAAGACTGAAATTCTGCTCAATTTTGGTGATTGAACTGAAGAAAAAGATGTAGAGCAAATGCACAACATTAAACAATCTGTCATAAATAACTGAAAATTTTACAAATATTATCCAGTTAGATAGCTACTATATCATACTACTAATTAATGAACACGCTATAGACAAGTTCCGTATCATTCGAATTATTTATTTTTTTCCTTAAGTGGACAATTTTAATGTTGATGTTATTGACCATTTTGTTTTAGATTTCTTAGAGCCCTTGGCTGAGATTTCTTGCACTAATCGTAGTACATAGGGGAAACAAAAGTAGAAGGATATTTTCCAGTGTGCGTGTGTGTCTGTGTCTCTGTGTACGTATGTGCTTTACAATTATCAAACATATATTTACACACCAACTTTACACTAAAGTCTTTAAGAAGTCTTTTCTATGGCAGGGGAAAGAATCAACTGACCAAAGACTTAGGTCTGCATGATCCATTTGAGATTTTCCAGTATAGTCCCACAGAGCTTCTTACATATTCAGACTTTAATTTTGCTGGAATGTTACTCCATCCAGTAGTGTTTCTTTATGAGATGAAACCTGGAGCTGAGGAATGCATCTCTTCAATTTCCTTAACTTCACTAAACTGTAAATAATTTATTAAATTGAAATATCAAGACATTTAGTTATTGTTCATATCGCTCATCTTTAACCTTCTAATAATACATCACATTTTTAAAATAATTAAAAAAAACAGAAAAAAAAGACTTTGGAGACTATATACTACACAATCTCAACGGCTCCTGCTTCTTGGGAAATCTGTTATGATATTACAGTATTTCCCAGAAGTTATTGGGAGCAGTGGAACAGAATTGTCCGTTGGCAACTTTCACACTCAGCAATCCAGACACTACAACAATAATTAAAAAAAGCCTTGTGATTTTTTTTCATATCTGTATTAAAAAAGGAACACTAATCTACTTCTTAAATATAGAGTTTGTTTTTTGTGAAACACCACAAGATTTGGCAAAAAAAAGATGTAAAAGAAGACAGTTTTGATGTATAAAACTCCTTACCAGTAGAAGAAACACTGACCTTGATTTGGCCTATTCATAGATTCATTTTATATAGTTTTGCTGCATATTTTGAAGCCTTAAAGAGCAGAAAGGGCTGCTAGTCAGGTTGGAAATCACAGAACAGTTATGCACCAACAATTCCTTAGACAGGCAAGGTGTCCATGATAAACAGTAAAGTAAAGCCAAAGTGTATACATAGTGTATGCTGTGACTCATGTGCATGTGTATACATTGTGTGTGTGTTTATACTGCTGGGCTGTGCATCCCAGTATTGTGAATTCACACCCATTCTTTACAACTGTGCAATGCTTTGCTTAAACTCTGCTGTTCTGTAGCTTCAGATTTGTACTAGCTTTTCTACCCAACACAACCATTCTGCTCCATCCCCTGCAAAGGAGTTCATCTCTCACTCACCAGCTTTATATCTTCTTGTCAATAAAATGATTTGTTGGACAACTGGATGAAGAATTATTTCTTACATAGAATATGATAACACTCCCACTCTAGGAAATGGAATGAAACAAATGGAATAAAAGTGCAGTGACTGTGGTGAAAACATCTCCACAGAGTTAGGCCTCTATCTCTTTTTTGTTTCTGTTTGGGATTTACGTTTTTAGGGAAGAGGACAGGAGTGGGCTGTATTTTTTGGAGAAGAAGCTTTTACTCTCCAGAACATATATTTGTGAAAATAATGTGGCAGGTTAAGGGGGCATAAGAGGATCTGTGTGCATACATCAGATTTCCCCTTTTCTCTCCTTGGGCTTCTAAACTTTGCCCCATTTTTTTTCCACTAGAAGTGGAGGTGGTTAGCCCCTTTTTTTTAATCACTTCAGGTAACAGATTAAGCCCAAGGATTCTTAGCAGAGGCCAATATATTTGAGATTGTTCTGTATGATGACATCTGTCACTGCATCGAACACAAATTGGATGTTACTGGTATCAGTGGCACAGGTGAAGTGCGAGTAGATCTCCTTGGTCTCCTTGTTGCGATTCAAGTCCTCAAATTGGCGTTGGATGTAGACTGCTGCCTCCTCGTAAGTGTTTTGCCCTTTGTACTCAGGAAAGCAGACTGTTAAGGGAATGCGCCGGATTTTTTCTGCCAGCAGATCTTTCTTATTCAAAAAGAGGATGAGGGAAGTGTTGATAAACCAATTGTTGTTGCAGATGGAATCAAAGAGACGCAAACTTTCTGCCATTCGACTCTATAGGGAAGGAAACAACAGCATCAGCAATAGTATTTCAATGTAAGCGTAGAAAACACAAGAATATCTTATTATTTGTAGTAATGAGCAAAATCTGGTTTTACAAATACCTTTGTTTTGCTTAGTGACAGTTCCTCCTACCTGAGCGTGCAATTGCAGGAATCTAGTTTTAGATATACTGCATTTTATCAAAGAATACTTCTCCCTTTATTCATTTTTAATAACTGGCGACCAAGAAGGAAAATCTAAAATAGATGTTTTAGAAACAATAGATGTTACTTGAGAGTATAGTTGCATGTGAATTCATAAACATTTTCTAAACAAAAAGGATGATTCATTACTAAAGATTTCATATTGCAGAAACATTCTGCTGTTATTTTAAAAAGACTGAACTACTATAGCACAATCATAGCATTAAAATGGGATCATTTTTGCATTCTGTTGTTTAGTACACCATACATACTCAGCTGTTTTTTCCCTACCTTATTTTTCCGCATAGTATACTTGTAAGTATAGCTTTCTAAACATAGAAAGCTTGGAATATTACAGATGAATAAGGGCCACCTTTTTCCATGATCACCCACTGATGACCATTTTAGGATGACATAAAGGGAAAAAAAAAAGAAAAAAAAAAGCTACTCAGTGCTGAAATCATAAAGATCTGTTAGAAACCAATGACTAGCTTTTACTTTTCTCAGTGTTATTCCCCTTATGTTGCTGTGCTGAAATACTTGATGCCAGTGGAGCTGTCCATGGTTCCAGTGCTTCTGACTGGAAAGTTGCATATCAAGAACGAAAACAAATGTAAAGTTTTGAGTAGAAAGTTAAAATAAGTATCAATTATTGGCAGCAGTACATAAAGGAAGTATGTTAATCATGGGCATTTATGCTAAAGGTCATTTTCTTCCACCATGTTCCAGTTTAGATCTTCATTCCTATGAAGATTCCTAGGCACTTCAATGTCATAACTTTAGTCTGATTCTTGTCCAAGTTCTACAGTGCACTCATATTCTCACCTTAAAGGAGAATATCCCTTTTAAAAAGTCATTCAATTTGTAGTTACAGAATGTTACACATGTTACACTTAAGCAGCAAGGATTCATTTCAGAATTTCCCAATATTCAGTAATATTTTTTCCTAATAAACGGAGAAAAGTGTTATGAACATGATACAAGGTACATGATACAGGTATTGAAAAATTGTCTTAGGACTCCTTTTGTCTCTTTGCCTAAAAAAGATAGCTAAAAGGAAAGAAAAGTAAATGACTGAAAAAAACAGAGGTAGCATTAAAATAGAACAGCTAAAAGATGAAGAAATTGAAAGAAGTGGGATTACAAAAATAAGTAAAAGTTAATTAATGAAACCAAGAGAAAAAGAAACAACAATGGGATATTTTATAAAATTTAAAAATACCCAGTCACTTTAGTTAAACAAGTTCTAATACAATCAGTAAGAACCTAAAATTTTCCTATTTGGTTTTGAAAAATATTGTGCAAGCCTGCTCTCCTCTCCAGATATAATACAATTATATAAATCTTCTCTAGCATATGGAGCTGAATTAGGCTGGATTTGCTTGCACAGATGCCCACAAAAAAAATCCATATCAAATATGAGAAAGGAACATCTGAATACCTTCTTATACACAAATGCTTGACCCCTATATCCACAGTGAGAACATAAAGCTAAAATGCGAGCATTTAGAAGGAGATGGAAGAAGACAAGATTAAAAAAGGTAGAAAGCTTCTATACTAAAATACTTATAATAAAGAATAGGGTCTATAAATTTAGGTAATTTGGAGGTGTTCTTTGTGACTTTTAAGCATTTCAAGTTCCTGGAAATTTCAAATATTCATAAAATATATACATATAACTGATTTTTCTATTATGACTTTGCAGTAATAAAAAAGTAAAACATGAAATCTTGAAATTTGTAATAGTTGTAATACTGTTATGACATTTCCCAAAGTATAGCTGTGTTACGTTTTTAATGAAGTGTGTACTTCACTGTTGCAACACTATATGTTTTCATATTCTTCCGTTTGTCCCTCAGTGGATAAATTATTCATCTTCTCCCCATTAGGAAAACAGTGTCTCCTCAGTGAGATGAAGTCTTACTCTGTTCTCTCTTCTTGGATATTAAATTCCAAAGTATATCCACTCTTCTCTCTCTTTCTCTCTCTCTCTCTTTTTTTTTTTTTTTTGGTGATGTGTTTAATTTATATTGCATGCTCTTTGAACAGGCTTTCTGGTATTAATTTTCTGGAAACCATTGTGTGATGCTGATTTCTTAAATAAGACAAAGAGTGAAAAGATAAGAGAGCTATAAGGAACTGGACAAGACAAAGATAGATGTGAAGACTCTAAATTCTTTTTCAGAAACCACAAATTGCTTTTGTCAGTTGGCTGCCTGCATTAAAGGTCAGCTCTCAGAGGGTACAACTGCATAACGTTAGGAGAAGGGTGGGAGAAGGCTTGTTGGGAGACTGCCAGCACTTTGGCTTACTAGCTGCTCACGCATTCGCCCTTGGTCTTTGCCCAGGTTTTACTGCAGCTCTTTGTGGCATCCTGTGTGTTTAGGCCATGTCCCTCACAGATCTGCTGACTTGGCTTCCTGGGTTGATCCCAGAACTGCCTCAATTCTGTGGACTTGTCTGGCAATCTGGATCATTACTTGAGCCTGGTTACTGAAGCAGAGCTGCTCTGCTGTTCTCTGGTACTGCAGGACCACGGTGCTTGGCAGTGAGGACACGGCTGCTGCCTGCTTTGCTTTCCCTGGCCTTTCCCTGTGAAAGGAGTTCCCCCTTGCTGCTCCCTCACGCTCCATAAGATCTCCAACTTCGATTAAATCCTGTTTAAGGCAGAGAAATGCTTATTAGAACTGGAACAGGAAGAATAAAACAGTTTTGTTTTTTAGTTCAAACTTACCAGCCTTTAAAACATACTGAACTTAAGAATTGAATGATCCCCAGAGACACTATCTGATTCACAGGTCAATGGGCTTCTACAGTGTTAAGAGTTGCAATTCAAGCAGTCCTTTTATTCCCCTATAAATAAGAAGCATATATTCTTATTTTCTCCTCTTTATGTGACTGACCTCCTAAAAACACACTCTAGGCCATTTATTACATGTAATTGTATTTTCTCAAGTGTAGCCACAGTGGCTGGAACAAAGCTGAGGAAGTAAACAGGATCTAGATCGTGCCTTGCCTTAAAGCAGTTCTAGGCTAAACTGACAATAAACCGCGTTATAGATGCTCATATGGATTTGGGATTGCACTTCCAGATCATTCTAAGACACTCTGAAGCTGTATATTTTTCATATTCATGAGTCTTAATAGCAAAACACTAGAGAATAAGGCAGTCATTATTAAGAAAGGCAAAAACCTGTCAGAGAGAACCTTAGTTGAAATTGTTTTTCTCATAGCACAGGAAGGAGAAAAGTGAAGACTAATTTGGTTAACATTTTTCACAATTAGAAAAAGTAATATACTTACAAGGAATGGAAGCTTAGCTGTAATGAAAAAATAAGGGAAGTAGCTCACATGTACAGTGCTACAAAGAAGAAAACTAGCCATAAAGAGGACAGGAGTCAGAATCAGGATTCATTCAGGACAAGAGCATCACAAGATCCTAGAAGATCTCTTATTTTGGGAGGAAGATAAGTACTATGCTGTGGGAGCAAAACTGGAGAGAGAAATCTCAGCTACATGGTTCTGGGCAATTAAGCAGTAATTTGCTGGAAGTGCAGTAGAATTTGCATGGCATAATGAAAAGTCACTCAAACATTACAGTAATTAAACCAGATAGGGTAAAAGTCTAGAGTACAGGGAACCCAAAGTTAATCACCTGCCATGTTTCAGGTAATGGCAGCCATTAGTGAATCGCAAATTTGAACACTGAATTTCTAGAAATTTAAAAGTAAATCAGATTAGCCAAGATAATGGGTGAGCTAATAGAATTCTGATTTTTAATGATAATAACTTTAGTCAATGCTAACAAACTCAGTCAATGAAAATCACATTTTAAGATGTGACACTGGTAAAATACAGCTTGCAAATAATTGTTTTCAGTAAACTAGTTGTCTTGCTTTCATGGGCAAAACTATTATAAAGGCTCCAACGCGGAAAGCAGAGGAGGTTGGTCTGTGGTGTTTAATAGAGAACCTGTTTTGAAAGCCAGGCTACTGGCATAATCTTAGGTGTTAAAGCTTTTGTGAATACAATATAGTTCAAAAATGGATCAAAGATGTTTTTCACCTATTATGTATTTCTAATAAGAGTCAGATATTTAGAAAAGGAATAGGGTTCTGTAATAATGGGTATACTAAACGAATATACTAGCTGCTGGGCTGGAGGGAAAACTTAAGCAGGAGATGGAGTTGAACTAGTATTTATCATCTAAATTTCTGGTTAGAAGCGGAGTGGTGAAGGAACCAGTTGTACCTAATAACTAAGAACTTTCTTCTTCAATGTCTGAATAATTTTACTTGATTAAATTTCAAATAAGATAATCAGTGAATCATATCCAGCAAAGATGCAGGTTATGCTTCACTGGTGCAATACTATAATTGTGTGGTACAAATGCTTTTATGCCTTGGAAACCCCTAAGAACCCCCTAAAATATTTTGCGATTTACCTCTATTAGTAAAAGGAGAAAAAGCATCACTGGACAATGAGGAAATGTATCAGAAAAGCAAAATTGAACTTTCAAGTACCAGTAAGGTGTAATCCATATAACTGAAAATGAGAGGAAAAGAGAAACAGGCAGCACGTGTATCTGTATGAAGAAAACTAACTGAATTTATTTTGAAGAGTTCTTACCTGTTATCACAGAGACACAAAATGTCTAGTGTCATCATATAGTCAAGCTTGCTTTCCAAATGAAAGTAGATAAGGTTAAGTAAATTCAAGGCTATGAGGAAACACTATTCATGGCAAGAAAAGGCCTTTATAAGTTTAAAGTAGTGGCTTTTGGCTTGTGTAATGCATCAATCACATTTGAAAGGACGATGCACGGCATGGCTCTCAGTTTGCTGTATCCAGATGGCATCTCAATATATTGTGAAAATCTTAAATAAGAAGCAGAATGCTTCGACAGGTCTGAGATAAGCTGAAGGCTCACACTGTGAACCTGAGCCTAAAGATACATGATATATCCACTCATACACTCTCCTTCTATTACAGCAGGCTTGTTTCTGGTTTTGTCAATATTGCAGGACTACTGTATTACAGGGGAAGAGTTATGGCTTCTTATAAGAAAAATATAAAACAGATTACAGTACAACTGCCAAAGTACTTGTGAATTTTTTCTATTAATATAAAGGAAAAAAGTGGTTTTAAAAGGCTTGTTCTTCTCTACAGTGTCTTTTCCAGTTCAAGAATCCTGGAGAAGGGCAGCTAGGCAGGTGGCTAGATAAAATGTGCAACTTTAATTTCATAATTACCCCCAAGCTGGTATATAAGCAAGGTAATGCTGAGGCATTATCCAGACAGCCTTGTTGGGGGCTAATTGCAAACTCTTCCGCAAGCATGAGAACAAGGAATTGGTTGCTTAAGGGAAAGAACATGCTTAGGACCAGATGGCTGCTTCCTTTCTTCGAATAATTTGCAACCATGCAAATGTCCCTGCTCATCCTCTGGAAGAGGAGAGGTGTCCTCTGCAGCAAAGACTCCCAGAACAACACAGAGGTTGCTTACCAGAAGACCTTGTTATCAAGGCAGCATGTAATTAGAAAAATCGCTTGGCAAATGGAATGTTGCATCTCACACTTGAAATTCACTAGAAATTCACTAATTTTAATTTCACTAGAAATTAAAATTTCTAGGCACAGCTAGGAGAACTTTGGTCTTAAAAATGAAAAAAAAAAAAAAGAGAGAGAGAGAGAAGCTACCAGATATAAGGGAATTAACTGTCATTTGTGACAACAAACGACCTTTCTTACACAATACTATCTCAAATTTTCCTTACTTCTTAAGCCCTAATAATTGACCTGCTTTTCTTTTCTCTCTTTTTCTTTCTATACTTCTCCTTCACAGAATTCCCATAGAGCAGTAAACCCACCCATCCTTAAAATATTTTTAATCTGTGAAAATAAGCAGAGACACTGGAAACGTGACTTAGAAATATGTCAGTACGGATATTAGTAAAGAACACTGTGTGACAACAGCACGCAGAATAAATACAGCGTGTACTGCAGAGAGGACCATATGCTTACTTTCTCATCAATACAAGCATTGATTACAATGATATAAGGAATGCGTTGCTATAAAAATAACAGTATAGTACCATATATATTTAATAGCTGCCTATATGCATGCTCCTGTATAGCATTTTTCCTTCCCTCAAGTCAGGGAGTCGGGGCAAAGAAAAGAAATAGCAGGGGAGAGAAAGTTATGCATGAGATACTAGAAATGTGAGGCAGACAGTATTAGTCCTGTGCCTGATGCAACTGGAATACACAAAATAGCATTTCTGGGAGGGAGGAATAAAGGGCAGAGAAACAGTGCTACAGCTGACCTAGGCCAAAGAAAAAAAGCCTTAAAAGTGCCAGTGTAGCAAAACCTAAATGTGACATAGCTAGTGTTCAGACAGGGCAGTGCTACCAGAGCTGTAGTACAAGTTTTTTGAATTTTTTATTCAGGCCTTTAAATTTCTTGCTTGCTTCAAGGGCAAAAGGGCTTTTACAGTATGAGTTCAATGCACCTGAAATGTTACATAGTTTTACAGGTAAGGGGGCTCAGGACTTGAGCTGTCCTCATTTGAGATCTTCAAAGCTTAATATCTTAGCCCTCTGTGTTTAGCCAGTAAGTAATTTAAAGCTGCATTGACCTACAAGGAGATGCTGAGGGAACTGGGCTTGTTTAAGCGGGCAAAGAGAAGACTAAAAGGTGATCTAATAAATCCTACCATCACTTGAAAGGCAGTTACAAAGATGATGAAACTAAACTCTTCCCAGTATTATCAGATGAAAAAGTAAGAGACACTGACAACAAATTGCAGCCTGGAATGTTCAGTTTGGACATTGGGAAAATAAAAACAGCAACAACAACAAAAGAATATGATGCTAAAGAATAACTACAGTAAAACTTATAAAGTGCACTTGGGTTCAAAAGGCAGTTAGATAAATTAAAGGGCATTTGGACAGAAAAATATTGATGCAATTTATGCTTCAGATTTTTGGTAGGGTGCACCACGGGAAGTATCAGTGTATGCTCAATCTGTGCTCCTGATTTTCCCTAAATATCCACTTTTGACCAGAGCTGGACCAGAGTGTTAGACTACACAAATATTTGCTATGATCGAGTACAAATATTCAGTATACTGTTATAGTAGCTAATCTGTTTTGACAAATAAGCCATTTCATTCCATATTAATGCCAGCTTCTCCATTACATACACTAATGGTACAGTTCCTAGGCAACAGTGCCTTTCCCTTTAGTTTTGTCCAGTTTAAAGAAAACTCTGCCTGTTTTAAAAACTTCACCATCATTTAGAGCAATGAGAGCTGCTCACCAACTAGACAAAAGAGGCCCAGAACATAATATACTGACCTTGAATCATTGGCATTGTCCAGCACCACAGTTAGATAAACGATGGGATAATGGCAAAAATGTTCTCTTAGACCCAGAAAAGTTAAAATTGGCTCACATTGATGCTGAACCAGTTTTTGTTAGAACAAAGTTGAACAGCATTCATACAGCTGCATTCTGCAATAGTATTCAAACAATAACTAGCAGTAAGAAGAGCCACTTCCAACAAAAAGGTGAAATGTCACTTTATACTGACACATTCACTGCAAGAAAAAACAAAAGCCCACAAAACCTGAGGCTGTTCCCGAGACAGTGTGACATCTGGGAAAGAACCCTCTTGCCCTGACAGCTGGAGTTCTTGATGGAATTTTGGTTTGCCTTTTTTTGCATTTTTGAAGATATTTTAGGCAAGATACTTATGGTTTGGTGCAGCTAGAGCTCTTGGAGGAACAATGTCTGTCATCTCTTTATCCTGTCTGTGTTGCAGGATTAATGTAGCACCCTTGAGGAGCAAGTGGCAATTTCAGATCTTCCAGCAGCCTCTATAATTCTAACATAGTTGCCATCCTGCTGATTTTAAGATTTCCTCCTACTAACCTGGTAAAAATTGGAGGCTGTCAGCCCCATAGGTCATGTTCAAAGTCAGAATTAACATGAATAGAGCAACAAAACTAAATGGAGAGAATACAAAGCAATACTTTAGAAAGATATATGGGTCAGCAAGTCCATTTGGGTTTACAATTACACTGCTATAATCTGGAATAATTGCGGCGATGTAACTAGAGCATCATACAGTTGAAAGCAGAACACAGTTCTGTGTTGCAGCAGCAAAATGCATTCTGACTCTTAAGATTCACACTGATTTCTTCAGGCCACAGAAGCACATTTTTCCATTTACAGACACCACAGCGTATACAGTGAGCACATTAGAAGGAAACCCTCTCTCATTCACAGTGCAGGATGGAAATGTTCTGTGCCACTCAATGCCGTCCTTTATTGTTATTGCTCAATTTAGGCACTTTTGCTTTTCTAGGAGCTTAATGTTCAGCAGCTGCCCAAAAGACAGAATTACTAGCTCCTTCTCAAGCTTATAATCATTGTATCTGAATATTTCATCGGCTACAGTTATGTTCACAGCATGTTGTAAGATCAAAGGATACTGTTAACAGCAATTTATAAATAGGGAACTATACAAGCAGAAATTAGAGTTACAAAGAAGCCTTTTTTTATGCTTTCATTGATATCTGGTGTGGATGTGAGTAACCAGACCTACTACAGATCAGAGATCCCAGAGTCTCAAATCAGAGAAAAGTGAGGAATGGTGTTGGGTTACTTAGGAAAGTCTAGATTTTGGAACCCAAATGGAACATGGACAAGTGAAGAGATCTAATACAGTTTTGCAGAGTAGAATTCAGCTGCTTTAACCAAATGAATTTCCTCTGCTTTTCTACAATCCTGCTTCAGTTATTTCGCATTTACCTCCCCCTGCAACAAATGAGGGCAGTCTTACTACAGCTGCCAGTATTATTTATCGCCTAACCCTCATTAATCATGGAAAAATAACTAGGTTCACCAAAAAAAAAAAAAAAAAAAAAAAAAAAGAAAAAACAAAGGATTTAAAAAGTCTGTGTCAATATATAT
>JAWLRI010000709.1:2094590-2138221 GCA_034781795.1 Crypturellus tataupa | reverse complement strand
GCCGGGCCGGGCCGCGGGGAGGCGGAGGCAGCGAGCGCGTTTCCAAGTCAACGGCAGCGGAGCGGGGCGCGGAGCGGAGCGGAGCGCAGCGCGGCCGGGCCCGGCGCCGCCCGCCCCTCACGCGGGCTCCATGGCGGCCCAGGCTGCTGACGTTTTAGGGATGATGATGCTGATGATTTTTTTTATTATTATTTTATTTATGTATTTTAACCCCCTCCCTCCCCCGCCACGCTATATGGCTCCGCGCCTTATATAAGGTGCGCGCCTATGTGCGCTAGAGCCTCCGCTTTACCTCGCTCCGCCGGCACCTGCGCGCGGGGCGGGGCGCGCGGAGCCTTCCCGGGAATTCGGCCGGGAGCGGCGGGAACGAGGCGCCCGCAGCCTCGCATGATGCAGCGCGGCGAGGAAAAGTAGCTCTATCTGCGGCTGCTTTTCCGTCTTCCCCTATCTGCGTGCCCCGTGCCTCTGCTTCCTCCACCTGTCCCCTTTTTGCTTCTCACCCTTTCCTCTAGTTTGCATTTGTGTGTGATTCTCTGCAGCTTTTCCATTGAGCATCGTTTTGGCTCATTGATGGATTTACATTTTTCTTTCATTTTTTTTTCCAGCACTTTCTTCCTTTCAGCCATCCTCCCATCCTAGTTGCACCGTACAAAGGCTGCAGCCTTCATCAAGTACCTTTGGTTTCAGCTGCAGAGCTCATCCGAGCCGTAACTCATCCCTGCTGCGTTTCTGCGGGAGGTGGCAGGGAGAAGCCAGGCAAAATGCAGACATTTTTTTTGCCAGGCTAAGGCTAACGCCATACGGTGCAGGAAGCAGCCGGTTCCTGTAAATACTGCTGCTTCCAGGACCGATATTATCAGCAGAGTGGCAGCACTGAGGAACTAGCATGATGAAATATTTGAGTGTAAACCGGAGCAGAGCTGCAGGATTTCTCCTGCACGCAAACAAGAAGCAAGCAATAGCAGACCAGGAGGGGGAAATGTGCACCCAGGTGGTGAACCAGGAGTCTTGGTCCCACCAGACGAGTTTGTCAGTACATCTAGAGGAGCAAAGTTATCCTGGTAGACACCTAGGATAGGCACAGTCAGTGCTGAGGTAAATGTGTGTTGGCTAATGCAGATTTTCTGCATTTTTTTTCTGAACAAAACTGAATTATAGCTTATATATTTGCATCTCTAGAAGGGATTTTACTGGAATAATAACATTTAAATGTCATGTACACAATTGGCATTACTGTCCTAGCAAACTTTAACTTTCAAATCTTAAATGTGTCCCACCCTCACAAAAAGGTAACCATCTTAAAAGCACTACAGGTTTATTTCAAATTTTTAGCTTTAGTATCTAGCAACATAGCTTCATCTTCTGCAGGATTTATATTATCAGATTGTGGTCAATGTCTTAATTCTAATACCTCTTTTTTTTTTTTTTTTTTCAAATATATTTTCTTGCAACTGCATAAGACCTTAGCATGAATATTGTCACAAGGGAATAAAATATAAAATGTAGCTGTGGTAACTGACTGAGGCTAGATAGAAGCATAAGAGAACAATAACAAGGTGTACAGGCTTAATCTGCTATTCCATAAAGAACAAGGAGTTACTATAGAAACTGTCACCTTACCTGTGGCTTCAACATAGTACTTTACACGGGGGGGAAAAAATGCATCTTCCACACATTGACCAACTTTGGTAGAAATAACGGCGTCATCCTGTGTGGGACGATCATCGCTGATGCGCTCGCTCCAGATTTCAGCACTTTCAGGTACTTTTGATTAATATGGCAAAATGCCTTTGCACTTGCAGCTTTGAGGGAGGCTCATAACTGCAGACAAATCTTGTAGGTGAAGGAATTACACACATGCGGTGCCTAAGTGATGGCACAGCTCTTGCTCTGAGAAGTTTAGGGACCATTTCTTCAGCACCATGTTTTGCCATTGATTTATGGTACATTTGAAACCTGACTCTTCTGAAAAATAACTCAGCCGATCTGTCTGTATTTTCCTTAGTCTCAACTTGTCTTGTTCCCAGAAATTCTCAATCTAAGCCTTTCAGCTGGCACCAAGTATGCTGCATATAGTCACTTCGTATAGGATGTGAAGAGAAATAATCTGTCTCACTACAACTTGTACAGATAATTAAATACCAAGGTCAAATTGAGTAAGTTGCTAGCCCATAAAAAAACAAAATCAAAATCAGTGCTATAAAACTTGTTCTTTGTACATGGTTAGATTCTAAACATATAAATGTATATTAAAAGTGATAATTTACATTACTTTTTTAAAACCTGAAAAGTCTAGAAAAAAAATATCCTATACAGTGTTCCATAGAAAACACTTCCTGGGATGAATGGGTTAGCAAATAGTACCTTGAGGGAACTCTGAGGAGCCCATTGGATTCCAGCTTTCCCGTACATGTAAGGCAGCTCACAGGGTTTTCCCAAATCAGAAGAGGTTTTTATTGTGCTTGATGTGATCTGTAACATCTAATAGGCAGCTTACAGGAATGTGTATATGTATATAACTGCACACACTTCACTCAACTTTCTAGTGCTGTTCATTGATCAAAAGCCAGATCATCACCTCTTGCTGCTTTCTATTTGGGATCAAAAGAGATGGGTTTGTATATGTTTAGTGTGAAGATAATACTACTAAAACAGAAATGTGTTCTTAAGTACAAAATCCTGGAGGGATTTTTACAAACATCCCACAGGGATTTTTCTGATCAATTAACATTTACTATACCATGACAACATCAAAATATTTATACGCACACGTACAGGGTTCTTGGTGAATGTACACCTCCAAATGAAAGAAGGGAAAATTGAGAAGCCACATCTGGTCTGTAATAAAATATAATAAAAGACATTTTGTATTTCATTCAATTTTCTACCAAACACTCACTTTTTAACACGCAATTGTAGATCTGGGTTAGATATTTATAGATGGGTCTGTGATTCTCTTTGAGCATGAAGAACTGAACAGAGCGTTTAGAGAAGAATAAAGAGGCTGTATTTTTATTTTTAACCATTTTTCTCACGTGGAAGAGTTTAAAATAGCATCAAGTGCAGATGACTGGGAACTGATATTTATAACTATATGGCATATTGTTGCTTTGCACCGGTGGCTGTGAGATGGCAGGAAAAAAAAAAAAAAAAAAGCCATGAATGTGTCTTTCAGCAGGTGGTATGAGTCTGAACACCTCCTTCAGCTTCATGATTTAGGATGAAAATTCATTTTCTACTAGCATTTCACTCTTGTGTCTAGGTCCTGCATCATTCATGCCTGAGGGCTTGGCTTAAAGTCAACTGTTCACTCTTCCCGGCAGATCTCATCCTAGCAGTTATTTGGGAGTCTGAACCCAAGCAGTGAGTTACAACTAAATAACATAATCGGCTAATGAGAAGGGCTTCTCCAGCTTTTCAAAAGGAAAAGAAAAAGCCTAGGGGGTCTCCTATAGATTTCTTCATGTTTTTGTTTATGTAGCTGCTATAGCTGCAGCCTCATTGGCTTGACTGCTGGATCAGCACTTGCCACTGAAGCTTCATTTCTCCTTATTAATGGCAAAGGAATGGGGAAAAATATCAAACTTAAATGCAAAAAATAAGATGGGAGTCATTTAGTACAGAAAAACATCACAAATGAAAGAAATCTACAATTTATTCACTGCGATAAAGCACATTTTTATACCAAAATATGACCAAACTGTCAGCAAGAAACACATGCAACATGACATCAATTGTTAAGCACATTCACAGACAACAACTAAATATCTAAATATACTAAATATTATTGAAAATAGCATATGCAGCAAAAGACCAATGTGTTGACACCTGGAAGATTACTTGAGAACAAAATCTGTAGATTTGCTGGGAATTAGATCCAAGAAGATGCAATAAGGCCAGGAATAATTTAGCAAATTATTTTTCAACAGAAAAGTGCTCATTCTTTGAGAGCAAAGCTTTTAAACGAAAAGTACAAATTTCAGATAACCTATTATATTTTCTGAGCCTCAGACTATTGGTTATTCTATAGATACCCCCCTCATCCCCACTACAGTCTCCCCATTTGAAGGTTTCTGTCTTTGTATGAAAGATTAAATATTCATTGAAGCAGTGACTTGAAAGTAGGCTTCTCCCACTTGGGATAAAGGCAGGCATTTAGGTTTTGTTGTTTAAGTTTTGCCTGAACAAACAGACAAAAGAAGGAATGTCTTGATTTAGAAATCCTTTTTGCAATGATGTTCTTGCCAGCTGAGGGCATATTATCAAAGTTGACCCTTTATATATATATATAAAATCTTTTCTTAATGAATGCTTGGGGAAAAAAAAAATATATATATAACGAAATTTCACATGTCTTGGCATCCTTTCCATGTGATAACTCTACTTCATATGGAAGCCTAAAGACACATATATAATTTTAGCACGCTAAAAGACGTGCTATAGTTTTAGCAGGTGCTGTTTGTCCCTTATGTTACCTTCCAAAGTCACCGGGAGCCTCCAGGCAGCTCTGAACCCAAGAGCATCATTTGCAGGAGCCACCTCAAACATGAGGTGGGGCAGCCCATGTCCTGACCAGCCCTGTGTTCAATTCAAAGTGAAGACTTTTTCACTGCTGGAAGTACAGAATAAAACATCAGCATTCTGGTAGAAGCACATTCAGAACAGGATGCAATTCTTATCGAGTAGGATCAGTTTGCCTGGAAAATCCTTGATATCCATATAAGCAGTGGGACATGGAAGGGAGCAGGCATGAGTGGATGCTCCTTTGGGTTGCTCCTCAGCCTCTCCATGCTCCATCGAGCAAGCAGGGGCTGCTGGGGCCCCTGGGCACATGTCCCACCTAGACCCCCTTCTAAAAAGCAGCACATAAAACAAGACTTTTTAAAAAAACTTCCTCTTACCCCTATTCATGGCCCTTCAGTGCGTTTTCAACCTGTGAGATGATTCACATAGGCAAGCTGATTCAAGTTAGTGTTCAAGACAAAATTCCCACCAGCCTCTGTATTAGACAAATGATTAAATCCAGGTACTTTGCTCTATAAACTCTCATTTTGATTTTTTCTTTTGACAGTAGTATAATCAAATCTGTGTAGGAAACTTTGCCCTTCATATGCCCTTGTTTCTGATTACTTGTAATTCAGTTACACTATAGAAAGACTATTTTCTCTATATTCATTATATATTTTTCACAAAGAGCAAAATTGACATGCTCTTTTATGTCTGAGCATGCATACATGAACTTAATTTACTAGTTGTAAAATATATATAATTGTAATTCTGTGTTCCTATAGCCATCAAACTATGTTTTTTTTATAAGGCAAGGCCATTTTGTTGCACAAATACAGTCTTACAATAAAACCAAGAAATATAACAACATAATTTCTTAAATCTCATTCCTATTCCTTATTTTTTTAAAAGAAATACATTAAAAATACCAATATTCCTCAAAAAGAAGAAAGGATTTAAAAGTTATAACAGCAAAAAGCCTAAAAACTGAAGATTTGCAGGCATGTACTTCTGCTTTTGTCCCTTAAAAGTTTAAAACTATTTTTACCCATGCAGAGCAGTGCCAGGGCTCTTTGGGTGCTCAAGTCTCTGCTCCCCAACACTTGGTTTAAACAACTTTTTGCCGCATTCTGCTCCTTTTGCCATCCAACAATAATCTATTTAGGATAAGACCAGTGTTTCCCACATCTTGACAACAAGTCCCTGTGGCAGAGCAGATTTTTCCAGAGGAGATCTCTGGAAATTGCTGCTCTGTATGTGGTACTCACAGGAACATTTGTCCAGCTGGGAACACTGCATGTGCCGTACAGTCTCCGTGTGGCCATGGATGAGACTCACTTGTTAACACTTTGGGCTCCTGAGCCCAAAACCAGGGAATTTTGGAGTGGACAAAGTGAAGTGGGGTAGCTGCTCCTGGCTCCATGGGGCTTGGTATCTCCCAACTTTAATTTTCTCTTTGGTAGTGGAGCTAGTGCTGCCTATGGCACATTGTTTTCCTTCCTTCATGAATTTTGGCAAAGTCTCCTCTGTAGAGAAAATTAATAAAGTTCAAGATGACATTTCCCTCTTTATCCAAACAAACAAAAAAAAAAAAAAAGAAAAAAGAAAAAGCCTTCAGGGTTTTTCAAGGTCTTTTTTTTCCTCTTTCGCAGAAAAAGAGAAAGGTACTTTTCAGAGAAATGTAAGCCAAGAAATCTCCCCATTTCTGTCATCAATATGCATTACAATCAACCAAGCGCAGATTAGTTACCAGAGTACCCCTGCATTCTCACACAGGATGATGCATTGGATGATCATGAGACTATCGATGTATTAAGGCTGAAATTCAGAAGGCTTAAAGAGATTTATACAGGAGATGCAAGCAGCTGCAGCTCTATTAGGCAAAATAAAAACTCTGCAAAGGATGTCACTGTTCATCCTCCGAGATGCAGGAAAAGCATCCTATTTAGCCCTGTTAAGATATTATTGAAAGGCAGACACAGAAACGAAGAAAATGCTCTACATGCTGAGTCCTACCACTAAATTAGCTGCTGCGAGATTCTCAAACGATGCTCTTGTGACTGGTGACTCAGAAGTCTTCTTGGGGAGCTGAAAGATTAAATTATCTTTTTCAATCTAAACCAAAACTGCTGGTGAGCAGGAGCAGTGCAGAAAGGTGCCCTGGGGAAGGGGCCGCTGCTCCGCTCCCCGTTTGCTACATTACACCAGCCGATACCCAGCTTTGCAGCACTGCACAAAGCACGTGCTTCTCCTTAAAACAAACACTCAAGTGGCTTTGAGGTGAAAACTGACATTTGTAAGGAGAAGGATTTGTGATTTAATTGCTTTATGTCATTAGAAGGGAAAAAAAAAAAAAAGGGCAAAACAAAACACTACTGTTATGCACCATAAAGGACTCCTTTGTCTTGTGCAGAATTTAATTTGTTTTCGTGCCCTGTGGCTGTGCGGAGAGAACAGAATAAATGCAATAAATGCAACTTCTCTTTGGGTCTGCTCGAAAAAAAAAGGCAGGGAAGGGAGAATGTGAGCAGCCAGAGGGCTAAGAGGAGCAAGGGATGAGTGCTGAGATAAAAAGCAGCCCAAAGGGAGATTACTAGTTCTCAGAAAAACAGATCAATAATAATTTTAACTATGCATCTGCAAATACAACTCCTTGCATTTTGAAAACATCTCCCCCCACACACATACTTCGCTATTCCCAGTAGTCCTGGAACATGCTCAGCACTACATAAATCACCTTCAGCTTTGAGCTTTCAAAAGAAAGTCAAGATCCTCAGGTTGCTGCTACATTTTCCAGTGTAGGGCTATGAGAAGCACCAGCTTACCTGCCTTTCCCCCTGCTTGCTTGGGAGGATGCAGGGATCTGCTTGCAAAGCTGCTCACGTTGCCAGCAGCTCTCAGATAACTTAGCCCTGACAGTCTCCTCCCTCTTCACCTCCCCAGACTTCTCACCTTTTGATTCCCTTGGGAAAACACTGATGCTTTCCAGCTGGAATATTCTGTCTCACAGTTAGGTAGCTTCTTTTTCTGTTCCTGATGGCTACTCCCCTCCATCCTCTTTTCACCACACTGAGTCTTTTGATAAGGCCAAACATGGGTCTTTGTTCTATATTTATATCTAAGAAGCTCCCTGTAGTAGCATCATGGCATTTCTGACAGCACTAAAGAACAAAATCCAGTAGATGAGAAAGTTCTTGGTACAGAGACCTGGCCTGATAAAAGAAAATGTATTAAAAATGAAAACAACCAGAGTGTTGCTACAAAATAAGCAGCAGGCAGCTCCGTGAGGATCTCTGACCACAAAACAAATGCCACTTGTTATCATTTCAGAACAAAAGCTGTCCTGGACAATGCTCTGTACATTATCTTGCCAGCCTATTGAAACAGAAAGACACAGCGGCTTTGATGTATGTGCTGTCCTCAGAACTGCAGTGCAATAGCAAAGGGTAGCACCAAAGACAGGAGAGAAAGGGCAAATGCAACGAGTGAGAGATGACTGAGTCCAAGGAGGTCAGTAAACATTAACTGCAAGAAGGGAGCTCAAGGGCCGGTGCAAGTGGCCCTGTCTAGCTGAATACTTCAGTCCAGCATGTAGAGAAGTGAGGCGAAAGACACAGACACAGAAATATGACACAAATGCTCATATTAGATGCAGGGAACCCAGTGATCAGGAGTCTTGAAAGTCAGCAAGGAAGTCCTGAAAAATAAGGAAGTTCAGGAAAGGAAAAATGAAATTAAAGATGATGGGTAAAAAAATGGCTGTTGAATGTTTGAAGTGAAAAAGAAAAAAAAAAAGTGACAGAATCCCATCTGGAAAAGGAAAAAAAGTATGTGTACCAGTGTAGGAAAGGGAAACAAAATGTTGCAGCAGTGGTGGAGATAAAAAACTGAAGTAAGCAATGGCTTCTCTGGGCTCAAGCCAGAATCTGGACCGCTCTGTACAAAGACAGAGGAAATGGGGATGCTGATTGTGTTTGCTGAGGAAGTGGGGATGCTGATGGTGTGACCCCAACCCAAGAACGATTGGTATCAGTGCGAACTACGGCTACACAAAGGCTCCAGGGGAGTCTGGAGCTTTGAACTTCAGTCCTTTCTTTGTTACAGGTGCACTCAGCATGTTACCTACCTGGAAAGAATGAAATTACATTATAGTCAAGTGTCTGGAAGTGGCTTTGGTTTGAAAATCTCATTGATCATCTGGTAGAGCAACTGTGCATAAATCAGGCACTGGCTACAGGAATCTCACCTCTGATCCACTATCCTTTCCTTGAAACTGCACCTCCTTCACCTGCAAATTTTGAGTTTTGTGCTTATTTCCATGGCATCCCAGCATTTGTAAGGGTAAACAGTGACATCAAAGCTGATCCATGAAGGTTTTCTTCTTTTCCTTCCTGCACTTTTTTTTTTTTTTACTATTAAAATGCCACCTTCATCTACTGCTACACAGCACTACAGGATCAAAGATAACATTATTCACTTTCCTTCCCCACATTGCCTTTCTGGCACAGGGGAAAGGGTTTTATTTTAAAACATTATGTTTGAAAATGAATCTGTTTTTTTGTTATTACTTATCTGAATTTTCACAGCAACTAACCTCCAAGTGTAGCACAGGTAGGAAAATCTTTAATAATATCACCCCAGGGCACTTCATTGCATCTGCATTAGCAAAGTGAATCCTAATAAATTAACAAAATAATAAATTATTCAACATCAGTAAAACCTCAGAAATATATATACACAATAAAATAACCTCTACATTAGATTAAGTGTCATGTTTCTCAGACCAGTTGGCAAGGTGAGGACTTCTCCCATGTGCTATCGAAGACCATTAAAATCCTTTTCTTACTTGCCTTTTATCCCTGACTGGGAAGATTTGTTTGAAAATACCTTAATGACTCTTATCCACAAAATGTCCTTATCTAACCAGATATGAGTCACTTCAGATGAAGCCACATTTCTCTTAGCAACCGAAGAATCAGTCTTAGCAACAAGACAGCTGGATAAATTTGTTTTTATATAGTTGCCCATGGACAGTACGTTCTGCTTTTCGCTTTCCCATGGCGTTGCTGTTTCCACGCTGACTTCACACTGAGTAAGAAGTCACTCGCTCATAGCAAAGCCAGCGCTTGCAGGGCAGAGCATGGTCACTCCACCTTTGACACTACTGCCTTTACAAGGGAAAACTCAGAATTCAAACGGCTTCCTGGCTGGAAATACTGCAAAGAAATGCGTGAGGAAGCTGATGGCTTCCAAACCCTTGGCTTTCCCAGGAGAAAGCATAACGTTAGCTCTGAAGGCCCACATCTCAGCACCTGATCACATTCACAAAAGTTGGAAGTTGGACAGAAGTGCCTTGCAGCTAGTTCTGTCCTGAATTTGCTTAGGAAGACTAATTGTAGGGAGAAATACTTAGTGCAGGAACCTGGAAACATTGGAGCAATTGTCACTGTGAGCCTTGCCTGGGCTGAGGTCTTCCCAGGACTGCTGGGAAAGCCTCAGTCTGGAGGATGTCGGTTGTCTTTCAATATGACCAGTTACAAAATAATGGAGAAAATGAGAAAACCCCAGGAGTCAGAGAACAGTTAAAGTTTTGAGAGTTTCTAGGTAAAGCCTGAGGAAGCAATGCCAGGCACTTGTGACAGGCTAGTGTCATAGCAGCTGCTGTGTCCCAGTTCCACACTTGGGCAAGGAAATGCTTGCCATGTGTGTTTTGATACTACTAAAAAATGCCAAGTAGAAATAGAAATAGTAAATGCATGTGCTCTTTCACCTGTGCTCCCTTTGTGTCTCCTCCTGCAGGGGCTATAGACATACTGCATGCCGGCTTGATTCCCTCGCTTGTGTATCAGTTGAGGACGGAATTGGATGAAATCCAGGAGCTCATCCTGGACACGCTCGCCAACTGCCTCTGTGTGGATGCTTCGGAAGCTCTAGCAAGTGATGCCATTACCACCCTGAGGGAAAAACTTGCACATCCATCAGTGGCCATCAGAAGCAAAGCAGCTTGGGTTCTGCTAGCCATCGGGTAAAGGAAAAGGAAGATGTGTATGGTGGTTAATCTCAAGAAAATACCTGTCCCATAACTGAATCAAGTGCAGGAGTTGGCAGCTGTAGCAGGAGGTCCATGTCAGCACTCTCACCATGCAGGAAGGGTGGCCGCAGGGGCTGGGCATGGGGAGAGGCTGTGGGTAGTTCACACAGTGTGAGAAAGCAACCGAACAATCTCTTTTGCACAGTATCCATGCAGAGGGCAAAGCCACGCTGTTTGAAGAAGACGTCATTCCTGTGCTGGTGAGCCTCTTAGAAGATACAGAGCCTGAAGTGCAAGCCAAAGCAGCAGGAGCACTGATGTTTGCCACCGTTACTCCTCAGGGTGAGAGAAAGAAGCGTCCTGCTTTCTGGACTCCTGTTCTAAGGCACCAGCAGCAAAACGTGTGCCTTCAGTTTCCAGTAGTGTTGAAGTTGTTGAAGAAGTGGTTAGAGTAGGACATGTCTTTAGCTCTGTCTTGAGCAGCTTCATTCACCCCATAGCGTGTATGGACTGCAACGTATCCACATTTCATTCACTTCAGTTAGGTCAAGAGGATAAATCTTGGTGGCCTGTGTGCCATTTGCCTCCATAGTGCTGCTTCAGAAGGGAAAATTTTCACTGCAGGTCAGGGCTTCACCCTGAGCCACCAGTCCTCAGAGGACACTGCTGCATGGAAACTTCTTCCTGTGGTTAGAGGGAGTTTCCTTCTCACAGTCAGGAGAGAAATTAGGATTAATAATGTCTGTAGTTCTCCCAGGTCAGCTGCATGACACTGAAAACACTAGCTAGTAAATTTTCAGTTGAGTAATTAGACATAAAAGACTCTTAATAGCAGCAACTGTGTTCCAGGTCTCCTCTGCTACTCTCCCCCCAGCTTCAAAGGCCGACGCAGGAGTGGAGCTGTTTGAAGTGTGTTTAGAAAGCAGGGACTACAGGATGATCTTAAGGGTATCTGTTCGCCAAAAGATTTATTCTATCATTTGGTGTTTCATACGTTCTCAGATTTTTCTTTTGCAAATAACATCATAATGTGAGAGGCCAATGAAGTTAATTAGGATTTTTTTTTTTTTCCCTAAAAGATAGACCTGTCAGTTAGCTCCAGTCTTTAGTGGGGATGCCCACCCAACCTCTCTGCACTCCACACTCGGGATGTTCGGAGTCGTAGCTGGGCAGGGAGTCAAAAGTGGCAATTCCGAGTTGTTCCATAATGTGCAACAAGAACGCACTGTAAATCCAGTTTGTTTTTCCGCAGGGAGGTACTCGGCGCTGGGTGCCGAAGCGATTCCCCTTCTGCTGCAGATGGTAACTGCAGAGAGCAGCGAAGCGCGTCTGAGCGCCCTCAAAGTGCTCACGATGCTGGCCGAGCTCCCCGAGGGCCGCCAGATCCTGCTCCGTCACGTGGCTACGTTTGAGCAGTGTCTGAACGACCCCTCGGAGGCGGTGAGAGGAGCAGCCGAAATCGCCATCCGCGTCATCAAGTGGACACCGTGAGACATGACAGTTCATAGAGAGCTGTTGCCCTCTGTTGTTACCTTCTTGTAAGAGTTACACTACTGTTCAAGACCTTCAAAACCCCAGCTGTCTTCCTCACTTACCCGGATCGGTTCCTCCTGAAATGTCCTTTTTCCACAGTTTCATATCTATGACAGGCCACAAGTAGAACAATGTGGAGGAAAAAATAAAAAAGCTAGGAAGTCTAGAATTCACCACTAGAAGTTGTTTCTGGTGATATCAAGATCTGCCTGTGATACAAGAAACAGATCCTTTTTGTTTTCTTCGTAATGTTCTCTCCTTTATTATTATTATTACTATTTCAGCCTATCAAACATTAATCAATAATTATATGAAGCCAAGAAGGTTTCAAATTAAGTTCTCCAGCAGTCTTGTCTATGCCGGGAAACCAGCCATCAGCAATAAGCACTTGCTTTAACAGTGAGAGTTTATATTCCTCTGTACCTTGAATTGTGGCTACTTGAGAGCTAATAAATGCATCTCTTCAATGTCTTTGGGGTTACAAATTGTGCAGTTAGCTCTGCTTTTTTTTTTTTTTTTTTTTTTTTTTGGATAAAATCCTTGCGAAAATGGTCCCAACTGCCCCAGGCCAAGAACTGCCCCAGCCTAACTCAGGGCAGGAGAGCGAGGAGCTGAACCCAGTACTGGCGCTCAGCACAGGCTGGACTAGGCGACCTCCAGAGGTCCTTCCAGCCTCAGCTATTCTGTGATTAATGTCTAAACAGAGAGCCAGGAAGATAAACACAGCACAGAACTGAAAATTCAGTTCTCTACTTTGGAAAAACATGTTTCAATTTTTACCATTTTTTTAACCCAACATTTTTTAAAAAACTTTCATTTCATAGAAGTGAGAATAACAAATTGTTGAAGCTATTTGAAGATGCCGGCTGCCCGACGAGACATGAACTGAAGGAAATGAGGTAGTTGCTGCCCTCAGACTGCGGGACGGAGGAAGGACCAGCAGCGCCGCAGCCCTTCGCCCCACAGGCTGCACATCTCCTGCAGCTGCTGGTGCGTGGTGAGGAGGCGCCACGCAGAAGGTGGCCTGGGAGAAGAGCTGAAGCCCCAGCACAAATGCTGACCGTGCTCAAGGAGGGGTCACAACGCGCTGTCACCCAGTCTCGTTAGCCTGCGCTCAGGTGGTGTTGGCACTATTCATTAGACGCCTGTAGCTAAAAGAAATTCCATCATCCATGCAAAGGGGTCATTTGTCGGAGCTGCTTTTGCACCGCAGAAAGCCAGAGCTGCTCCGCAAACTGCAGCACCTTTGTGCAAAGGGTGACCCTGTGCTAGCCTCTGTGGGGGTGATTAATGTTGAAAGGTTTCTTTTCCCTAACCAAACAAAAGAGAAGATTGCCTCCTCTGTAAAGATGTAATTTAAAAGTATGGAGTCAGCTGGATTCATTCCCTCTGGGCAGGATCCTGGAAGATCTCTGCCTTTTAAACACTTCGCATCCTTAGGGCAGTCATATGTAATAAATATTGATGCCTGAGTGCATCCAGTACAATAGGAGAGCCAGGGAGCTTAGTAACATGGCAGACATCAGTGAAGGAAGAGGACAGGGATTTCACCTATAGAAGCGCTGCAAAAACACGCAGTAACAACAGTCATTTTAGTCCAGTTCCAAACATAGGTCACAGCCTTCCCCCAGGTAACTCAGGAAGGAAACTCAAAAGAATTAGCAAAATAATTAGCTTGTTTGGATACAGGAGTAAGGTTCTCCAGGCTAAGCTGCTCTAATGAGGTGATTTAGCTGGTTCAGGCTTTTAATGTTACATCCTACCTAGGCATCTACCTAATCACTGCTGTAAAGACAACATAAACGGCATCCAGACAAGACTAACTAACTATCAATATTCCTGCCTCATGCACACGCACAGTGCAAACCTGCCTTAACCGAACAAACGCGGAGGACCCCCCCGAGCAGCGACTGAACCTTCTGCAAACATCTGAACCTGGGCTCCGGCTAGGGCCGCCTTTCAGACCTGAACCCCAACAGGTTGCTAAGGATCTGCTGAACCCTTCCCTGAAATGAGAACTAGAATTCCTTAACCTTGGAAAGGAGGATGGCAGTACCTGGTTAACCAGGAGATGACTCAACCTACTGAGAATTCATTAATATTATTTGTGGTCATCCAAGTGGTTTCATCATTTCACCACATTGTCCTCTGTGTACCAAAGCATGACCAGCTCCAAGAAAGGGTTTCTTACCTGTTTTAATCCACTTTGGTGCCAAAATCTAGGCACCAAATAAAAGAGTAATCTTATCCCAGTGTTGACAGGTGACAGTGCCTCAAGAGGCTTGATTTTGACCCAGAATTAACTAAAGTCCAAATTTGTTTGTATATTCCATTATATTAGCTAAAAATCCGTCATTTTGTTGACACCAAATACTTCAAAATATACAAATACTTTATACATACAAGTCTTCATAGTCCCTTAAATATAATTAACTCCATGGTCTTCAAAATACTCTATCAGTGTATTAATTGCAAGAAAATAGTTTGCACTGGTATTTATAACATATTGCTTTGATCAGTCCTATGCAAAACCTTTCAGTATAGTACAGGGATTTTACTGAACACCTGGGATTTTGTCTGAGATGATGCTATGAGAAGACTGTGAAGTGACAGTGATTGCAGCTGCAGAACTTATCAGCTTTGTGGTGGAGCAGGTAGCATTAGTTGGGTTTTCCCGCTGTCGGGAGCATCCCACTGCTGAGCCCCGCGGGACGACACGCAGCACAAAGTGATGGAGACCTGCAGCACGCGGTGGCACGCAGCTTCATGCAGCAACCGATGTCTTCGTTTTATAATTGATTCCACCAAAATGCTGAATTAGATGGTAAGAAAGTCTCTTGGTTCCTTGTTATGAAGCATCACATCTGTCTTCTCCTGTATCTTCAGTTGGTTTCAAACATCCTAATCAAAGACAATGGTGCTGGTTTAGCTGAGATGCCCCAACTGTGCCCATTCTCCTCCAGGAACCGCTAGCTCATCCCGTCACACTTGACTGTCACACAAATTAGACTTCTCAGTGCAGCCTTCAGAAGAAAGAGCTGTAGTCCTGAGAAAAACAGTGTAAAACTCTTAAATGCACTTTAATATTAATATTAATCTACACCATCCCCACAAAAAACAAGTCCTGGCAACTTTGGGTAGAGATCAGTTTCACACACCAAGCTGAAAATGACTCCACAAATATATATATACATACATACACACAAATATATATATATTCACACATATGCACACACACCATATATATATTTATTTTTATATATATATATATACACAGTGTATTGTATGTATGTATATAATGTGTGTATTTTGCATAAATAAACCTTCCCATTCAAGTATAAATACACATTCAAATATATAGAGGGGGCACCTTTTGAAGTTAACCTTAAACATACAACCTGTCATAATTTATCATTTTCAGGATTATTGAGGCCTACATTGCCTAATTTCAAACCCCAATCAATTCACATGTTTACTGTTCCACTGAATACTGAGAAAAAAAACATGACAAAATACGTCAGAGAAAGTGAGAGCTGGGGGAAAAGTGATAACAAAAAATAGACATATGTGTCAAATACACACATATATACATTTATGCATAGGGTATCCTGTGCCTCAAGGGGAAAAAAAAGTGATTGTTTATCTGGAATCCATAGAACAGTCCCTCTTTTTTTTTGTTATTGAATTATTGTAAGGAAAAATAAATCTGCATGTTCAGAAAAGCAGTGAAAAATCAAACTCATATCATCACCCCTTTAAGATTCATATGGCTCATGCAGCCTTTGTCTGCACCTCAGACATGAAATGTATCGTAAGAAAGAGAAGGTTGGATGGAAATTCTGAAGCAGGATCAATCCTGCACTGATCCGATGTCTGAACAGCAATCCTCTCCCCTGAAATCCCAGTAGCCCTGCTTGTTAGGCTGTTGAAATTAGGATCACGCAACAATGAATGAATCATCCTATTTTTTTTACAAACTTAAACAATAAAAATACCCAGTGTATCTAACTCCGTAAATTTACAAGTCATTGTTTTTGCTGAACAATACAGTACAATTTTAGAATTGTAATCAGAGGTTTATGCAAAATAGGCATGACAAAATACAGCCACAGTCAATAGGATGATGCCATTGATGTTGACAACATTTCTCCAAAGTGGCACTTCTGTAGTGTCAGTGAGTTTCTTCTTCATTGCTTCCTCTTCCTCTTTGCTCAGTTTGGGTCCTTTTTGCTGATCTAACCCACAGAACCAGTTGTAAGCTTTCTTCAAGCATCCTGGCTCTTCTTCATTTTCCTCTGTAACTAGATGTAAAAAAATACACTGGTCATTAAATGTAGACATGGACCATCATGCAGGTGTCAAAAGAGCTCAGCGACTGAGGACAATCCTGCATTTATAATTGCAGCTCTGATTTATGGTCTTAGCCACATGGAAACAATTTAGTACAAGCAGAAGAATCAGGTGAATAATGTGATTTCACAGCTCACTTGGAAAAAAATAATAAAAAAGAGTGATTTATTATATGTTGCAGGAGGCCTTTTGCAGCCTGGAGAACTCATCTGGTGTTTAAGAAGCAGGCCACAATGCAAAGCTTATCTCCATTTTTCAAAATTTCTAATTAAAATCCAAATAGATGAGTGTGAGGATTCCTCTGAAATGAACTTGGCTGCAGAGCCAGGAGGCCGGCAGGGAGAGCAGGTGCTGCTGCCCGCATGGAGGCCTCACCGTTCACTTCCATGCTGCCCAGCACCGTGTTTTTGCTGTTTCGATCACCATTTCCAAATGAATTCTCATTGTATCATTCCGAGTGCAAGAGTCACACACAGCTCTGCCAATGCCTGCCACCCTGACCTGCAGCCTCGCCACTGTTTTAGTCCTAGAACCACCTCACTCCACAGACAGTGAAATTTTTCTGTTAAAATCAGCTTCACTTCCCACTTGTGATAAGCCTGAGAGGTTGGTAGAAGGTATCCCTACTACGCCATAAACTTGTGAGGTTTGAAATTAAGTTATTTGGGGGGATTTTTCCTTTGAATACCAAGCATGATACTGTTACTCCCTAGGAAAGAAAGAAGGATTCTTAAATACATGGATAGCAAGTCTAGATATTACAACAGAAGTTATTGAGCATTCACCTGATTCCTGATCTTTCTCATCATGTTTCTGTTTCTCATCTGCATCCAGATCAATACGTTCCTCTTTGCTGTTCCGCAAAGACCAGCACAGGCGGTAAAGCTGCCAGGAAACAGAAGGAGTTTGTAACACTACGGTCTTCCTACACAGAGAAGAGCCAGTCTGGACAGCACATGAACACTCTGTAAGACCACAGCATCCCAAATGTCTGTTAAGTCAGTAACTAAGATTATTATTAGGAATTAGTAATAATTAGAATTATTGGGACTCGCTGAAGACATGTGATAGATAAATGAGGATTATTTCCTTTGCTTTCTCAGAGGGTCTAGAAGATGTTTATAGCTGAAATGCCAGAAGTAACAGTGCTGAACACTGACAGTTTCACTGAATTCCTTTCCCTGAGGAGCAAGAACACAAAGGATACTCACATGTACGTCAGGGATGGGCTTAGTCATTAGGGAGACTGCCAGGATGACGATCAGGCTAATCCCAAAGAGAATTATTGCGAAGTAAAGGTAATGAATCCCACAGATGATGAACGGGCATTTGGAGGGGCTCACACAGCTGCCGGATCCATAGGCAAACTCTGTAATCATTCTGGAGAGTCCAATTAGCAGCCCAATGATCAGGCCCCAGAAGGCACCCTATAGAAAAGTGTCAGAAATTATCAAAATGAGGGATTTCAGGCATAGAAATCACTCTTCCTGTGCTTAAAAGTTGCTGGAGGAAGCAAGAAGATAATTGCATGTTACACTGGCTTTCACACATTATTTTCAACACAGAAAATTTCAATGTCTGTCTTACAGCCCAGCATATCAGCACTAGTGAATGGGGTGGTGGCTCCCAGCTCAGAGAAAGAATTAGGAGAAAACTTTCTCCTACCTTTATTAGTGCTTTATTGGTAGTATGCATCTGAATAGCAGTGATAATGCGGATTATTGGTAAACCTTAATTATCTGCTAATGCATTCTTATATTGACTTAGATGTGTAAGTAAAGAATTCTATGGATAATTAAGATAGGACTGAATTATGAGGCTACTATGTGATATATCTATGCAGTACAGTTGTATATCACCAAATACCACCCACAAAGTCAAAATCTGTGCTGGAAAAACAATGAAAAGTAACTGAAGTTACATTCACTTGGCTGTGGATTTCAGCCCAAAGTACAGAGGATGCACACAAATGTATCTGGGCACAAATTGAAATACAGGAAATTGTTTAAATGTGAGGGAAAAAAAAGTTGTTTTGCTGGAACAGGTTGTCCAGAGAAGTTGTGATTCTCCATTTTTGGAGATATTCCAGATCCAAGGACAAGGCTCTGAGTAACCTGCTCCAGCTGAGCCTGCTTTGAGCAGGGGAACTGGACAAACTTCAGAGGTGCCTTCCAGCCTCAATGATTCTGTGATTCTCTGAAGTCCAATAGAATCATAGAATCGCAGAATGGTTAAGGTTGGAAGGGACCTCTAGAGGTCATCTAGTCCCACCTCGCTGCACACTCTGGGTCACCTAGAGCACGTGGCACAGGGCAGCATCCAAGCGGGTTTTGAAGATCTCCAGGAAAGGAGACTCCACAACCTCTCTGGGCAGCCTGTTCCAGTGCTCTGTCACCTTCACTGTCAAGAATTTTCTCCTTAAGTTCCTGTGGAACTTCTGATGCTTTAGTTTCTGGCCATTGCCTCTAGTTCTATCAGTAGCCACCACTGAAAAGAGGCTGTCCCCATCCTCTTCACTGCCTCCCTTGAGGTACTTAGAGACACTGATGACAATAACATGATGGTAGTGCAGAACAATAAATCTTGATTAAAATTTTCTAGTTTAAATGTTGAGTCGAGAATAAAACATTTTTATTTTTTCTATTGTCAAACTCTCATCATCAAAGCTCATGACAGAGCTGAGAGCAGACCTTGCTTTCTGATTTCCATACAAAGGCTTAAGCACAGCGTTTCTCCTGGTTCACTGCTCAAGAATCAATGATCTCAAATTGGGTCTTACAGGCAATGGGAAACAACAGCAATTTTGTTTACATTTTGTTGGCAGAGGTATTTTGTGGTCTAGATTAGCAGATTACCATGACCAGTGATTTGCTTGCAGTTGGGTAACTGTTATCCTGGAAGATTATTTTCAAATATTAGGTCCCTGTAAGTTAGCCACTAGCAAAGCTATAGATAACTTCAGTTTCGGAGCTACCTAGGAAGCCTGGGAGCACAGATTTGCCCAAGGAGGATACAAAGGGTGAATCACTATTTACCCAACTAGCACAGAACTTTTTCAAACAATTCCTCTCTAAAACCACAGGCCCTGGGACGTGGCTAACACAGGGTAACCAGGAAGAAGCTGTTAATAAAAGACCTCAGAACAGACAACTACGTGGCCAGTAGCCGCAGCGCGCAGCTCTACCTGCTTCCTGCTCCGTACTCACCGGCTCATTGACCCGCTTGCAGTAGACAGCGAGCAGGAAGACGGCAGCGATGGGTGGTCCCAGGTAGCTGGTGATGGACTGGATGTAGTCAAAGAGCTGCCCGCTTTGAGCTGACTGCACCACAGGAACCCAGGCAATGCTGACACCAATCAAAACCAGCATAAATGCCCTGTAAACACAGCCAGATACTGGGTTAGCCACCTGCTTATAAGCATCAGAAATGAAAGAATCAGCAATTAGTCAATAATTTAAATGTTCATTTTGCATTTCAACCAACAAAATCAATGGCGATGGCCAGTTACTGCTGATCAAACAAGAAGAACCCAACTTGGATAGTGTGTCTGTTAAGCATCAGTCCGCTTACGGCTAAATATGCAACCAAAACAGGTAGAATTCACTTCTTTTCCTTTGTTTATGTGAGAGATGGTTCAATAGCAAATGAACTAGCAGATTAGCTACTGTATTGATGCTGCAGCACAGCGCAGTGTAAAGCTGGTAAAGGTATTCAAAACAATTCTATCTGAGTAGTAGTAGGAAGCAGATGTTGAGAATTAGTGTGGCTATTTCATGTTTCACTTTCAAATTGGAAACCAGGCTTGCAATTTACATCATATAATACCCATAAAGAAGGTGCAATAAGGAAGGGACCAGCTGCGTGGCCACAGGAGGCCACTGCTGCGCCGCAAGCTCCCCGCGAACACACGGAGGCTTCTCCTGTCTGCAACCCCAACACTCACCTCCCTGCTAACATGAGCTCCTTCTCAGACGCCCGCGGCCGAATCATGGTGTAAATGTCCATGGTGAACAAGGTACTAGCGCTGTTAAAAATGGAAGTCAAGGAGCTCATAAGGGAGGCCAACATGACTGCCAGCATCAGACCCCGCAGACCTGAAACACAAAGAGCCTCCGTACGTACGTGGGCTGCGACGGGCACTCGGGAAGAGTTTCGGGACCGGCCTCAGCACTTTGCCTGGCCCCTCTGGGCCCCCACGGGGGTAATTCTGATGTCTTTATGTGCTGGTGCCCCTGCCTGACACTTTCCTGCAATGTGACTGGAGTGATGCCTGCTGAGCCCTGGAAAAACTGTATTTACAGCAGTGACAGGGCAGCTCCTGAGCTTATAGAACAGAGATCCCGTTGGTGTGAACGCTGTCTGATTAGATGCTGTAAGGAACCAAAAATACCAAGGAGACTTTCCCTAACAAGTGACAAACCCATTTATTTTAGTGGCAGTCCTTACTGGCTGTATATTCTTAAACCAGTTGCTTTTACAGTTTGAAAATCAGGGAAACCTATTTTTCTAAATGGTATGAGGTAATCAGCAATATATTATAGGCAAGTGTGATTGTCTACTGTACATCGTTTATAAAGCTACAGGGAAGTATTAAGCACCAGGGAAGTATTGTGCTTTGTATAATATTAACCATAACCTATTTTCTGCAGACGTTTCTCTTCCTTGTACACACACTAAGCTCCCTCCAGAGAGGCGCCTTGTTGTTGAACAATGTGCTCTGGGACAGTATTTGCTCCTCTCGCCTCAGGATCAACCGCACGAGGCTGCACGAGGGTGTCTCCAGCTCAGGAGTCCTGGCAGACACCGGCTTTCCTAAACCACTGGAACAGCAGGTTATGTTGGACCTTCCCAGAAAGGGAGCACAACTCCCATTTCCTCATCTCCTGCCTGCCAGCCACGAGCGGGCACTGCCAGCACGTAGCCACCCTGCACCTCGGGCCATAACGTCCCATGCAGCCTCCCTCTTTGACTAACAGTCCAGGGCCGGGATGATTGATTAACCACGCTAAATGGCAGGTGAGGCCCCTAGTTCTAGCAAGAATTTCTGAATTAAAATCTGTGACTTGGGCTCCCTCTGTCACCTGTTTCCAGAGTCCGGCAGCCTCATCTTTCCTGGAACAACAGAAACAAAGCAGCGAGTGTCTTACCGTTTGGCATCAGCTCGACCACCATCTTGGGGTAGGCAATGTTTGTGCAGCCGACTGGGG
Organism: Crypturellus tataupa; assembly: GCA_034781795.1. Classification (NCBI taxonomy): domain Eukaryota; kingdom Metazoa; phylum Chordata; class Aves; order Tinamiformes; family Tinamidae; genus Crypturellus; species Crypturellus tataupa. The sequence goes on along the minus strand of JAWLRI010000709.1, from coordinate 2,116,594 downwards.
TGCCACATTCCCGCTTGCAGATCTCGGGCACGACACAGGCCACCACGTCTGAGGAGAGGGGAACAAGGCCGGGTCAGGCCAGGGCCGCTACCAACACGGCGCTGCCCAACTAGCCGAGTGACTGTCTGGACTGAGCTACTGGAGGGACAAGCCTGGCATCACCCTGGGGCTGCTAACAGGGAAGGGGGGTCCTAAGCTTCTATCCCCTCTTTCTAAAGGAATTCTGAAAGGCAGGAACAGGTCACAAAAAAGAAAAACAGAAATAGATGGGGAAAAGGAATCAGACCAGGACTGACCAGAAACCAAGCCCAGATCTCAGCACAAATACCCCCCGGGCTGGACCCCTGCCTGCTGTTAAACACGTGGTGGTTACGGGGTGAGAGGGAATGGGGATGGCCCCGTGTCACCCTGTGCTGTCCCCACACAGCGCCCCTCTCCAGCCTTAGCAGAAACCTGGCACCAGGGAAAGGCCCCTGTCTTCCTCCTGGGCTGAAACGGCTCACGGGTGCACCTGTCTCTACAACCAAGGTGACAAGGTGACAATCTAACAGGCTTTTAGGGAAGGGCAGAGAGGGGAACTCGAGCGGCTGGCAGACGAGCATTCCGGGATGCACCTGTGTACAAAATCCGGCTGATCATTCCGGGCATCACCATGAGAAACATGGGCAGGAGCTTCAGGTAGCCACACATGATGCAGCCAGCCTTCACGTGGGACATGTTCTTGCCGGAGAGGCACCTTTGGACAATAACCTGCCAACGAGACCCGCAAGCACGTGTGAGGACGGCGTTCCAGGCACATTTGGCCTGTGTCACAGCGCGAGAGCCTGTTTACCTTTCCTACCGCAAGGGAAAAAAACAAAAGCTACATGAAAATCAAATGATATACTTAAAACAAGGAAAATTATAAGGGAAATTATCCTTTTTGCAGTCTATGCTTAAAAGGCAGCACTCTTTCTGAAAAGAAGATACTCTCCAAGAAAATAGGAAAAAAATAAGGAATAAAACATTTACATGAACAACAACTTCTCCAAATTTTTGAGATTTTCAAGTTTCCACATTACCTGATCTGTGCACCAGTACCACAGAGCAAGGATGCTCAGACCGAAGATAAGCCCTGGCCACGGCAGATCTCCGCTGATGGGATCTCGGAAGATATGGAAGGAATCTTTCCGGGGAGTATAGCACTCTGCATCAATTGTGATATTTGCAGAGGTGACATTGGATGGAATTGCCTTCATATACTTGTCCATGAAAGCTTCATACCCTCCTACTTCAGCAAATGCTGTAAAATTGAAAGTAAAATTAAGGATGAAGTATTTAATACTAGAAAATCTTTAATAGACCTAGAGAGTTCAAGGAAAAAAATCACAGAATGTGGATGTAAACTAGCGTAGCCAGTAAATATCAACATTTTCAGAGGACACTATGGGGTGTTTTACAAGCATTCACACAATCAAAGGGATCTTTTTAGGTCTCTATGCAGCTCAAAAAAAGTGGTTTAGGCTCCTCTGTCTTGGTATCTTTTCGGCATGCCTTGCCAAGCAATTGCATACACTAGCATCTATATGTTCTTGATAATCTTCCTGAAACAAGCTACTCTCTGGACTTCACACAAGTATCATCAGCAGCTGCAAATAACTCTGCTTTTATCTCATAAGTCATCACAAGTGCTGTTCTCACACAGGGTACTGCGCATTACCTTACACATCCCCTGTACTTTGGAGATGGAATGATCTCAGGGACTAAAGGACTTGGCAATATGACGTTTTTTGTTCCATAGCAAAAAGATATATGAAATGAAACCTGCTGGCTGTTGACTTAAGAGGGCTCCATATTGAAGAGGCCCCTTCTGTGGTACCATGAGATTTGTGGTTGAACATTGCAGTTTAATTTATCTCCTTTACTTACCAAATCCCATGAGAATAAAGGATCCCACTACCATGATAAATGTTTGTAGGGTGTCTGTGTAAATCACAGCTGCCAGGCCACCTAATGGCAAAGAAAACACAAGACAAATAGGTTAGCCCCTGCACAAATGCCTCTTTTTCCTTTTCTCAACATCTCTCAAACAAACACCATAATAAATCACTCCCAGGTTTCCATTTCTACTCCCTTACCTCCCCTTTCTGTCTTTTCTGTTTTCTGGGCCCTCTACTTCTTCAGTTGATCAGACTTTTCTGCAAACTCACCTGTGATGGTGTAAAGAGCAGTAATAGCAAGCAGGATAATTATGGCCAAATAAAGATTCAGTCCCATAGCCAACTGGATAAACACGGCTCCGGAGAATATGTCTGCCTGCAAAAGGAGAATGTCACATTAGGATATGTTGAAGTTCATGCTGACTGCACCATGCTCACGATGAAGGTCCTGCACCAACACATGCTACTCCCACCTTACAGCACTGCACAAAAGAATAAAAATAAATGCAAAATGCAAAATAGAGGCCAACTAGGATGTCTAGGCTCCTCTCCATGCCATACAGAAGCTCATTGCTTTTGCTGCAGGAGCTGCACCACTTCCCAGAGTATTTCCAGATTTTTTCAATGCCTCATTTAAGCCAGAGCCAGCGAGTCACTTCCTCACCACTAACACACTGAAAGTTTAATAACAGAACTCTTGAATCCCAGATAACACAACTGAATTCAGGGATGGATTTGGTGGTATCTCCAAGACATGTTACAGTTGCCTTCACTTCATGCTGCTCTGAAAGTTTCACGTTTTCCTTTACTGCTTACATTCATGTGGTATAGCCAGTTTTCCTCATTCCGGACAAATTCAAACATTTTACCACTATTTCTAAATTCCTGGCAGAAAGTGTGGCATGTGTTAGGCATAACGGGACAGGTGACAAAACTGCCATAATTTTGGGCAGTGCCTGCAGGATGATGGCAGGAAGCAGCTCAACAGAGGAGCGAGAAGTCGCATGGGCCAAACCTTGGAGATCAGAGCCTCAGGCTCCACAAAAGCCCCTGGGACTGTTCCTGTCCACAGCTGGGAGGAATAAGGCAAGGCAGAAGGATTAGAAAGCAGCCGTGCAGCTTGGCCTGCAGGAAGAAACCCTTTTCACAACACTGATCAGCTTATGCCACAGGTCTTTCCTCTGTTGCTCTTGGCTTTAATTTAGTGCACATGGCCGTAAATATTAATAGTCCTAAAATTTCATCTACAAAGAATTGTACAGTTAATTATTTAGCATGCTGAGCAATACAGCAGCTCCTTGGAAGTCCCAACTTTGCTGCTCCTCCCTTCCAATTAGATTATTTCCTTCCAATATTTCCTTGTTTCTCCATTAACACTCTTTTATGGACACAATTAAAAGCTTATCTTATCTCTGAATGGAGTAAATCTTTCCTTTATGTTACAAGCTATCTCTCCAAACCAGGCAGAGATCACTGGGAACAACTGGCAGAGCCAGTGCAGCTCCCTCGGAGACTGTGACCGCCGGGCTGGCTCCAGCTGGACACTCATGGGCCTGGGGACACTGGCACCTTCTCTTGCTCTTTGCGTGCTGTGGAAACCACTGGCACGATGCAGCTTTAGGAGAGAACTCTCCTTCCTCCCCTCCTCTTGGACAATCTGTGGCCATACATTTGCCACCAAAATCACGCACAGCGAATCTAAAGAAAAGGCTGCAATGCATCTAGAAATTCTGGCTTTAAACTTCTGTTTTCCCAAAAGCTTTCAAAAGTCACTTGTCATAAGGCAGTCCGTCAGTCATCATTAAGATTTTATTTCCACCGGAGCCCTTTTGGGGCACATTTCCAGGTGCAGCAGCCCTGGTTGTTAGCAAGTCCCTCAGATCTCACTGCCATGGGCAGTGTCCAGGCACGGATGCAACAGAAACTGGATTAAGGATCACGGCAGGGCCCATCCCAAAGATCCTAGTGGGATGGCTCTGCCTGGGAAATGATGAGTTAGCCCCAAAACAAGGTAAGAAAACAAGAAAAATGCACTGAAAACATGCGGGGAAAGACAGAAAGGACAACAGTCACGTACAGAGGTTTGCAAAGGGGATGTGGTCACCTCAAGGTGCTGGGCACTGTCAGACTATGCCAAAAGAGGGCAGGGTGAGGAGCTGCATGACCTCACCTATTATATTGTTCACTGGAAAGTACCCTAATGATTATATAATGAGGAGCATTACATGTATTACAATAGAGCAAGGAAGCAGTATACAAAATAGCTACCTGGAAACAAGACACTAATCCTCTGCAAAGATAAGGGGCAGGCACTATCGCTGCCAGTCAAACCGCCAGGCCTTGACGCCTGCCAAGGGCAAGGCAGAGCCCTGTCCCTCCAGAGCAAATCTCCGGCCAACCCAGCAGATGAAAGGGGAGCTCCTGCAAACAAGAGCAGTCAAGGAAGCAGAATGCAAATCTCCAAGCTGTGTCAGAGATGGTCCATACGTGCGTGTGTCTGGGGATACAAAGTACCCCCGGGGTGAGAACCATGCGAGCTCCACGTAGCTCCTATGTGCACACAGCGCAGGGAGTGACCTATGCTCTGCGGCAGGACAGTCCTTCCCTTTCCTCTCCTGGAGCTGCTTCATCCAAAGACAATCCAGGCTTCTCAGCACGGTGCTGCCTAGCACAGAAAATCCTACTGGGGTTTCCTCCGACAATACCTGGAGCCTCCAAGAAATCTGACTGTTCTGTGTATTCTGAATGAAAATCAGTCATGGACAAACTCTGTCCTACTGAACACAGTGGCACAAGGCACCAAAGCAGAAGAGACACTTGTGAACTGCAGAAATCAGAGCTACGTTCGTACATGTGGCAGGTACCATCAGAGCTGTCCTGGGTAGGTGGGGACACGAGCAAAACAACTGGAGGAACCTGTGCAACAGCCTGTCCAGCAGCGTGGCAGAGAGCCCACATCCTGTGGCCACCGCACACACACGTCTGCAGTAACAGGGGTCTTGGGAAGCTGGGAAGAGCCAAAGCTAGAGGGAAAGGCAGATCTACAAGAGCTTCAGCCTCGTGACCATGTTAGAAGGTTTCAGTGAAGATCCTGTCTTGTCTGGAAGATACCCTTACTGAACAGTGCTGCTCCCTGACCAGATCCTTAGGCACGACACAGGCTGGAAATAATATAAGAAATTCAGAACCTATCTAACCTTGAGGAGCTCATTAAAAACGTGTCTGTCAGAACAGGACTGAGTCATTATTTGATTGGATTTGTTTCTCAGCTGCTATTGCTGCCAGGACACTGTCACGTGCAGCAGACTAGGATTTCTGATTATAGTGATTAAGCAGAACAACAGCAGAAGTCACTGATCCTCTCAAAACATATGCAAATGCAATTCCGGGGCCAGCCCCATAGTCCCAACCTGTTTAATTTATAACCTTTGTAAGGATCAGTTATCGTGAAGATGTGAGAATGAGAGCAAAAGGCCAATCTTTTAGCTTAAATTGCACTATTATCACTTAGCTCCCATTCAGAGGGCAAAGAGTAAACTGCCATGGCAACTTCTGAAAAACAACAGATTGAGGTATGCCTGAACTGTGGACTTCTGTAGAGTCCTGCTAGTTTTAAAATGTATGGAAGGTACCAGGTCACTTCACTACCTCACAACAATATCCACTTAAGAAATATTAACTTCAAAGCACCTTAAACTGTATAGGAACCACTTATCCATTGAAAAATCTCTCCTCCTTCCTCATTTCACCTCAGCTGCTATCATTTCCTTCCCCTGCATTTCCCCAATCCCTTGTTTTCTAACCCCTGTTCTATTACTCTCTTTTCTCCATAGCCCTTTGATTCTTTTCCTCCATCAGGATCACTACTGGCATGTTCAAACGAGGGATAAGTGTAAAGACAAAAATCTAGAAAGGAAAACAGCTCTTAGGGCTGTAGAACAGGTCTGCATACACAGTTTCTCTCACTGCAAGAAAGAAAATGCCACATCGTATCTTTATCACACTTCATTCATCCAAGAGCTCCAAATTATGAACAATTGAGCCATATATGTGTAAAGTAACATAAATGGGAGCTTCTTTTTACTAGATGAGTGTAGTGGAAGAAATGCTTGGAAAAGTTGAACTTACCGAGATCTTCGTGAAAATATACAGTAGGACGGAAAGGACTGACAGGTAAACCTGAATTCGTTTGCCACCAAAACGCTTCTTCAAATACTCTGGCATCGTCACCACCTGCAGAGAGAGAGGAGAAGGATTCAGACAACGGGAAACAGACACGAAGTGTTGGAGGAAGTTCTCTGCTGCCCAGACACTTCATGACTGGGGGCAACGCGGCTGCAAGAAAGCAGCTCCGGGAGTAAAAGGGGAACAAGGAGAGAGCCCCAACCACTCCTCAGCTCAGCCCTCTGCACCAGAGGTGAGAGAAAAACAGGCAGAACAGAAAAGTGTAACGTTGTCTCTCTACTCACCCCAGCTTTGATGTAGATGGGTACAAACAGCCATCCTAGGACAACCACAAATATCAGAGCCTGGAGCCAAGAAAATCACAGCAGAATTAGCATCCTCTCTCCAGACAGCGCTCCCTAAAACCATGAGGGCAGCTGGAGACCATTGAAACCATGCAGACCTGCCTCCTGCAAGGCTGCCCTGCCCACTCTGCCCTTCATTTTACAGATGAAAATCTGGGGCTGAAATCCAGGCCATAAGGTTTTTCAGGTATTACATGTGTTACATCACCATTTTGCAACGTATTTTGTGTACCACAGATTCTAGATTCTACTGTCTTGCAGTGTCACTGTGTCACTTTTCTGACACTTTAAATGGCTAGCAAATGCTGTCCCATACAGGGACATCATATACATTTAAATATACATTAAATACATATATTTAATTATATCTTTTAAAACTCTGCTCGTAGACCAAAACCACAAGGTGGACAAGAAATATGACAGCTTCCACTGTTATACTAATACAGATTAGGAAGAATCCCAGAGGAATGACACTGCTACACAACCACCATTACAGTCACACAGCATTTCTTGCAAGAGGAGAGCATCCAAAGCAGCATTTCTGCCACTGGTATCATCCTGCAGGTTGGTTCCACTCAGCTTAAGTGTTTAATGAGCTGTCTGCGCTGTGTACCTGCTCGAACACACGCATGCATCATTGCTCCCCACTAAAGGGCCATCGCTGCACACCGTGCACTGCCAGAAGTGCATGGAGAATCTCCCAGGAGATGCAGAGATGAGCGTGTTTGGAGAAGGAGCTGGCTCCTAAAGCTCTGAAGGCCGTGCAGGCTCCAAGCGATGTTGCTGTATTTTGCTTTGGTGCAAAGAGAAGGGGGAATTGGGTTTGTTACAGCACTGATGTTAGCAAATAGTGAGAGGTGACAGATTAACTGTATAGTCTCACATTTTGTTTTTGCCTTCTCCTTAAGTAGTTATAACATGAGTAGTTGACTATTTGAAGCAACTATCTACTCGTTGAAGGAAAAAAGGCGGCTCCTCTTCCACCGCACAGAATTAAATCCAAGTATCAAAACTCTTAAAATCCTTGGTGTCATGGCATAATCCCTCCCCTGAAAGCAAGGTGAGCAGCACAAAGGCATCTTCATCCTCACTCACAGGGGCTGAGAGTGCAAGGAAACGGGATGAATTAGCTCACAAGAATCACTGCACTGCTCCAGTTAAGACTGCTCTCCTCGTACTACAAGGAGTTCATTTTAAACCAACTTGGATATCTCTATTGGATATTGGATATCTCTATTGGATATTGCAATCATAAGCAGAACACTCTCCATCCCCGAGAATCAGGGGAAGGAGAAGGCAGTTTTGGAAGGCAGTTGGCGTGCAGGAAGTGCCAGATTTCTTATAGCTTGTCAAGAAATCAAAGCCTCTTCAACACTTTCCTTGCAGCAAATTGCCATCAGAGGTACCACAGGTCACAGAACTGATGCATTCCTTCAGATACTCTGCAGTCTGAAAGTGCTATTTATAAGCACCTGTAAACTAATCAAAAGCCACATACGGAGAAGAGAACCCACCAGTTTCTTCGGTTTAAGTGTTCTCTAAAAATCCTTACTCGATAGAAGGGTCGTCTCCCCTCAGTGACAAAGGACAAGGAAGAAAATGAACAAAATAACAGAGGCCATTGGCAATTACAGGTCTGTACAGAAGTTAGCATTGCCAAACACTGACATTGACAGCCCTAAATTTTTAGACAACGTTATCTTGATTGACCTCTGCAGATCATCCTGATGGCACAATCTGTTCACTCAAAAGCATGACACTTACGTTCCACTCATACCCTCCGGTGGCAATTCCTCCAGCTGCTCCTGTTCCTGCTAGGCCCACGAAATGTCCACTTCCAATGTTGCTAGCAAACAGAGAAGCACCAATCTGGAAGCAGAAAGGACAAAAAAAAATAGGATTGAGGTGTTTATTTGGTACTGGGGACTCATGCTCATCTATCAGAAGATGATCAGAATGATAGACAACCATAATCACCTGGATTGCTTTTAAGATTCCATCTTATTTTCTCCTCTCAAACCCCTGACTTGGCATCACTGAGCAATGAATAGGACCTTGCAGAGAAGATCACCTTCCACTTGCAGTAAACAGGTTGTGGTACCGATACAGATATTCAGATATTGGGAAAACCTGACCGACTGGCATTTGGGTGGCATCCAGGTGATTAGGGGAGGTGACTGACCCGCCTTGCTCGGGAGAAACCATCCCTGCAAACACATGTGTCATTCTGGCACTCCCCAGCTTGCATTCAGGTTCCTCAGACTGTAGGACTAAGTGGATCATCAATTAGCAATGTACAAGCTTTGTCCTTGGTTCACTTCTAGTCAAAAGGTATTGAAATAACTGAATTAAATTCCGCAAGCTGAGTTTCCAAACAATACAAACAATAGGTAATCGGAGACTTGCTTTTAAGGAACTTTGGCATTTCCAAGACCCTCAAAATACAGATGGGCAGGAGAAGTTCCAAAAAGGGAAAATTATCTAAAAGACCTGATTATTCATCAAATAACTTGGATAAAGGGAAAAGATGGGGAGAAATGAAAGCACTAAAGGCAGCAGGAATGCCAAGCCATAACGTACAAGGTCAGAAGTTGACGGCTGCAGAGTGAGGATCTGCATGAGGAAGCAGCATTGACCGGGGTGCTGCAGAGCCCGCGGGAGCTGCAGCAGGGCTGAACTGCTCTTTCTATTCCTTTCATTCAGGGAGGGGTATTCTGCGGCCACTTGGATATATTTAGGGTCCTAAAATGGATACAGAGGGAATAGGTATAAAATTCCAGGTCTGGGAGTGCAGGGCACTTGCCTGAGATTCAGAGGAAGAGGCACTTCATCAAGAAATGCACCCCTGGACACAGAGCTCCAGGCTCTGTACGGACAAACAGCTCTCTTGCTGTGACCGGGAATTCCTCTCTCTGAGTTCACCCAAGTTTGGATTTCTTCACGCATTTCTAGAAGCCAATTGTGCTCTACAGAAATGTAACCTGTTTGTCATAATACAGATATTTTTACAGGAACGTTAAATTCTGCAATGTTAGTGAATATGCAAGAAAGATCACTCATATTAGCAGAAACTTTTGCTTCTGCCCTCTGTACTACATCGGCCGTGTTTTTCCCCTAATGACGGTGAAGAAAGTAAGGCCATTAGTACTAGGCATCAGTAATGTCACCCAGTGTTTTCCTTGGAGATGAATAATTAAACTTAAATCTGAGTTATTAGAAATGCAATCATCAGAAAAGATTAACCACATTAATCACTGATTTTATCTGATGTGCTCCCTCTCCTGCTTCCAAAGCTTAAACTGTACTGTAAGCAAATTCGAGTAATAAAACACTAATGATGAACTCGCAGAACTGCAGCTCTAGCAAGAGGCTGGGCTGGCCAGCACAGCGCGGGACACCCTGCAGCTGCTCCCTGGCTTCACCCAGAGCACCTCGATTTTAAGAGAAAGACAAAACTAGACCAAATCAAAGCAAAATCACTGATTTCTGGGGCTAGCCCAAGGACATAGCAACAGGAATACATGTATGTATACCCAGCAGTTTGTCAATTTTCTTTTCTGCATCAGGGCAGTGCAAGCATAAGCACAACACACAGCAGCAAAGGATGCAATTTCAAGCACATTTTCTGTTGATATGTGTATATGGAAGGGGAGATCTCAGCTTCAGAGCTGGAAATATATATTTTATCTATACTCTCAAACCTGCTGCAGAGTTGAAGCAGGAGGACTGTTTCCAATCATAATCACGGCATCGAGGGAAGAGAGTTTTCAACCTGCCATGGAGGTTTGAAGGAAGAAGGTGGATGTGTTGTGGGCCCAAAACGTCTTGCTGAGGAACCAACCATTGCAGTAGTTTTATAAAGAAAAAGCTGATGACTGGAATTGCCTAATTTGCTGTGGGCAGGTGCTGCAGCGCCCCAACACATGACCTGAAGAATGTGGGTTCTCCAAAGACCACGGATAAACATTAACACTGTCCCCTCGCCACAGGAGGGGCCCTGGCGCCCCCAGAAGCAGCAGCCCCTTCTCCAAGACCTGGAGGACGGGGCCTTCCCCCTGCGCTGGGGCGAGGGCAGAGGTGCCACAGCCTGGGGGCTGCCCTGATGCTTCTGCGGGGACCCCAGCGAGGGCAGCTCCAGGGAGCTCTGCAGGCTGGAGGGGACGGGATGGACCTGGGGAGAAGAGCACAGGGAGGAACCGTCTTCAGGAACCGCTCTCCTCAAACACAGGGAGAGACCTGGAAGCCGAGGGCTGGCTGAAGGCAACAAAACCTGGCAGGAGGGCAAAAAGCTGAACCAGCCCGAGGCCAGCGTGGAACATTAACTCCTTTAAAACCCTTTGGGAGGTCACGTTTTAACTGGAGGTCTCTGTTCAGGAAAGTGCCATTGCGCTGGGGACAGATGACGATCCCCGTGTTTTCTCCGTGTTACTCATTAATTGGTTCACCTTGCTCCTGCAGGGACTTGGGATGCGCACACCTCCTGGCACTCGCTGTTCCCGGTCACATACGATGCCCTTTGCGAAGCCGTGGTCACCGCCGCAGCCCGTGCAGCCCTCCCACGGCGCGAGGCTTCCCCGAGACCCGGGGAACGCAGCGCGCGCTCTCCTCCGCTCCCCGCGTTGCTCTGCAAGGTCTGTACGTCACATCCTTGCTCAGCTAACGTTCAGACACTTCCTAGTTCACAAAGCAAAAGAGATGGCTTCGTGCTGAACACCAGCATTTCCAGGCTCCCTGGAAAAAACTGAAGCATTCTGCAGCTATTTGCTTCAGTAAAGCTTTCCTTTTCTGCCACAACTTCACTTTATCAGTCTTTCCACGCTAAAAACTACTGATCTCTCACTATTTTTTTTGTTGTTTGCATTGAACATGATAAAATAGGTTAATTTCTTAGCTCACTTCAGCCAAGGAAAGGAAACACAACTTTTATTTCTGAGTTGCCTTTACTGGCTATTCCCAGTAGTGTCAAATCCAGCAAGTGGGGACAATTCTGAGAATACATAAAATTGAGCTGGACACGAACATCAGACCATTTGTGCCAGCAGTCAGTTCCGATGGCCTGAAAAGACAGCCCTGAAGAACTGAATGAAAAAAAGTAGATTTTTTTGCTTAATTTTTGCCCCTCTCGCAAAGATGAGTACAATGGTGACAATAAATGGGTGAGTTATATTTCCATTTAAAGTGAAATGTGCACATGACTGCACACTATTCAGTAAGTACTGAGAAAAACCTTCTAGCTGCAGCTAAGCTTCAGGTGCCAGATACTTCTGTGCTCCAGGAACAATTATGCCTTGGGAGTAACTATCATAACCTCATGCGGAGAGAGGTTACGTCTGCAGAGCTACAGAACCTGCAGAACAAAATTCAAAAGCAGAAGAGCTTCAAAATTGAAGTTTTTAATATTGTGCATGAAGCCTTGTTAATGCCGAGAGACTGGCTACTACTGAAAGTGACTCTTTTCCTGTAAAATATATTTCATTTCATAGAAAAAGGGGAAAGAATTTGGCTGAACTCCTCTATCTAACAAAACTCCTCCAAGTGATTAAAAATCACTTTTCCAAGCCCATGTTATAAAACTGGTAGTGCTCCTGAACTTCTGTTTTTTTGTTTCATTTTGTTTTCTTGAAAATGCACAGCTGATTAGAAGCATTTAGAGCCACACATGCCTTTCCTGCAGACATTTCTCTCAAAGCCCAGGAGACTGGGAGCAGTTTCTTGAAGACTCTTTCCTCAATTTTCATAAAAAGCCCGTGGAAACAACATACAATTTCTCACTATTAAGATTGACTGATGATATTTTCAAAGTTCCAGTAAGCAGTAAGAATGTAATTAGGTACATTGATCTTTAATTAGCTATTAGAAATACAGAGTCAACTCATCCATTGCACAACAGTGGTGACTCCAGTGCAATAATGTAGAAAATGCACTGGATACTCCCGAATACTCCCCAGACCCCAGGCTGCTGCTGGACCCAACGCCCGCGCCAGAGCGGGACAGATCGCAGCAGCGCAAACCCATTGCTCCCACTCGATACAGTGAGAAGCTGAAGCACAGGCAGGCAGTAACCAACTTTCAAACATTTTCACATGCAAAATGAGCATCAAAAGCGGGACTATGTTAAGCCCTTGACGGCCGGTCTCCTCCAGTGCACAAACCCACAGCTACTGCATTGTCAAGTGCGCAGAATCCCCTCCTGCTTTGGTCAGTAAGGGATCCTCAGCACGTTGCTAAGAAGCTCTTTCCATTTGGGATCAGCGAAGCTGCCTGGGAGAGCACAGACATGGCACAGCACTGAGCCACCCAGCCAGCATAAGGCAATTCCTTTGGTAACACCTTTGTGGAAGTGTATTTTTTTTCCCCTTCCTCTTTGTTCCAGAAAGCAGCCAATTAAGTGGCATGAGTTGTTACCCTGACCACAGGAACAAGTCTGATACGTAAGAAGCCACTTACAAAACAGCTTCCCTCATCTACAGGCAGTGGAAATATGTGGGTTACAGTCCTGCCCAGCTAAGTCGCAGCACAAAGCAGTAAAACGCACACGTAACATCAGTTGGGGCACAACTGAGATGACATCTTCGACTCGACTTTCCATACTTTCCTTGGCTTCCTCAACATTCCAGTCCAATTTGCACTGGGACGGATGGATGAATGTCCTATCTACCTGCTAAGCACTGGAAAGATGTGCTTTGAAATCTCTTTTATCCCAGACAAACTCTGACTTGATATTTATTTTGTGATTTGAGTGTTTGCCATTTGTTTATCTGAGGTGATACCAGGAATAACAACAAGCAGGTTTTATTTTTATGGTCTGAAAAGACGTTCCTGGCATTCCAAAGGGGAGGAGTGAAGAGGTGCCCTTAGGGCAGCCTGAATGCCCAACGCTGCATCACGCTGAGCACCCACACCTGCGGCAGGAGGTGGAGACGACCCCAGAGGCAAGGGCTGCCCTGCAGCACATCCCCCTTCTCTTGCTGCAGTTGTTTTCGTGTTGCTAGAGAACCGGGAGATAGATAACACTCCCCAGGTTACAGGCAATATTGAGACCAGGAGGATTTTTATGGTGAGCTGTCCCTGCCTTGTCTCCTTCCTCTTCATGTTCACCTGCACAGAGAGTAGCAATTCATTTTCACCCTTGGCAGGTGCGTAGCAGCTCCCTGAAGTGCAAGAAAGCTGGAAGAATTGTAGGCATTTCTGCAACTTACTTTGGAAAAATAATACGTTTTTGGAGAACAAATATTTACTCAATTCTTTTTATCTCTCCTCTGATCCTCTAACTGAATCCAATTGGTGGAAATTTCAATCAGAAATTTTGCTGAAATGCAAAAACATTTTGGAGAACTGACGGCAAGGTCAGGAATATTCAGGATTTCCAATCAAGTTCATGGAAATAAGGGCTTTTCTTGTGCCACGCTGCACAGAAAATGCAGATCTAAGTTTTCTGCTTTTCCAGGAAGTCACAGTGAACAGGTGCTCTATTGTTTAGAAGAAACAGAGGAGAGTTTCTAACACCAGCTCTGCCAGAGACCCGCTGGGTGCCCATCACCACTTTGTTTGCTGTCTGCGACTCGGTTCTCTGTCTCCGAATGGTCTACAGCTCCACAGAATGCAAAGTCAATGCAAGTGACTAATAATCTTTAAATGTAATCATTTCCATTTAAATTGATACTTTCCCAATATCTTATCATAATCATTCGAGGGTTTCATCCTTGCACATACCAGAACTTTCTGCCAAAAGTGAAAACAAAAGCAATGCCAAGAAGAATTTCAGTCAATGCTTCTCTGATAATCTCACAATGAGGCTGCTGCTGCTTCGGGTACGGTAAACGTAATAAATTCAAGACATAAAAAAAAAGTTTGAATGGGCTGAACTGCAAAGCAGTGGCTTTGTCTACACCATCCCCATCGCATCTAGGCTCAAACGAGTTATCCAGGCACCAAAGCACGTCAAAGCTCAGCAGAGACGACGACCCCAGCACTTCTGCTTGCCTGGGGGTTTTTGCAGTGCAGCTCGCGCTGCATCTTTGTGCTAGAGAATGATTTTGAAGTTGGGCTAGGTGCATCTGCACTACATAGTCATCACAGTATGGACGAGATATTTAATATGCAAGTGGCTGCACATACACGTGCATACATCTCTTTTCTATACACACAGAACGGGTAACACTCACCGGCCACCACACCATGCTCCGTCCAGCCAGGAAGAAACCCCCTACGGTCCCTCGGTTGGTCGAGTACATGGCCTGGAAAGAAAAAGAAGGAATGATGGAATCATATTTTTACTTCTAATAGGCAACTTGTACAAAGACTAAATTATAAACAGCTAGGATGGAGGAGTAAAATATATGTATGTCTGTGGAGTAAACTGGGAAGCATCAGCACATTTGATATGAAGAACAAGCTGATGATGAAAAAAAGAATACCAAAGAACGATGATTCTGTATCTATCTCTGTAGTAACCATTCAAGCTTCATTGCTTCAGTTTTCATTACCGTAAAACCAAAACGTTAAAATAAAATTAAATGAAACATAAAAATTGATCATCCAACCAAGAGCTCAGTGAATAAGTTCAAAATCAGGTAAACACTTCATCGGGTAAGCAAACCCTTTGATTTCAGACTCACAAAAATCTGATTTGTAAGATGTAAGTTGATGCAAGAGGAAAAGGAGTATATGCAGCTTCTGTATTCAGTGTTATCCAGCCACAACAGATCTCTACAAAATAATGTTTTCTTCTTGTGGTATCAGCCACATATACGTGATCCCCTCTGGAGATCAAACAAGGCCACCAATAAAAATTTACTTTTCATACTCATTTTGTATTTATACGGGATGAGCTTTAGAGAGAAGCTCCTTCCATTTTTTTGTTAATGACCATTCACAATCCAAATCCAAACAATTGATAATCCAGTAATCCAAATATTGTATCCCATTGTTTCCTCCAATAGTTTTGGATAGGCAAATAGGAGAAGACTTGAGAAAAGTAGCCATACTTTTTATTCAGATACAGACGTAAAACAATAGATTTATATTTCACTGCACACAACAACTGAATAAGCCTTTTTCCCATAAAATAAATATTGCAGAAGAGAAGCAGTTCCAGGAATTGCCAAAGCACCAGGTGTGACCCACCACCGATCAGCGCTTTCTCTTAATACAACGCTCAAACACAAACAATAGCCACGTTTCTGCGGCAAAGACACAGCTCCCTCCCTGCAAAGTCTTCCAGCATCCTGAAGCTTGGGAATTTCTGCTATTTTAGCACGGACTGGTGTGACTGGGGTCATTTTGCATCCCCCCAGTGCTGAACAAGCACATGCACCCAAAAAGCTGCTCGAAAGGGAAGTTCACTCTGCAGCTGCCTTCTCTGCCCAGCGAGCAGGACTCTGGGTTGCTCTGGAAAGCACAGGACATCTCCTGCCCCTTGCCAGTGCTCAGTGCTTTGGGGCTGGCCAGAAAACCCTGCTCCAAGGGGAAGGGTGCTCCTCCAAAAGAGCAGCAGCTTCTAAAGGCAGCTACGCTGTTTGCACTTCTATAAATCACTGTATTGGCCATTATCTTTGAACACTTCAGCACTGCAGTTAAGCCATCAGGATAGCATCTGCTCTGTGCTTTGTTTTAGGATTAGGCACTAGTTTTCCCTTGCATATTCTGCCCTGCCCGGGTCAGGGCAGGGGGCCAGGGCTCTGCTCACCAACAGAAAATCATGGCCCTGAAACTGCCCCTTCCTGCTGTGCCCATGGCACCGCTCCCGATGGTGGCAAAACCCACCACCCTGCTCCTCAGCTCTCCCCACAGCTCCCCATTCCTTGCTGCCTCCCTCAGCATCAGCTCCCACTGCAGGTCTCCATTGCCGGGCTCCATCTCTTTGCTGCTAGGCTGCTTCCCCCAGGGCTCTGAGGGTTCTGCTCTCCATTCATCACGTCCCCTTTCCCACACAGACCCCGATTGCTCCTCCAGCTTCCCGCTAGCTCCACAGACCACCTCAGTGATTGCCCTCCCTGTCCACCCTCCTTTCACTAGTAAATGCCCACATTTTCCCCACCACCTACCTGATAACTATCTTAATTAAGCACCAAGGTCTTCATATAATTACACATTTTGATTTAGTGAACCATTTTCCTAGAACCAAAAATAATAAAAATGATAAAAGAAAATCCAAACTTACCCATAGTCCCACTGCCAGCACTACCAAAAAATAGATGACAATAACAGAGATGTCCGCAGGATTGTTGATCTTTTGGGAAGAGTCCATCTTGGCTGCTTCTCTGGCTTTCTTCTTCTGTCTCTCCTTATATGCCTCTTGCAGAGTTCAGGTTAATGATAAACTGCTGTCATCCCCCTACGTCTTATATAATATATAACTTCAGATTCACTTGTCTCCCATGGGACACAAGTCAAAACTCCTGCTTTTCCTTGGATGGCGATTCCTTCCCAAATCTTGCTTCCCCGTTATAGGTGCTGCGGATTTAAGAGGTCACTCTCCCTGTCAGAGGTGCTCAAGGTTTAACATCTAAGAGCAGATGTCTGAGAAGGAATGAGCACGGAAAGGAGTGGCTTGGCTGCAATAAACCCGCATGTCTGCCTCACTGTGTGCGAATACTTTTTTTTGAAGCTGTTGTACCTGTAAATCTAGTCATGTAAGATATAATTCTTTTCGATTATGATGTTAAGCAATTACCAGTGAGGAAGACTGACCTGATGGTTGGGGAAAACCCAGGGGTCCAGGAGCTGGGACACTCTGTGTCACCTCTGCTCAGCAGGATTGCACAATGGAGAAATAGCCCTGTATTCTCCGGGAAGATGACAGCTCAAAGCTGCTTTGATCTCTCTCATGGATGCAGGCAAAGAGGCACGTGAACCCCAAATTCAGATCTAGGAGTTCCCTGTGCTCAATTTCAAGACGTTTAGAGACTGTGGTGTTGGTTCTCTCTCCTGTGGCTAATCAGCTTCACATTCAAATAAGTTCAAAGTTCAGCAGTGCTCGGGTCTGTTCATGTCTCCCTGTATTTGTTCCTCTGACTTCAAAATCAAGCCAAGCAAAATGAATGGCCAAAAGAAGGGGGAACACACTGATTATGCACAGACCTTCCCAACCCGTAACAGAGAAGCTTCTCCAAAAGATGCCAGTTATTCTCTCTGTTTGACTGAGCTACAAGAGATCGAAAAAACACCAGATATTTAGAAGATAGAGAGGCACAAGCGTCAGGAAGGTTTCTGGGTTCTGAGGGTATCAGAAAGTCCTATTCTCCGCATGCTACCAGGAACCTGTCATTCATTTACAGGTGATTAGGCTCTCAGTCGCCTTCTGCAAGTAATGTGTTACCCTGGAATTACAGCGAGTTGGACAAGCAGTTCAGTACACAGAAAGCACAATGGGTTTGATTGATCCTGGGGCTGGCAGACACATCTCACAGTATTTCCTCAAAGCTGAAACGGGGGTGTGGTGCCCTGCCCATGGGCAATCAGTCTTCCCCAGGTAAAAAATACTCTTCTGTAATCGTAATTAATGAAGAGTGTCAGAAGAAACAACAGTAAAGTGTCATTATCTATAATAATAAAAAAAAGCGACTATATTTCTAATGCTTATGCTCTTATAAAATAATCATTTCCTTTGCTTGTTTAGGTCTCTTTCTTAAAACACAGTATTTGGTTTGTCCTATAGGTCTAAGCCAACTCTAAATCCAGCAGTAAAATAATTTAAAAGGGTGCTAAACATCCCAAATTCCCATTAGCTGCAACATTCTCTGCCTCCCTGAGCATCTTTGGCAGGGAGAGCGATCTCCAAAATCTGTGGCACCTGTAGCAGGGAAGCAATATTTGGGAAGGAGCCATTGTCAGGGAAAAGAAAAATTTACTAACCTTAATTATCAGGAAAGAGTTTGCCCAAGATAGGCTGTATCTGGTACAAAGACTGACATGGTTTCCTATGTGTCCTTGCAAATAGCAATGTTTGGTTTTCATGAATTTCATTTTGGTTCCAGCCTGCAGAGGTAAACCAAGGAAAACACTAGAAAGGAGCATATCTACTGTAAGTAATCTTTGTTCTCACCTGTACCTCTGCAAAAAGAGCTTACAGAGCCAAAGAAACACTGCAGTCCTCTGTCTACAGCCCCTACAGCGCTCATAGCTAAAAGACTTCAAAGCAAGAATCACTAACCAAGAATCAGGGTCAAAAAAAAAAAAAAAAAAAAAAAAGGCAATTCCCATCTTTATGTACAGTGCAAGCATTAACTTAATTCTGTTTTCTTTCTAAAAGCCACAAATCTAAATCAAACATTCTTTATGGAGCAACAAAAGGGTTGGCCGCTTTGTTGAGGCTGTTTATACCTCTCCACATCCTCATATCTACAGTGCAAAGAGAATGCTCAAGTGTTTGTTATACTCAGCAGATTGCTAGTGTAACTACATGAATCACTGCATGGAGTGAAGCAGATACATGGTCTTTTCTGAAAGGTCAGCCAAGTATCCAGATTCAGGAAAAGCCAAACCTACCTTTGTATTGTATTAAAGCAAAGATAAGCCATCTGACACGAGGAAGCCACCTGACAAACCATGAACTTCACATCAGGCACGGGGATAATCTCTCTCACACTCAGCTGGCAATGTGCTCCAGTGCGTGTTTTCACCGTCCTGAAGCACCCGGTCAAGTATAGGGCTCCATTGTTCCAAAATGAAAACGACAAAATGACAAATAATTTGGTATATCATGGAAATTTATATGTTCTTTCCTGTGAACCTGACCAGTCCATTGAATTAAGAGAGATTAACCGGAATGAGACCAGTCAGTCAAAGTAGCAGGAGGCAGAGATGGTGGGACCTAAGTCTACATTGACTGCTCCCCTCTAGATCAAGCCCAGTGAAGTGAAGCACGTCATGAACATTAAGGCAAACCACGTCTCTGCACTAGTGCTGATCAGAACTGATCCTCATGTACTTTGAGTACAAGGACTTATGGAAAAAAGCATTATCAGCTGTGGAACTTCCAAGAAAATAGCAGCTGCCACAAACTAACCTGCAGAACTAGGTGATGCTGAGATCGGTGTGCGTTTTTGAGTGACACGATAGGAGCATTGGCGGTGCTCCCAGAAACATGACCAATAAGTTACAGAATCAGAGAACGGTTGAGGTTGGAAGGGATGTCTAGAGATCAGCTAGTGCAATCCCCCTTCTCAAGCAGGGACACCCAGAGCATGGGGCACAGAGTGGCATCCAGGCGGGTTTGGAAGATCTCCAGAGGAGACTCCACAATCTCTCTGGACAGCCTGTTCCAGGGCTCTGTCACCCTTACAGGAAAGAAGTTCATCCTCATATGGAGATGGAACTTCCTGTGTTTTCATTTGTACTCATTATCCCTTGTCCTGTCACCAGTCACCACCAAGAAGAGTTTGGCCCCATTTTTACATTTTCCCCTCAGGTATTTATACAAATTGATAAGATCCCCTCTCAGTCTTCTCTTCTCCAGGCTGAACAGGCCCATCTCTCTTAGTCTTTCCTTCCTTCGAAGATCACCGATGATTTAATTTACAAAGGTGCACACACACACATCTATCAAGATCAGAGCTCTCAGTGACTGTTCTACAAATATGATACTAGAGAGCCCTGACTCCAACCTAACAGAAGAAACAGACAACAGATATGAGTGCCAGCAGGTACAGAGCAGGGCAGCAACTTACTCAACATCCACAGCAGATCCCTGGCAGAGCATGAACACAACGAGGTGATGAATCTGCAAGTGCAAGGACATAACTACAAGGGTTGCCAGAGGCACCACCATCTATGGGGCCAGAGGGCAGGTACATGAACTATGAAGGACCGGCAGCTCGCCTGCTGCTGTTATTGTAATTCGGAGTTTTAAATCTGAGAATTACACCCAAACCTCACTGCCACCTGGTCTCGCCTCTTTGAAGCCTGTGTGGAAGAAGTTCCATTCTTCTCTACCCATTTAATGTTTATGAGATGTAACATTTCTGAAAAAAAAGGAGAAATCTGATGCTGTCTCCATGCAAACAGTATCATATCTCTTGAAAACAACCATCTTCCATAACAAATATTTTTTTCTGATCAGTGCTATATTGCAACAAATGTTATGCTCACGTGTTGCAGAGGAAGAACTGTAAATGCCAAGGCTTGGAGCAGCTGACCACTCTCTGATCATGAGGTCAGACTCCCACTCAGATCTACTCCTGAAGAGGGAAAATGATAAATTAGACAACCAGACAAAAGGAAGCATTGGTGTGCAAATTACACAGAAGAGGAACCCCTTTCTCTCCCTGACATTCCTGCAAGCAGACTAATTTTTAGGACTCTTATCAAAAGTACTGCCATAAATACGGTAACCCTTGTAGAATTAAAAAATTAAAAGCATATAAATATTAAACAACACAATTATTTTACTTGTGGAAAACGATATGCTGGATTGTAGAAGTCCCTTCTCCTTTGCTGGTTTCTTAGCCAGGTACTGACAGTGTATCACAGGGACCATCTCTGCAAGGGAACGAGACAGAAATTTAAAGACTTGCTCAAGTTTTCCTAGGTGACCCTAACACCACCATGGCAGTTAAAGCAGGCGAATAGAAGGTTTTTTTTAACACATTATTTGATGGTATAAGACCTCCTCTTTGTGTAATCTTGCTTAAAGTGAGCAAAACTTGGATCTGACTAATTAGAATTAGATACAGGGATGACAAAAATAATGGAAGCTAAGAAGTGCTTAAAGAAGAGATTACAACAAAAAGGAAAAGAAGTCCAAATTCCAGGAGGTATAAGAGAAAGAGAAAAAAATCAATTGCAAAGCAGCTCCCCTCACAAAAGCATATCAGTAAAAGGGAAGGTCATTCTATTCTTATTCACTTTGAGATCATATCAAGAAAAAATATTTATCAATAGACAAATACAAAATAAAATGAATCCCACATTAATAGACTAATTTTCTAATGCAGATCTCTACTGAGAAGAAATATTAAAGAACATAAAAATAAAGTAGTTTATATGCAAATAGCCCAATAGAATTGAAGCAGGGAGAGATTTTCAGTTCTTCAGGAAGTGATTTAATTATCTCCATATGAAGAACAAATAGGCCCAGCCCTGCTATATCTGAGCATTGCCAAAGTTATAAAAACAACAGTCCAAGGACTGTGTTACTTCTATAACATGGTCTAAGAGAGCATATAAGGTAACTTTATTGCATTTTTGCTTTATTAATGCTTTATTCTTTCTTATAATTCAGGAGACTAATGAGAGAAGATTAATGTCGAGAGGGAGCTTCAAATTTCCATCGGGACTGATTACATTGAACAAAATCCTTGACAGATTAAAAACTCTTCCCAAACCAAGCCAAATTGTCACCAGATTTAGGCATCCAGCAGCTGGGCAGTTTGTTCCCCATGAGCAACTTTTTAAGTCAGTAGCACTCCCATTAGAACAGAAGTGTGAACATCATTTTATAAGCCATGTCACACAGTGTATTTACTTTCCCCATGATCTGTTGCAGAACGGTGTAAGGATCGGCGACATGGATTCTGTGTGAACAACCAAGGCCTTTGGATTTAAGTAACTTGGG